>JAZKJV010011691.1:0-600000 GCA_037367405.1 Ottelia alismoides
TCTATGCCCCTGCTCGTGTCTAGTGTTCTCGTATTTTTATTTATTTAAAAATTATTGTGTTTATTGAAGAATTTTGGTATGACTTAAATTTATACATTGTAGTTTACATGATAATCAAATGACGGAATTGGTATTTTATAAATGAGACGATTAAATATTGTAAATAACTAGTTGATATGTATTGTCGTAATATATTGATCCTTATTGAATTGTGTATATATAACACGTGTATAAACCCAATATAAGATTTGCGTATGTTGTAAAATACATACTAAGGTCCGGAATTAAGGAAGTCCTTCACGATTTCGATATAAACAAGATGATGAAATTACATGTATATGAAATATATTTTTTAGGTTGCTAAAAAACAACCACTTTTCTCTCTAGTATACCAAATTAATCTTTGAAAGGTTAATAAATATTTATTTTGATGTGTTATTAAGCTTTAACAACTCAATTTACAAGGTATATTGGAGAGATGCATGGTTATATTAGCAAAATCTAAAAAATAGATTTTATATGTAAGTAATATCATCATCAAGTTTATATCAAGATCGTCGAGGACAGGTGCAAATAAAAAATAATTAAAATCGTCTATTCTCGTAACTTAAAAAAACTCTTCAAATCAATTTTTAAAATTTTCCTTAAAAAATGTAAGATTTATAACGGATATATCTTAGGTTGGAAGCGGCATATTTATTATAATGCATACAAATCCGGTCTATTAAAGTTGTTGGAGTGGACGTATGGGAAAATGTTTAGAAAAAGAAACAGATTTTAGGTAATTTGATGACGTTATATAAAATTATAAAACTTTTACTTAATATTATTGCACTGCAGGAAATGCTCGAAGATTCCTTTTCTACTTTAATCTAATAAATTTCTTAAATCAATACATATTACAAAGATGGTTGGGAGACCAGCAATAAGCTGCACCGCCAATCCCTTTTGGATGACAAATCCAATTCTTCGGAACACAACATCCATAGACCTGGGAACTATAACATTACTATGCATAATTTTCTGGACCCTCTTAAGGAGCTCTACAGCTTCAGACGCCAAGAACCCAAAGGTATCAAACCCCAAAGGGATGAAGAAATGTTGATTGTCAATACAAGCCTTCTCATGTTTAGCAACTTTGGCTGATGCAGCTTTCTGTGCAGCGTATCCCGCAGTAAAATCACTTTTTATCAGACCAACTAATGGAGACACTCCAATTATATCAACACATGCATGTTTTCCTCCAGCCCAACCAAAAATTAAAACATCCGTTGGTCTAAATGTGGATCTCCCCTTGTGTGGATCAGAAAAAAATTCACAGGTGCTTCTTTCCTTGATGCAACCCCAGCTTTCTTGAGAACATCATAGAGAACATCTCTGACAAGATCGTGTCTATATTTAAAACTTGGAGTTCACGATAATGAACGGCATGCTCCCCAAAGGAGTCTAGGCAAGATATGTGGCATACTGGACACGCCTTATCTGCTGGGAATAGAGAAATCATAAGGCGATATCTGAGAATAGTACGATACTCAATAGGTGACATACGCATTCCAAGACCATCAATAGGAATAGCTAGAAGAAAATCTTGAGCATGGTCAGATTGTAAGCACCGAAAAATTGCCTTTTGTCTAGCCGCCAAGTCAAATTCAACCTCAATTTCCTTGACGATTTTGCTAAAAAGGGAACTCGTCAAAGCATTCTGAGATTTAGGGGGACGGTATCCTTCTTAGCAAAACATGTAAGATCTAAAGATGGGAGTTTGACACGTAGACCCTCCAAGACATCTAAAAAATCAGAATCAATATCACATACCCCACTGTCTCGTAAAATGTGATCTTGAAGCACCCAAGATTGAGCTCTAGAAGCCACAAAAGCATATGAAGAAGCCTCAATAACGGAGTACAGTCCTAAGCCACCGAGATTGATTGGTAGAGATGCCACCCGCCATTGAAGGTCACCAAATGATGAACGTCGAATTCGCCTCTATAATATTGTGGAGTTAAGCTGTAGTACAGGAGGCGAATTCGGTTCTTCAAAAACCACAGTCTTTGAATGTTGTGGAATATTTATACTTAGCAAGTCTACCAAGGTCGCACACAGGGACACGGCTGCCTAATTTGGTTATTGAATTTTGATTCATGAATCACATAGTGTTTTAATCTCAATTTCAGGTCCATATGCAATTTATAAGGCAATGCAAAGCGATGCTAAGATGAATGCATTTTTTATTTTTGTTTTTATGCAAGTTATAAAGTGATGCATGGATGAATATGCAAGAGAAATTATTTACAGATTAAAGACTACAATTATATCCTAAAATTATGAGCATCAGGATATAGAATGAAATTAGAGTCAATTTGAACACATCATTAAAAATCGGTCACCAAATCAAGCAAGATAAGTAGAGCATGGTCTATTTGTCACATAAAAATTCACTTAAATTAAAACAGTGTCAAGTAAGACAATTAAGCATGCTAGAATGTAGAGGACAAAATAAGGATCAAAACGACGCTAAAATCATGCAATTTGGACCTACGATGCTCAAGTTATGCTAAAAACAGTGCAAGGACATACTTACAATAAAAATGCAAGAAAAATAAAGGATGAATATTACATTTAGGTCCCTGGAGGGACCTAAATGTAAATACCAAAAACCAGCCGGGGTCCTGTGCTATTTTCCCATATGCGCGGGGACCATTTTGTAAATCTTCAAAACTTGGAGGGACATCCTGTAAAATACCCCAGGCGCGCACGTGAGGCACGCGCCAGTGGTTCAGGCCACGTGGCTGCAACTTGTGGCTTGGATCATGGCTCAGGCCATCCGAGCCTGTAGGTCTAGCATGAGGCTCGACTCTCTGACGTGGCCCGCTCCAGGCCGTTGGATGGACGTCGCAAGGGCACCATCCAACGGCGGGTGTACTTCGTGCTCCTCCGCAGGCTCATCGGGAGAGGTTGCGCTCCGGCGAGATGTAAGAAGCTCCACCGAGCTCTAGATAGATGTCTGATGGTCGGGGAAGGCAGCTGGTGGGCCAGCGAAGAACTGGGAAGCGTCGCGAGGCTCCGAGGCATGTCGGAGGGGAAGAATGATGGAGCCTCACCGGCGGAGGAGAGCTCGAATCGGCTCCGACGCAAACTCCGGCAAATGAAGTACCTGCAAGCGTTAGTTCTAGCCGGAGCTTGTGCAGTTGCGTGCGAGGTGAGAGGTGTATGAACGGGGGCCGTGGGGCGAAGGAAGCGGTGGCCCAGAGCTTCTTCTCAGGCGGTGTTGGAGCAGAAGGGGTCGGAGTGAGGGGAGGTTCTGGAGAAGAGAGAGAGAGTCGGCGAGGGTGTTCGATCGGTGGTGAAGGTCGTAGAGTGGTCAAATGTCGATGAGGATGGCTGAGTATGTCTAGGAAATTAGGAGAAAAAGAAAGAAAAAGAAGGTGGAAGAAAACCTCATCTCGGAAGAACCTAGGGTCGTTGCCCAGCTGGTCAGCAATCCAACGAGCTCGGAGGTGCGTGGAGACACCGGGACACGGCGGAGCACCGCCGTGGGTCAACATCGAGCCAACCCCATTATCGCCTCGACTTTCCGCCCCTCTGCTGTCATCGGAGGGGCAGAGGAAGCTAGGGAAAAACCCAAGAATGGTGGACCAGGGCTGTTGGTGACGGAGGAGGGGGTTTTATAGGAGGCGGAGCTCGGCGTGTATGAGGTGCGGGGGTGTTTTGAAATGGATGGTTAATGGCGAGGGAGTGATGGCGGGACTTGATGGTGGTTGTGCGAGGATGACGGGGGTAAGGGGAAGATGTTGGTGGCGTTACAACGAGGAAGGGAGGTCCGAGGAGCCTTCCAAAAATGGAAGGGGGCAGTGCGCGCGAGAGATTCGTAACGCCTGGGAATGGGGGCTTCGGTGGTAGGAGACGACCTCCTGACCGTTGGATTCCGTGATCCAACGGCTGGGATGGAAGAGCGGCAAGGGATGTGATCAGATCCTTAGGATCTGATCGAACGGCTGACAACGGAGCGGATGCGAATGGCTAAGATCGAACGATGGGGGCGATCTAACGGTGAGGGATTAAAGGGGGACGTGGCGTGTTGAGGAGCGTTAGATGATGGACTGATCGGGTGGCTTTGGAGAAGTGGTGATGTGGCAGGAGGGTAGGCGTAGATGGAAAGAAGATCGGATGGCTCGAGAGGAGGCGCGAGGTAACGGTGGAGATCCGATCTGAGAGAACGATCGGGCAGCTGAGGGATGATGCGTGATGAAGGGCTCAGATGCAGGCAGGAAGAAGAAGATCCAACGGCCAGGGTGTGTGCCGGGTGGCGGGAGGAGAGACGGGCCACGTGGGTGCTCCTGAGAGCGCCACGTGGCCCAATCAGAAAATTTCAAAAGATAATTACAAGGAAAATTAGAAAAGAAATAGTTAGAGGCTGAATTAGGAAAAAGTCAAAACATAAAAGTTGCTCGTCTCGACGAGATCTACAACTTTCATGTTGGTCAAAAAGCCAAAAAAGGTCATTTGTACAAAACATATTTTTGGGGGTGTTTTTAAGGGGATAAAAATACCGAGTTTGTGGTTTTGATTTGTTTTTGTATTTTTTTAGTGGTTTTAAAGTCAGTAATTTATAGACAAGTTATCTACCTAATTTTTAAGGGTTTTTAGTGATAAAATAGATACAAAAAAATAAGGAAATTAAATACAATAAATTAATGGTAATTTATACACAATATGGTACATGATAAAAATAGAGTATTAAAGGTGATTTTATTGGTTTATTTAAGACAGTGGTTTTAATATGTGACTTTTAGCATGATGAATTCGAGATTCATCATACCCCTATACTTAAACCATGCTCGTCCTCTAGCATCTAAAGAATGAAGGAGTCGGATTAATTCCTGACAGTGCGCGTGAAATTTTCAAGGTTTGATCTTTCGAAGACCCTTGACCTAAGTGATCCTAAATCCCAGGTTTATCCAAGCCTTAGTAAGAAGGAATCCAACTTCTCTAATCATCAGACTCTCTTTTTGTACATATAATATAAGAGTATGACATTTAGTGTACTGTATTTCATGAGAGCCGAGTCGATGCATCACTCAAAGTTCCAGTCCCAAAGACTATCCTCTGGACCTAATCTTCAATACTAGGGAATAAGTCTATTCTTGCTTCAGTCAACCATCTCTATAGTTTGTCAGACTTGAAAGTGTAGATGGACGGCCAGATGATGGAGGGACATGGGATTGTGTCAATTTTTCTCACCCTTACATTGGAACAAGGGGCCTCTCGAGTTCCTTTTTACTCAACACATGCATATTATTATTTTGTTGATCAATATGTCCGTCAAGAGAAATGGAGTCGTCTGCACTTGTTTTTCTGGAATACACCGGGTTGTGTCTCTTTTGAGTATCTAAGATACCTTCGACACCCAGACTTGTAGCATTTACGATGCAGAGCCCTTTACTTAGGCCAAAATCGGCCTAAGCACAAGAAGACAGAACGAGGGAGGGATGAATAGGCGGGTCCCCCTATACTTAGGCTACAAATAGCCGAAGTAGGGTCTGTGTTAGGGGGGATGTCTATGGTACAAGGGTGAGGGGGAGGGGGTTCGTGAAGAATAGATACACAGAGAGAGATGGAGATAGGGGGACCATTTTGTAAATCTTCAAAACTTGGAGGGCCATCCTGTAAAATACCCCAGGCGCGCACGTGAGGCACGCGCCAGTGGTTCGGGCCACGTGGCTGCAACTTGTGGCTTGGATCATGGCTCAGGCCATCCGAGCCTGTAGGTCTAGCATGAGGCTCGACTCTCTGACGTGGCCCGCTCCAGGCCGTTGGATGGACGTTGCAAGGGCACCATCCAACGGCGCCTGTACTTCGTGCTCCTCCGCAGGCTCATCGGGAGAGGCTGCGCTCCGGCGAGATGTAAGAAGCTCCACCGAGCTCTAGATAGATGTCTGATGGTCGGGGAAGACAGCTGGTGGGCCAGCGAAGAACTGGGAAGCGTCGCGAGGCTCCGAGGCATGTCGGAGGGGAAGAACGATGGAGCCTCGCCGGCGGAGGAGAGCTCGAATCGGCTCCGACGCAAACTCCGGCAAATGAAGTACCTGCAAGCGTTAGTTCTAGCCGAAGCTTGTGCAGTTGCGTGCGAGGAGAGAGGTGTATGAACGGGGGCCGTGGGGCGAAGGAAGCGGTGGCCCAGAGCTTCTTCTCCGGCGGTGTTGGAGTAGAAGGGGGTCGGAGTGAGGGGAGGTTCTGGAGAAGAGAGAGAGAGTCGGCGAGGGTGTTCGATCGGTGGTGAAGGTCGTAGAGTGGTCAAATGTCGATGAGGATGGCTGAGTATGTCTAGGAAATTAGGAGAAAAAGAAAGAAAAAGAAGGTGGAAGAAAACCTCATCGGGGAGGGGAACCCTGGCGGAGGAGGAGCTTGGGATTAGGCTCGGAAGAACCTAGGGGTCGTCGCCCAGCTGGTCAGCAATCCAGCGAGCTCGGAGGTGCGTGGAGACACCGGGACACGACGGAGCACCGCCGTGGGTCAACACCGAGCCAGCCCCATTATCGCCTCGACTTTCCGCCCCTCCGCTGTCACCGGAGGGGCGGAGGAAGCTAGGGAAAAACCCAAGAATGGTGGACCATGGCTGTTGGTGACGGAGGAGGGGGTTTTATAGGAGGCGAGCTCCGGCGGTTATGAGGTGCAGGGGCGTTTTGAAATGGATGGTTAATGGCGAGGGAGTGATGGCGGGACTTGATAGTGGTTGCGCGAGGATGGCGGGGGTAAGGGGAAGGTGTTGGTGGCGTTACGACGAGGAAGGGAGGTCCGAGGAGCCTTCCAAAAATGGAAGGGGGCAATGCGCGCGAGAGATTCGTAACGCCTGGGAACGGGGGCTTCGGAGGTAGGAGACGACCTCCTGACCGTTGGATTCCGTGATCCAACGGCTGGGATGGAAGAGCGGTAAGGGTTGTGATCAGATCCTTAGGATCTGATCAAACGGCTGACAACGGAGCGGATGTGAATGGCTAAGATCGAACGATGGGGGCGATCTAACGGTGATGGATTAAAGGGGGACGTGGCGTGTTGAGGAGCGTTAGATGATGGACTGATCGGGTGGCTTTGGAGAAGTGGTGACGTGGCAGGAGGGTAGGTGTAGATGGAAAGAAGATCGGATGGCTGGAGAGGAGGCACGAGGTAACGGTGGAGATCCGATCTGAGAGAACGATCGGGCGGCTGAGGGATGATGCGTGATGAAGGGCTCAGATGCAGGCGGGAAGAAGAAGATCCAACGGCTAGGGTGTGTGCCGGGTGGCGGGAGGAGATACAGGCCATGTGGGTGCTCCTGAGAGCGCCACGTGGCCCAATCAGAAAATTTCAAAAGATAATTACAAGGAATATTAGAAAAGAAATAGTTAAAGGCCGAATTAGGAAAAAGTCAAAACATGAAAGTTGCTCGTCTCGACGAGATCTACAATTTTCATGTTGGTCAAAAAGCCAAAAGAGGTCATTTGTACAAAACATATTTTTGAGGGTATTTTTAAGGGGATAAAAATATCGAGTTTGTGGTTTTGATTTGTTTTTGTATTTTTTAGTGGTTTTAAAAGTCAGTAATTTATGGACAAGTTATCTACCTAATTTTTAAGGGTTTTTGAGTGATAAAATAGATACAGAAAAATAAGAGAAATTAAATACAGTAAATTAATGGTAATTTATACACAATATGGTACATGATAAAAATAGAGTATTAAAAGTGATTTATTGGTTTATTTAAGACAGGGGTTTTAATATGTGACTTTTAGCATGATGAATACGAGATTCACCACCAAAGAAAGGACCTCCACAAACCACAATGTCCTCAATAGCTTCACGTAGCCGTCTGTCAAAAAAAGTAGCAGCTTGCTCCATGCATGTGGGTTGACATGTCCTTAAGACAAACATGAGCTTGGCCGAACCCATACAAGATCACAGTAAAAGAAGTTCACTCTGTGGGTCATCCAACTAGGGGATTAATTTCATTAATTCAACAGTTTTGGTGGCTCTCCTCGTAGCCAAGTCTTCAATAAATCCTTTGTCCATATTCACCACACCTCCAAGCAGTTTCACTCCTAGCACGTGCCTTCCAATATAAGTAGGAAATAGTCCTTTGCGGACCTTCTGTCCATCACATAAAGGCCAAAAAAACTCAGTTTTCTTGATACTTAGAACAAGTTCCAACTCAGGACTTCTACGTTGTATAATGTCAAGCACCTTGGCCACCTCTAATGTGTCCCCGATGATAGTCCCATCATTAAGATACCAAACATGGAGAAATAGTTTAGAATTGTCTATGATCTCATGAATAAGTGGGTGCAATGCAAGAAAAATAGAAGTGGTCCGAGGGGATCACCTTGCTGCACTCCGATGGTCGATCAAATATGATTGTCTACAATATATAGTCTGGCAGCGTGAGCATACAGAAACTCCACCCATGAAGAAATAGATGGACATCGCCTTCGAACTTCACAGAGCATCGAAGATCTATCTATCATGTTGAAAGCATTAGAAAAATCTACAATAAGCATAGAGATAGATCCATCACTATGAAGCTTGCTCAAAAGCCGATTGGTGCTGTGTAAAATGGCTTCTGCTCCTCCAGATACACCAACTCCAAATTGAATATCATTGAGATACTTAGACATCTCTTTGCATACCCCTTTCATAGCAACCTTGGATACTAAACCTCTCCAGATAGTGCCTGCTGCAATAGGACGTATGCCATTGTCAGGTTTGAGTAGTGGAGTAAGAGGTGTAGAGGCTACAAACTCAATCAAACTCAAAGGACATCTCCCGCATAACCATAAGTTAACCACCATGGCGATCGCCCGAAGAGATCAGTGGCAATGGCAAACCCCTCCCCGCAAAGGACGTCTAAAAGGTGTTGAGCTCTCAAACCATCTCTGCCACATGATGTCCCTTTAGGAAAGGATTTGATATAATGTAAGACAACATCTGTATCAGTTGTAAGAGGAGTCTCTGAAACCAAGATACCTGGCAAGGAAGGAAGCAACTTATACATATGTTTAGCCTCTAAATCTTTCATGGTATCTTCATTATAAGGAGCTACTCCTGAAGAGTATAAAGCCCTTAAGGCTGCAGAAAAGTGTCCATATGACACTTTACGAAGGCATTGCTTAATGTTGGAGTGTTGATTCTCTTCCAAAGAATTGTTCTGATTAAGGCCAGACGTCCGTGGTGTACCACCTTTCAAAATATCATCCACTAGTTTGGTGAAACCATCTGCACTACCCCATGTAGTCAGTGAGCTCAGAATAAGTCGTTATTGCAAAGACTTTCTGTTGCTAGATCTTCTATCCCGCCTATTCATAGGACTGAAAACCTGTAGTGTGCAACGAGGAAGAAGTAACAATCTCACCCAAGCAGATATGCATCCCGGCCCTGCGATAACTTGGTGTAAAGCTGTCTTCAGAGCTTGGGAGAAAGCAAGATGGCGACTAGGAGGGATACTCTTGATTGTGGTGATAAGAGCTTTGAAAATACGATCAAGAAATAAAGCATCTACAGCTAACCCATCAGCGACAGTAGGTACGACATGTAGATGAGGTTTCAAGATGCCAATAATACGTCCTTTAGTCGCTTCAGTGTCATCTGTAACTCGAACAAGACCGTCATCATGGTGACAAGCCCGAGTCACCGCTTGAATCTTCATGCACCTCCCGTACATCCACTGATCAAGGGTCCTCAAGGTCCCTTCTAAAGCAAGACATAGATCAAGATCATTCTTGATGGTGTCTCGCAAAATAGAAGCGCGCTCATCACAGGAGAGATGCATCCTTTTGATATGGGAGATTAAGCATGTAAAACCTTTACTTCCTTCTCTACCATCCGGGAAACAATGAAATTTTCAAAAGGCACGTATCAAGCCACTGGTAGTCATCTCGAGAGGAGAAGGATGCATCATCAATGAGACGTCGTTGTTCGTCGGGTTCGTCTAGTTGGATACATATTTCACTAGGAGGTAAAGTCTGACTTGGAAAACAAGGCCTTCCAATATATCTAGTTAGTACGCTTGACTCCACTATATATAGAGAATTAATGACCTTCACACATATATATAGGGAAAAGGGAGTATGCTCCATGGGAGTGTCCAACGGGGCTGCTCCCACCCTTATTTTCCCCCATTTTTTATTTTTTTAGAAAATAAAAATGTCGTCACTATATCCCTCTAACATTCTATTAAAATTTCTTCAGAAACAAAGACTCCTAAGCCCTCCATCCAGACGCCATTTTTTTAACGGTCGCAAGATTTTTTAAATCGACCATGTTTGGATGAAGGCCGTAGGAGTCTCTGTTTCTGATGAAATTTTAATAGGATGTTAGAAGGATATAATGATGAATATACAAAATTTTATTTTCCAAAAAAAAATAAAAAATTGGGAGAAAATGGGGGTGGGAGCAGCACGTTGGCTATTCCAAGGGAACAACCCCATTTATCTCATATATATATATAGGGTAAAATGGGGTTGCCCCCATGGGAGGAGCTAACTTGGCTCCCCCACCTCATTTCGCCTGATTTTTTTTATTTTTTTTGAAAATTTCTTACGTGGATTTTCATCGATACATCCCTATATTATGTCAATAAAATTTTGTCTGAAACAGAGACTCCTACGGCCTCCATCCAGATGGTGTCGTTTTTAGCAATTCTGTTACCGTTGAAAAATGACTGTCTGGATGGAGGTCGTAGGAGTCTCTGTTTTGCACGAAATTTTAATGGCATAGTATAGGGATATAGTGATGAAATTTATGGAAGAATTTTTCAAAAAAATAAAAAAACGAGATAATGACATAATATAGGGGTATAGTGATGAAATTTATGGAAGAAATTTTCAAAAAAAATAAAAAAAACCGAGAGAAATTGCGCAGGGGGAGCCAAGTTAGCTCCCCCAAGGGGCAGCCCCATTGAACTCATATATATATATATATATATATTTCCAATGAGGTGCACCTTTCCTGGATGCATGGAAAGCGACATCAATTTAAGCATTTATTCTATTTATTTTACACATTCTAACTCCATAAATTTAATACTAAATATTAACATAATATGTATATCATGAAAGATTTACGAAATTATTAATATATTTGACATTAAATGTTTGTTACAATATGGATGATATAGTTTACATAACTGTATTATCATCATTATTTTACAATATGTAGTTCAAATTTACAATTTTGTTACGTAATTTACAAATTTGGTAGTGGCTTTCTGAATTTCAGGAAAGACCCACCTCATTAGAAGGGCTCCCTATATATATATGATATATGTAATTTAAGATTTTAAATGTAAATGCTTGAGACTCTACTGCTTCGTCTACACATATCTCTGATAAGGTCCCATTAATATGCAACTTGATATCAAGAAATAAGCCATGGAGGTCAAGGATTTGCTTCCCCAGATATAGATTCAATTGATGCCTTTGACGTGGCTTCGACTATTGACTTTCAGTCTTCATACCTAGTCTGATGTCAACTAAAGCCTTCTTTTCTCCCGCCTGCCAATTTTCAAGTTAAAGGGAGCAGATATGGCCGCTTCTGAAACTTCTGGTCTCCTAAATATAACTATAATATATACATATTACACCTACTTTTTATGATGTTGGTTTTCGACTTCCGAGGCTTATAGACAAGCAGACTCGCTTGAATCCATTGTAACTTATGGCGCTCTTTTTGTATAGTTTGGATATCGCATGATGAAGAAATATGAGGGTTCTCTACTGTTCTCTAGTGAAATATCCTTAATTCTCAAGGGATTATGAAGAATGTCTTTTTTTATTTCTGATATGATTGATTTAACTAAATATAGTGGAAAATTTTATAGTTGTGTTAAGGATGTTGAAGAGCATGTTGCACCCTACAACAAAATAAGTCATTTAAATTTTTTTATGGGGTTATTTAAGTTAAAGATGTGGCACAGAGTTACATTTACATGCATGAGTGATATATTAAATCTATTTCGGGGGGTGTTATATACATGTGAAAGTTTTTTGAAGAGTTGATATAATATGAAGAAAGGATTTTTAAAATGAGCTCATAGCAGATAATATTAACGCATGTCCTAGTGATTGTATCCTTTTTCTGAAACAAGTGAAAGGTGCTAAATAACTGTGGTATTTATAATGTCTCTCATTTTAAGGGCAGTGATCTTCAAGGAGCTAAACCAACCATGAAATAATGAAAGTTTACAATATTTACCCCTAATTCAAAGGCTACTACGATTATATATGTCTTTCTTGTAATGTAAAATGGACGACATTGCATTTCAAAAATAAATCAAAAGATAATATGACACATCATCCAATTGATTCAAAAGAATTGAAAATTATTTGGTAGACGTTCATGGAGTTCATCAAAGAACAAAGAAGCTTAGGATAAGACATGGTCGATGATGGATTTAATCCTTTCAAAACAATGTTCTAGGTGTATTTTGTATTTTGTCGACTATTTTAATGACTTATAATTTGCATACTTGGATATATATGAAATAAGATTTCAAGATTTTGTCACTCTTGATTCTGGGTCTAAAGACTCATGTAATACAATTGATGTTCATCTACAACCTCTGATTGGGAAGTTAAAGTTATTTTGGGCAAGGGTTTTAAAACCAAACCAAACTGGTGTTTAAATCGGTTAAACCAGAAATTGGAAGAAAAATGGTCCAACCACTTTGTCTTTATTCAGAAAATAAAAAATAGCCAAAATCTGGTTGGGGCGCTTAAAATTTATTGAACCAATTGAACCAAACCAGTGGTTCAACCTTTCATTTTATGACAAAAATAATTTCTATAATTTAATAAAATGTAAACTTTTAGAATCATTGGATTTTTACCTTGCAAACCCTATATTTTTTGTAAATTACATCCTCGATCTTATAAAGATCACTACTATCTCTTTAACCCTGAGAACTTGTCAACTCTTACTCCAAAGATATGTGCTTACTCTTGTCCATTTACCTGTTAAATTTAGTCGGATTCCATTAAAAAGAGTTGCATATTGCCTCCTTCGTCTAGCAAATTTACAAAAGATGGCAACCTTCTCTCTTCCACCCTCACCCTCCTCACATCCCCTCCACCCTCTACTTTTTATCATTTGTAAACCATCTTTGGACCTCCTTCCTCCTTCATGATCGAGTTGCACCAATTTCCCTTGCTGAAACCATCCGTAGAAAAGGCAGCAACCCTTAACCTTCAAGATCAATTTGACAGAAATTTCAGCAGAGAGAATGATAGAGATTGACCTTCACAACATACGAGTTCCACTCCACGAATCTTCTCAGATACAATTCTCTCTCAAGGAGGTCTAGTCAGATATTGTGCTCATCCATAGGATCGCCCCCCCACCGTGGGTTGAACCCAACGAAGAAGAATAGGGACCTCCTCCGTCCATAAAGACTTAGCAGAAGACCCACACTAGCAGGGCTGCAACTTTTGTCCATCCTTGTTGAAGAACCTGTAAAAACTCTCACTAATATTACCGAATCGTTGTAGTTATAAAAAACCACTTAATTCAATTAATCAATTAATGTACGAGCGGTCAATTTTGATTTTACTTGAGCAAGCTCAAGGTCGATCACAAGAAGGCAACTGCCTCCTTAGGCTAATTTTCATGTCATTTAAATTTTAGATTTTCAAGGAGGGTTTTTTTATATTTTTCACGTAATTATTGATTGAAATACACATTGTGACCAAGTTCGAAATTAGCCTAAAGTGAAAAACCATTTTTATATGCTAAATTAGTTGAAAATTTCAGAAGGATTTTTTTTGCATTAATTAGTTCGGAACATTTTTTATATTTCTGACATAATATGCATGCATGAAAATAGATCTTTTTCAGATGTTTTTATGCAAAGTTTCATGCAAAAGGATTACAAAAATAATGAAATTTGGATATAAGGTTAAATATGATGAAATTAACCTCCAATATTTTTTTGGTGCAAATAAATTTTCTGTAATTTAAATATGCAAGCAGTGTGATTTTTAATAAATAAATTTTAATAATTAGCAAACTTAAACATTTCCTAGAATTAAAATTACATCGTGCCATACATGTCCCTAGTAGAAGATCAGTAATAAACTTCCTTTGGGTCATCATGAGATAATGCTGGTTTTGGCGAACTCTAATCCTAGGAAGTATCGGAGATTGCCAAGTTCCTTGGTCACAAACTGCTGACCTAGGAACTCCTTGGTTGCCTAAATGCCTTGGTCATCATCACTTGTGACAATAATATCAACATAGACAAGGATATCAACAGTACCTCTCCGTGTCCTCTGAACAAAAAGCAAATGGCCCGCAGTGGAACGGGCAATCCCCTGATGACCATCTGATCTCGATCTGACGGTCTATATACCTCCCCTCGTCGGTGTGTCTGAACAAAAGGGAGTCAGAGAGTTTGATCGATGATGGAGAGGGGTCCTCGGAGTTGGAGATGGTAGCTAATGGTGAGAATCACCGCATCCATCAACACACGAGTAACGGAACATGTCACACCGACAGACGGAAGCATGCGATAAAAGATTGCGCGATGGCACCGTTACCGAAAACATGCATGGTAATCAATGAGCACAAGAATGTCATTCTCCAGAGAAGTATAAGGTCCATCCAAAATGAGAGTTCCATTATTACAGTGTTAAAAGGGTAAGCTTGCAAAAGGAAATTAAATAATTTCACAATGTGACTCTCCGTTCCAATGGACATACAAATATCCAGCATAATCATGTGATTATCAATACCACACCGAATCTCTTGTTGAGTTCGTCGCACAAACCTGAGTGCATGGTCAAACTTGTTCTTCACGTGAAATAAATAAACATACTTTTGCATGAGCCTAATGCTCATTATGTATCTGATTCATGCATAGGAATTCTAACGATCTTTTAACCAGTTGAATTGCATGTAGTGGAGTTTCCATGAGAAAAATATTGTTACGTGCCTAATTGTTCCCATGCATGTAGGGATGAGCATTAGGCTGGGCCAGCTTGGCCCAAGCTCAAACGAACATTGGGCTGGGCCTGGGCCCAAATTTTAGAACCAAAATTTTTTGGGCCGGGCTCGGGCTTGGCTCGACCCAGCCCGGCCCGGTCCAAGGGCTCGAACCCTTCCCATATCCTATACACCTGGAAACTCTCACTTGTTGCATGCATACTCTGTTCACGTAGCATGTCTTCATACAATGATTATAAATCAAGAAAGTCAGGTGTGGGACTTATGATTTGACGATCATTGTATTTCATTTCAGAATTAATTTTCTCTATTTAGTATATGGTTTAGATTCTGGTGGTTGTTCTTGAATTTCTTAGTATTTTTTTCCATCATAATATTTTCTATTATTGAACCTTTACCCAATATGGGAATTATGTCCATTTTTTTAACATGTAGTGCCTGGTGCACCTGTTGTTGTTAACTGTGTAAGTTTGGTTCACTCTTTCAATTTTTGTAATGAGAGATGTTTATGGTATCTAACACTGAGTGCACTTGTATAAAATGAGAAGTCATCTCCAGTAGAATTGAGTTTGGTTGTTTCACAAGTATTATGGTATATGTTTTAAAAAATATTAGCTCGTCTAACTTAAATTGAGATTGACTTTAAACAAAAACTCAAAGTTAATAATCTATAATGTGGGGAGATGGGTCGGCCTGGCCCAAGCCCGACCCATAAGAATTGGGTCGGGCCTGGGCTTGGGCCAAACAAAAAAAAATTATGGGCCTAGGCCCGGTCCAAAGCTCGAAGTTTTTAAATGGCCTGGATTTGGGCCCTTTAGGGCCCAACCCCGCCTATGCTCATCCCTACATGCATGTCTAAGTTCAATTCCTAACATGTATGATTTGGATTCTTTCATAATCATAGGTATATATATGTAAATTGCATAAGAATATATGACATACATTTCTTCCATCTTGTGGGGCACATTTCATACGATTCATAAGAAGTATGTGCTTCTTTTATCATATAAATCACTCTTCATTTTAGCCTCGATGACTATGATGGTTTACATTTCTTAAATCAAATCTTATACAACATGTTAGAGGTTTATTCTTTATTAAATCATCTCTTGTATAATATATAATGATTTATCTTTAATTAAACCATTTTATTGCATAACATGTAACATCTTATCTTTATAAACCATCTCTTTCATAACTTGTAATGATTTATCTTTATAAATCATTTCCTTTCATACTTGTAATGGGTTACCTTTGTAACCCATTTCTTTGCATTCTTGTAATGGGTTACCTTTATAACCCGTTTCTTGCATGACTTTTCAATACATTTGCTCATATACATTAACATTAACATAATTGCATATATGACCATGACAACAACATAATTTCATATAAGAACTTAAACTCATAATATTTGTGTATGTCTTAACATTGTTATAACTGCACATATACCTTAACTTATCGTGTGTTTAGAATTGTCTTGATTTTTAATTTATAGGCGGCTTTGTTGGCTTTACCGCTGGCATTAGTGGTCGATACATGACAGTGCAGCTACAACTGTAAAGGACTTAGTTTTTACCTCTATGGTCCCGTGTAACCATATGCCCTTGAGGTGGTAACATGACATTGTAGGTACAACTGTAGAGGACTTCGCTTTTGCCTCTATGGTTCTTTGCAACCATAAGCCACTTGCGGCGCTGCCCCTTGGCTAACACGATCCCTTGCGGTCGTCCATGTGACTCTTTATTGAGTTTGTGCCTCAAATTCTTATTTACGATTATCGACTTTGTTCCTTTAATCATAGTACTATTTGATTAAGTACATGCTTATGAAACCAATAATCCACATATATAGACAAATCACTTCACATGTAAACTTACTTGTTTCCAACAGAGTTCACAAATATAAAAGTTATTGGCTTTACACAGAATGTCATATTCATATAATGCTTAACTTAAAATAAAGTACAGATGATTCAGAATAATTATCCATATCCAAATTAGAAGTCCATCCTTGTCATTCCAAGTGTGGTTCTCTCCATTTGTAAGTTATAGCATTGTATAGGAGTCCAACTTATCGAGATTTATATTTCTAACCTTAATATGTTGAACATGTTCGTATGACATCACTTTCCTATTTATTCATTATTCTAAGTATTTGGATTGGTTCTTGGGATGGTATTATAAACATCAACAATATGTTCCCTATACGTATCATTCAGATGATTTATCCCTCCACATGGCAAGATTATAGGAATTCCTTGAATGACATTGTGGTATATATGGCAACTATTAATTAGATATGTAATGTGTTTTTTCTATATAAGATAAAATCTTTTAATATCAACCCAAAGTTATTGCGCATCTTTATCTTATCGTGTCCGCATATTAAACATGACATTAGATAAGATCATGACAATAATATGTTGCTCGACTATTATCCCAATTTTATGTTTTTTTTCCAATCATGAATATACGTAATATGCAAAACTTTTATAGTAAAGGCATAACTAATCAAACTAATGGTGTGAATGAATGGCAATTGGGCTTGGAGACCTCAGCATACTTTGATTAAGTGTGTCCACGATGTCTCTTGTAGTGCTCGTAAATCGAAGGGGATGCATAAATTTGTATCTCGAAAAAAACTATAGGGTATAAAATCGCATAACTTCAATAATAGTGACACTAGTTTTGTAGGCCCGAGGTGCACTCGATGTAGTATTTTCACATTCTTAACTGTAATATTATAACAACAAAAGTAATTTCACATTTTCAATACAAACAATGGGAGAATTTATTATCAATATATGACTGGTATTCCATGTATTATCTTACGGTCCGACACATACATTTAGAGATTGTATTGTCGATATAGTCTTTATTCATGCGTAATCCTAACCCGATACATACAATTACATATTGTAATCCGGATTTGATCATTTTTTGTACGTATAAACCTAAATCTGATATATACCTCGTGTCCAAAGCTTGACTCTCCATGTCGCGATCATCACGGCTCCCTCTTGTAACGCATCCACAATCTACTTCTTCTCCAATTCGACATCAATGTCTCATTTGACGAAGACAAAATCTCTTGTGATATATCTCTCTCTCTCCCTCTCTTGCAATGAGTAGTGATGTTGGGGGACGTAGGGTATTGAGGGGTAATGGATTTTTATTGCTTTATTGAGGTGGAAATATTGCAATAATGGTGGTATGAGTAGGAATTTTGTTAGAGGTAGAAACTGCCATCTGTTACAACATGACAAAAGGTGCGATCAGACTGCAGGAAACAAGCGGTGAGAGGGCTCTACTGTGGGGTTGATGGTCGATGATGATGCATATGAGTGGACGGTGGAGCTTCATGCGTGCGGTGGGTGTTCTCGACCTCCATCTATTGTGCGATTGAGGAGGATGGCTCTTCTTTGCTGAATAGATGATGTGCGACGAGGAGGGGATCCGTGCAAGTTTGGTCTTCTACGAATAATGGAGGTGGAGCATGATCATGGAAGCTCAGCCCTGAAGTTTGGTCCACGAAAAGGTAGACGGGGCTCCATGAGCAGCGTGAGAGATTGGAACCGATCAAATGAGGGGTATGGAGGAGAAGAGAGAATGTGAGGGGAATCAAGGTGAATGGTGCTCCTCTTGGTTGTGAAGGATGAGGAGCTAGACCTCCGATCAGACCACTGATCGGAGGTGATGGAGAGTTGACGAAATAGAATAAAAGATGGAAGGGGTAAAGGATGTGGCAATGGTGGTTGTTGGTTGGGTTCCGATTCTAGAAGAGGTTGGGAAGAACTTGAGGAAGAATAAAAAAATAGCATACAAAGAGAACCACGAGAATAAAGGTAAACAAAAAAAGAGAAGAAAGAGGGAAGAATTGGGTTCTTGTGAGTTGGAATTTTCGAAGAATCTTTATCGATTGTCACTTCAAGCTACCAGCTTACAACAAAGCTTGAGCAACTAACGATGGAGCTGCAACAAAGGTCGTGGCCTTCGAATTGCACTGGAGATCGTGGTTCGAAGGTAGGGCCTTGTTGTCACCTAGGGCTCGAGGTTGCTCCTATTGGCGGATGAAGGTGGTTGTGGTCATGGTGAGGGTTTTTATGGTGAGCGCACTACAACAATAGAGATCTATAATGACGATTTTTTTGTTAAGAGCGCAACGAATAAAGCGTCACTAAATACTCTCGTGACGAATTCATGATTCGTCATAAGAATCGTTGTTATATAAGCCGTTGTTAAATTTTTAGCAACGATTACTAAACGTTGAGAAATTTCAAATAGCAACGAAAAAATCGTCCTTGAATTTAAATTTTTACAACGAAAAAATCGTCGTCTTAGGATAAACCAACATTTTTTGATCTGTCGCTATATGAAGCTTATTATTTGTGAAACTTAAAATTACAACGAAAGAAACCGTCACAAAATTATATTTTACAACGAATGGAATTGTCACAGATTTATATCTTACAACGAATACACCGTCACTAATGGATGTATATTTTACAATGAATGAAGCCATATATAACAATGATTTATTTATTGTTATATTTATCCATATAAATATTTTATTTATTTAATATAGCTGCAATTATTTACAAGTAATATACATCTAACAATGATTTTATTCATTCCAATAAAGCACATTATTTTTCAAACATATAAAACCAATAATTAACTCATTCTCTCGTTAGAAATCACTTCAATCTAATAATGAGAAAGGCCACCAATTAAAAGAATGGACACCTAAATAAATACAAGAAAATCATTTCAATTCAATAATCTGCTAACAAACATTCAAAAGATGTTATCTGCATCCTCAATTTTAATGCATAATAAGTGCTACATAATCATTGAACACTACATCTCGTGATTATGTCGCCTCCATCACTATTACCTCCAGGGTCCCCTCTCGCCACTGCATACAGTGATCCAAAGAATAAGATAACATTAACATGTTAAAATTATTTAACTAAAAAAGTTATTTAGAAGCGTCATCATTGGTAGATGCATCAGATCATTTTCTATTATCATTTTTTACATGTGTACATGTTTAGATTAAGCATCGTCACACATGCTTTACGACATCTTTAACTGATTCTAACTTAATCTTTGACTTCAAAAAAAGTTAATCTTCTCTAAAGAAGAAATAGTAATTACGAGAACTAACATACTGTTCAACTCTAATCCCCCATTTGAAGTACCTGAAAAACACGTACAAGTATTTTACCGTTTGAATACAAATCAATATGTTCGAAATAACGAAAAAATGTTTAATATATAAGCTATCAAGTTTAAAAAAAAAGAATAAAGGCATCGGTCCAAAAGTAAAATTACTTACTCATGAAAGACACCTATCAAACCTCTACCAACTTCATAATTCAAAATATTTATTCTTAGATCAAATGCTTCCAATAGATAGTTGTGACTCTCCAAGGATGCCCATCAATGCACCAATGCAGAAAAAGATGGAAGTACTAGATGGTTGTAAGGTAAGGAGTACCTTTAGAAAACAAAGAGGTCATTTTCAGCAATGTACAAATACCCTAATAAAATGCTACTTCCGATAACAAAAAATGCAAGCACTGGTTTCGTAATTGAAATGTGACATCAAATTTCATAGTGATTTGCTGACACTAACAAAAAACAATATAAACATGCCAACCATGAATTGAACAAGAGTCTGCACCGAGCTCGAGTAATATTCTACTACTAGACCATTGGTGCTTCTTCTTGTTAAATATTGGTCTCTTCGTTATTTTTATAGATTTGAAGCAAAGGATGAAAATCAAATGTAAAATTTAGTAAAAAAACAAATCTTGATACTTACCTAGTGGTCATAATGATCAATTGGTTTGTTATGATTCGACATCATCCATCACTTCTATATATAATAATTAGACAGTTGATCAGACATATTTTGTTCAACAAAATAGTTAGGCATATTAAAAGTGAGATGTTGTGACAAGCAACACATTTTTGGGTACGATGATAATTGGGCAAACAAGTGCGATGTATTTGACAAGATCCAACTTACCAATTAAAGCCAAGTAGAAGACAAAGCACCGTGTCTGGCCCTCAATTTATGATTTGATCATATTATCGCTGGCTGAATTGGCAGACATCATTGTACTATTGAACTCCACCCCTCACAGTTGGGACCTGTCCATAAACAATCTTGCTAACTTTCTTATGAATATCAATTCAAATGTCCAAATACAAAAAAGGCATGCGACTTCATATAAACGAACCAAGAATGACCTGAAAAATTCGCTCTTTCTGCTTGGGGGACTTTAGCCCTTTGAAATCATCTCTTCGCTTTGCTTCAAGATAGTTGATTCTTCTGCCTTGGATGCTCAGCTGTAAGGGAATGAATCAAAATTTTTAACAAAATGATGTGTAAAACAGTAACTTACATGCTAAAAGTGTTAAATGGTTCCAAAACAGTTTAATGATTAAAAATTACCAAAGATAGAATGTAGCAATAAAAAAACAATGAAATGCACAACATAATATAAATAAATATCCAACAAATAAGCACAAACTCACATGTTCTTGGAATCACTCCATGTAATAATATGCCATTCCATATACTCCAAGCCCAAGGAAGGATAACATATCTTTAGGAGCATATCTGTTGTGAGATCATCACATTTCTCATCTAGGAGGTTATAAATATCCCATTTGCATGTCTCGTGGTAGTTACTGATGAAACAATTGATCATAGATTCTCAAGAGAAGAATTTGAGGTCCATATGTGATGGTCGCAGGTTACCAATTATAGTTCATGAATGTTCAAATTCCAGTCCGTTTGCTAAGCTGAAATCTGTCCAGGATAGAAGTTCAACTTGGTGATGACATTGTGAGAGTACATTTTAGTCTCGTAATGGTATATTTTATTTATTTCCTTCATGTCTACCAATAATACTCTTCTATGTTGAAAGATAACATATTGAGCATGTTGTTAATTGCTCAAATGAATTACTTTGATATGTCATTAATGTTGATTATATCTCGGAAGCATCTTACAGGTGAATAAAACAATGCCTGTAAATTTAGATTACAAGTAAGATGATAACCAAGAAGAAATATTCCATAAAGTATTTCAATTAACAGATATAATGTGAATAAATTTGCTTATATGTGAGTTGTAACAAATCATGTGATCAAACAATTATGGAGTAGAAAGGAAAATATGAGACAAAAAATATGTAAATGAATGCACAATCTACCTGGATATTGAGAGGATAACCATGAATTTTCATGTGGTGAGGCGATCAATTATACATGAAATATCAAGTATTGTTACATTAGGGAACATATTGAACGATTCTCTGTTGTGTCGATAGCAGGATATCCCCTTCACATATCTACAGCTTATCCCCCAAGCAAACTGCATATACAGTTACAAATTGTTGCCTGCATATTGTAAAAATGTGATGCAAGTCTTGTCTGGATGACATATAGATAACCAAGTGAAGGTTGGATGCTTGAAGAAGGTAACACACGTTTGTCGTAACTCCAAGGTGAAGATACCAACATTTACGTTGTCATGAATTATTTCCCAAGAGAATATACATTAAAGTCAATCATAGCGGTGGACCAATCTCTGTAAAAATGATAGTTGCTCGTAATTTTATCACCCATGTATCTCCGCTGCATGGGGTTGCTACTCAAAGAGGTGATAAAGCTAATTGCAGTTGTCGTAAAACTGACAACAAATGCAATTTTTGCAGCTACATTTGTTAATTGTTCCATATAATACTCAAACCATGCAACCAAAGATACCCAGCTAAGAGTATTGAGCAATTAAATTGCCTTGGAAATCATGATACATTCAAAAATGGGGAAACATATTGGTACACAACCACTCCACAAACATTTTTAGCTGATTTAAACATTACTGAAGATAAAAGATTTAAAGAGTTCATAGTTCGACCGCCTTTTCATGCACTATTCTGAGCTTTTTTACAAATTAAATGAAAATTTCATAAAGCTCACCACCACCCTTTATTATGATATATTGTGAATATGAAATATTATTGAGCTATTGTTACCTATATCATTTATGCATTAACATTTACGATCAATACCAAATTACTATCATAGAAGTTCAGTATGACATAACGAATACCAACAACATAACAAAAATCAAGCAATGTGAACACCTATGATATGTTACTGCAAGTAGTAACTTAGATTGCAATATCATTTAAGGAATACTCCAAGCTACCTGCAACATCATTCTCATGTGTGAAGGAACATGGGCATAAATTGCAACAAGATAGCATGAAAATTTGGATAATACAATATTTCTTCAAGGCTTCAAAAAGTCTCAAAAAAAGGAAGTAATGGAAAGGAACTATATTTCCATGATGAGGTAGCATGAGAAGATTTATACATGGTAAAATTCAGAGTGAAAATACGTATGTGTTCGGGTCTCTAGAAACAAATTTTAGTAAACTTTACTATGTTGATTGATAAGTTCATTCCTCCTATTTTTGACTGGAGATAATAGCACACAAATAGAAAAAGTTTAGTTACGAAAATCTACAGACAACAAAAACGTTCATTGACAAAAAGGAGAAGTCCTTACCACCAAAAATAGAAATTCAATCGAGCAATAACAAAAAAAACTTATCTGGACAAGACAACCCCATCATGTGAATGCTTAGTGATCTTCTCAGCCATACTCTGCAGACACGCAACCCCCTGTTTGCAAATGATCCACCAGAGAATAGTAGCCCCTATTCATCTGTAAATTTATATTACATGCCAAATGTTTTCTAGCTTTGCTGAACATTTATCAATCATTCATAGAAGTAGAACTGCCTCTCAGATAGTACTTTAACTATCTTAGAAAAGAAGAGGAGTGTCATGCGAAGCCATCAATACTTCCATGAGTGGATCCTTGAAATAAAAATCCCACAAAGCTAATGATCAGGCAGCAAATATAGTGATGGAAATTTATCTTGTTGACATCTTCTGCACAATCAGTAAACCCGCATATATAATGAGAAAATTAATAATCGTCATGAAAGTGGTTGGTTTTGTAGTTATTCATGGTGATATCTAATTACCTTTGTATTCACCGCACACCCGCTGCAAAGCTCTACAACTGTGATAGATTTATAACCATACAATGAAGCAAAATGCCTATCAATTCACAAATGAGCCATCTTTCAAGATTAGCTAACCTTATCACTGCCATGGGCAAACAAGACTCATTCACTACACAAATGACTAAATCATGTGAGTAGAAATAACAAACATGGATAGTGAACTAAATATAAACACGTGATAAGGTAAAATTGTACTAGGTAATATAATGACAGCCATTATACAACTGCAAACATAATACATATGCTAAATCAAACAAAGGAAAGCTATTAACAATTGATAACCATTATACAACTGTAAACGTAATACTGATCTTTATACAATCACCGCTACTACAACGATGCATTGCAATTACCTGAAAAAACTTGGAATTCCACAAAGGCGACGTATTCGACAGTGGCTTCACCACCGATCCATTCAACACTTCCTTCGACATTGCTCTGATCCCTTTGAGATGACAAATCAATAGGCCTGCATCAGACCCTAATTTCTCGTGGAGATCCACAAAATTTACATGACACACAAAATTTCAACAAAATGGATAAGGATGCTTAGCAAAACAACTCAAGTCATACCTCGGAAACAAAACTACCTACATTTATATCCTCCCATGGTGTTCCTACTGAGATCCTTCAGATCCAAAGCCCATTCACACAGTTAAAACATCGATAATGAATGAGGACACAATCCGATCTCAACGAGACAGCGGCCGATCAACTCAGCACGATAAGCCGCAACAGAAAAAACACATCAAAGTCGCATAGCAATGCGCGCAACAGATTTGACACGCATTGTTGATCAACGGATCACAAACATATGAATTGGAAGAGATCGTCATGACGATCGTGAGGAATAGGATTAGCTTCGCAGATCACTCCATCAAACCCTAAATCCAGAAGAGGAGAACAACCAATTGAGAAGTAATAGAAATGATGAAATGAGGCAATGCCGATGGAGGGTTGTATATACCTCGCGTCGATGGAGATCGATGGAGAGAAGGACGACGGAAGGAACCATCGTGAGGATCGTTGGTAGAGCTAAGGAGAGGGGTGGGAGGCCGCACACCGTCGAGGAGATTTGAGAGGGGAGAGTGCGGAAAGGTCGAGCTGGGGTTTTTTTGATAACAACGTTTTAGTTACAAAGGGTTCACATGAAAATTAACTATAATTTATTTGTTGATCTATTAAATTAACGACGTATCCTCAAAACCATCACTATTTGAAATATAAATAGTGACGGATGGAAATAAATGTCGTTATATTAATATGGTTAAAAATATCATGACGAAAATAAATATTCGTTGTTATTTAACCGTCATTATAGATATAATTTGTTGTAGTGGCGATTAAGTCTTGGCGGGAGAGGCGGAGGTGAGGGTGGCATGGAGGAGAGGAGCGAGAGAGGATGTGGTGCTGCGGCGAAAGGAAGAAGCGGAGGGTGCAACTCGGGCGGAGGAAGCAACGTAGTGAGGTGATGGTTGGGAAATACAAAGGAAGTAGCGTAGTGAGCCTCGGTTGTTCGATCAGTCGAGATCAAACGACCGAGAGCAAGACACATAAAGGAAGAATTAGATAAAAAAAATAAAGAAAAGAAAAATAAATAAATATACCATGAAAATATATATTTGGATGAAAAATTATGGCTAATTCTAATTGATCTCAATTAATATTTATTATTATTAATTAATCCCTCGTAAGATGTACTTCATGATACTGTATTTGAAGTTGTTGTTAGAATCCCTTATGATATGCAATTGAAACAAGTACTTGCTAATGGTAAAAAAGAGAATAAGGATTAATAAATTATGAAAACATTCAAAATAAATCAAATAAAATATAAAAGAAAATTTTACATCTTATTATTTTTGGGTTTTTGAATAATTGAGAAAATAAAGAAATAAACTATTAGAGGTTAATTTACATACATGATATATAGACTCAGGGTTATCCATTTTCTTTGATTTCTGGGTTAATTTTTATTTGAAATTTTACATACTTTATTAACATGAATCAAAGAAAATAAATAGGAATTAAATAAAACAAAAGGAGTTAAGTATGCACATAAAATAATAAGGCTAAAGTCAGACAAAATATACAATATGAGGTACCAAAACTCAAGTTTCACATATGAAATCCGATTCTTTTGAATTTGCTCTTGGATTATAGATAATTGAATGCAGATTAATTCAAAAGTAAGTAAGGTTTGTAGGTATATGAGAGATATTTGACTGTGCGACTTTTTATCTCAAAATTAGCATTTGATTTTATTTGTCAATTATACAAGTTAATATTTTTCTAGTGTTTTCCCTTTATTAATGTTAATAATATGTATACAATGAAGTTTATTTTATTAGATTTGAGGTTAGTGTAAAATAAAAAAATGGGAAATTGTGTTAATATACATGTGATAATATACACACGGTTTGGCTTCTTATTAATGCAATTATGAATGCTTAAATATTGATATTATTTACATATGCATGAATGAGAATAATGCAATTTAAATGATTAAATGAAATTAATTATTGGAGAATAGAGCTCTATTTTCAGCATTTAAAGTGATGAATCACATATTCATCAACCCCCTATGCTTCAACCCTTATCGTCCCTGATCAACGGAAATGAATGCATAAGTGAAATGAGATTGGGTTCCAAACTAAGGTCATGAACAAAAGATGAAAATAAAGCTCGACTCAACCTCTACATTAACAATGTGGTGAAACTCCTCATGAGAATCAGGGCAACAATCTATACGTTGTACAAGTCATAATCCATTTTCGACTCGGAAGTCATCTTAGATCAACCCCCTCCCAAAGTATCCCACATAAACATTGAATAATTATCTCTTGTGTGTGAGGGATGTTAGCTCTTCCCATGTAAGATGTTGAACTACCATGCAATCTCCTCCTCTAGTAACCCGTCCTCAAGGAGTCCAGTATTTCCTTCTAAGTTCAGGTATGTGCTAGTTCACAATAGATATGGAGGGAGAAGTCTAGAAGAAGGGGGAAAGAACTGGAGTGTGACTCGTGTAATCACATCTTCTATGAAACTTGGTCGGTGTAGCCAAGTCTCTAGCAAGATTTGCCAGCTAAGTGAAGCTTGAACCATTGTGGTCAAATGATGTTCTTTAGGAGTTGGTTTTTTGTAGGAATTATGGTTGCTCTGCACTGATCTTTTGTGCCTCGATGAATATAGAATCTTCTATTCCACCCATGTTTTGAGGTCTTATAATGTGCTAGCAATCCATCCCTCATTCGAAGCTTTATTTCAAATTGTTACTTTGGTATTTAGATCTCCACGCTACTAGAGAAAAAGACGACCCTCGTGGAGGCCAGGTGGGGCAAGATGGATTGGGCCACATGGCAGCTCCAGAGAGCGCCACGTGTCCCAATCAAATTATTCAGAAATGGATAAATAAAGAGAAAATATAAAAGAAATAAAAGGAAGCTGAATTAGCAAAAAAAAAAAACAGAACATCAAAGTTGTAGATCTCGAGGAGATCTACAAGTTTCATGTTGGACAAAATGTCAAAAGAGATGAAATAAAGAAACCAACAATTTTGAAAGTATGAATAAAACCCCTCATTTTAATTATTTTGTGAGTTTTCCCCTTTTGATTTCCTTTTAAAATCAAAATAAATATATACAATATTTAATCTATTTTTGGAGTTTTCAATAGAAAATAAAACAAGAAAAATAAAGAAGTAAAAGTTGTTAATTTATATACAATAATTAGGGTTATTTACAGGAATGGGGTCAATTATTAAGCGGGATTAGTAAAGATTTTGATTGAAATTTTTATGTTCAAAGGATATTTAAGGAGTATAGTGATGATAAATCCGAGATTCATCAAGCGGATCGTTAGCACTCTTTGCAATGGTATTGTGGGGACGATATCTTTCTAAGGACAGTCCGTAATGGGCGTTTTTTGTGATATCTAATCTAATCCGTTTTATATCTTATTTGTTGTAATTTATTTATCTTTCATGGATCCTCACCATAAAATGAGGTATAAATGGTTTGATTGATTCATGCATGCATCTTGTAATTGTTATATGAAACGGATATGCATGATTATAACTCTGTTAATATTTAATGCATTGATTCATATTGATCATGTAATTCAAAAAGGACTAGCGACACAACTTATTGTCCGTTTGTCTCCTCTTTCGATGTTATGATGTACTTTTTATTAGTTAATTTTGTGATGGTTGTCGTCTACATAATGCAACCTCCACAAAGGGGGGATTTGAATCCTCGTCTTTTGGGCGGTAGACACGCTGCACTACCACCGGACTATTTAAGCGGATCCTTTCTAAAATGAGGGTAATCATTGTGTTCATGTCTAGGGATATGTGTCAAATTGTAACGAATCCAACATTTATTTATACACCCACATGTATGCATGCATGTATGGATTCTCACACGAGAAATAACAAAAACAATGCAAAAAACGTCAGCTATATCATCCAAACCCTAGACCGAATCCACAATAGTCACATTTACTACCTTCCACCTTGCAAGCATGATTTCATTTGCATTGTATTTGACGTATCAAAAACATTTCATTCTTCCTAAAATCGAATCAAGTGTGGCTCGTAGCATGTTGCATCCTTCTCGGTTGCCATCATCGGTAAGTAATCGTGTGTTATCAGTGACCCCATTGCGTTTGAAAAAGGAGGATTGTCCTCTTTCATGCTAGCTCATGCTTCAAGTATGAATAATCTAATGCCGAAACTTCAAGTCACTTCACATCTAAATCTAAGGATTAAAATATAAAAAGAAAACCGAGCAATTTAGCAATCGAAGTATTTTACAGTATAGAAAGCACAAATACCACTATAATATATGTAACACCTTAACCTCAAACATAGTACCACATGGAAAACTCACAAAGTGTGGGTGTAGTTTATAATTGGTGGGGATTACTACTTGACAACTTGGGCTTAAGCATTTTGGGTGGTTGTCGGTCCGAACCCAACAAGTTGTCAGGGCCGATTTTCCTCAATAATGGACCGACCAAGCCCGGGACGTTACAAATGGTATCAGAGCCAAATTCTCTCTAATAGTAGAAACGGCTACCCAAGAGGTGGAGCTACACCTACAAAGAAGTTGGAGGAAAAGGCTACCCGGAGCGTGCAACCGTCACTGTCACCGGGAATAAGTGATGTGACATGTCGCAACAAGGACATTGCGAATATAAGCGGAGGAAGTTGTAACACCCCAACCCAAACATAGTACCACATGGAAAACTCAAAAAGTGTGGGTGCGGTTTATAAGTGGTGGAGATTACTACTTGACAACTTGGGCTTAAGCATTTTGGGTCGTTGTCAACGGGTTCATTTGGATCCGAACCCAACAAGTTGTCAGGGCCAGTTTTCCTCAATAACGGACCGGGGACCTAAGACCGGGACGTTATAAATGGTATCAGAGCGGGTTCTCTCTGATAGTGGAAAGGGCTACCCGAAGGGAACTAAGCTGGGAGCGTGCAACCGCCATTATCACTGGGAATAAGTGATGTGCCATGTCGCAACGAGGACGTTGCGAATATAAGTGGGGGAGGTTGTAACACCCTATCCCCAAACATAGTACCACATGGAAAACTCACAAAGTGTGGGTGTGGTTTATAAGTGGTGGGGATTACTACTTGACAACTTGGGCTTAAACATTTTGGGTGGTTGTCAACGGGTCCATTTGGACCCGAACCCAACAAGTTGTAAGGACCAGTTTTCCTCAATAACGGACCGGGGACCTAAGCCTAGGACGTTACAATATAATATACAATAAAATATTCTGGACGGCAAAACTGGAACAGCCTTGTCAGCTGTGACTAGGAGCTACGATCCTTCGCTTTGGGTGCACCCTCTTTGCTCGTCTCTCTTTCCCCGGTCTGCAACAAAATCTATAGCAGAAGGAAAGGGAAAGAAACCTCCTAAAATTAAGTAAAAAAGAAATCTTACAATTGTACTTCTTTGAGATATTGCAATTTCAGTTACGCTTCTTCTTTTTTTTGAATATCAGTTATGTCTTTACCTTCTTGCAAAATTCACAGTTCTGCTCTTCTATTAAGGTAAAGTAAGGGCACAACTGATACTACAAAAACACATAATTGTGAATTTTGTAAGAAGATAGAGGCACATCTGATATTTTAAAAAATAGAATAGCCATAATTGATATTGCAATATCTCAAAGGGGCACAACTAATAAAAATCCAAAAAAAGATGCCTGATATTCCGTAAACGTTTTTGTCCCACTTAAATATACATATTTAATCATGATCCGTTTGGGTAAAAGCTATGAGAAAAATAAGCTAAATATAAATTTGGACGGGTCATCACGCGTCTTCAAATTTTAAAATCCATAAGAGGTTTGACTAGGGATGAGCATTGGGTTTTACCGATCCGAGCCAGCTCGAAGCTCATCCCAAAAAGCTCAGCTCCGCCCAAATCCAAACAAACATTGGTTGGGCTTGGGCCTAATATTTAGGCCCGAGTATTTTGTTGTTGGGCTTGAGCTCGGCTCAGTCAGCCCGACCTGGCCTAAGGGCCTGGCCCGAAGAGAACCCGAACCCTTCCCGTATCATACACGCATGGAAACTCTCACCTATTGCATGCACACTCTGTTCATGTATCCTGTCTTCATACAATATTTATAAATCAAGAAAGTTAGGTATGAGGCAAATGAGTTGATGATCCTTTGTATTCAATTCGGAATAATTTTCCTTAATTTTTCTATGATTTAGATTCTGTTGGTTATTCTTGAATTTCTTAGGGTGCATTTGGTTGCCGAGTTATCCCAGGGTAAATTGATGGGGGGTAACCCATTTTGTATTTCGGTATTTGGATTGAGTTGAGAGGGTTTGATGTGATGTGATTGTGTTAAAGTTTGGAAAATTGAGTAGTTATTGTGATGTGATTGTATTAAAGTTTGGAAAAATGAGTAGAAGTTGAGTAGTTTATAATTTTTAGATGATATGATTGTATAATATATTATTTTTTAATAGAATAGATGAAAGAGAAATGAATTTATTTAATGTATAAAAAGAGAGGGATAGTGGATCCCACAAGTGAGAGAAAGTGTGGGTTTTTGGGGTAAACCGTAAACCACTCCAAGAGAGGGACCCATGAACCAAACATGGCCTTAGTGTTTATTTTTTTTCCATCAGAATATTTTATATTATTGAACCTTTATCCAATATGGGCATTATGCCTATTTTTTTAACATGCAGTGCATGGTGTACATGTTATTATTAATTGTATAAGTTTGGTTCACTATTTCAATTTCTGTAATGAGAGACGTTTATGGTATCTAACATTGAGTGTACTTGTATACAATGAGAAATCATCTCCGGTAGAATTGAGTTTTAGCTGTTTCACAAGTATTATAGCACATGTTTTAAATAATTTTAGCTCGTCTAACTTTAATTGAGATTGAATTTAAACAAAAGCTCAAAGTTAATAATCTATAATGGGTGGAGACGGGTCATCCCGGCCCAAGCTCGACCCATAGGAATCGGACCGGACCTGGGCTTGAGCCGAACCAACAAATAATTTGCGAACCTAAGTCCGACACAAGGTCCAGAGTTTTTAAATGGACTTGAGCCTAGACCCCAGAGGACTCGGCCCAGCTTAGCCCATGCTCAGGTTTGACTATCTAGATATTCTAAATTGGGTAGATTAAAAAAACCCATCTATACGTTAAAATCTCAATCACGAGCCTCGCTTTTCCATGTGACGAAGGGTCTAAACTAATTTTTCGTTTCAAATACAAGTCTTCGAAACCTTTCGCGATCTTTTTATTTCGATATTAAACCATAAAAATAAAAGTTTACTACATTATTTGTTACATTTGATCAAGGGGTTCATAATTGAGAATCAAAACATACTTGAGACCTACATTTGTAATTTTCTCTTTGAAGTTTTCCGTAGGTAGGCTGTAAAAATAGCAAATCCAAATTCTCTCGCTAATACGAAGAGAATCATAAAAGTTTGAGCATCATATGCATCAGTCAGGAAACAATGATTTTCACAAACTAATATATATATATATATATATGTATGTATGTATGTATGTATGTATGTGTATGTATGTATGTGTATGTATGTATGTATGTGTGTAAATATGAAGGAGATGAAGGCATCATTATAATATTGAAAGCTTACAAGGTTATATCCGTAAAAGTTTTATAAATAAATTGCCCATTTTTTCTGCGTTATTCTCCCTAATTTCGAAATCAAATAGATTCAAATCATTAAATTAGTATTTAATATAAATGCATTTACCTTTTTTTAACTTCATTAGCTATTCTTCATAGTTATAATTTGCCTATGAATGACGATTTCTCTGGACATAATTTATGTAACTTATTGCTCATTTTTACCATGCTCGTTGTTTTTAATGTGGGTAAATGACATAAATACGTTTCAATTATGAGTCAATTCTCAATTAAAGATTCCATTAAAAAAAGGACATGAACTCTCTACTCTGTGGTTCTTTGTGAAATGCAAATGATTGAGTTCCAAACGCACACATTTGAACACATTTGAAATATTATGATCTAGTGGTAGAAGCAGTGAGCTCCCACTTTAGAGACCAGGGTTCAATGCTTCTCCTCCATCACTAAAAAACACATATTTTAGGTGTTGAAATGAGCTTGCGTCTTAAACTGAATTGAAATCTTGCGTCTTAAACAGAATTGAAATCATACATTTTCGACTTCCTTCCATCACAATGCTTTGTCTCTTCATGCACTTTCAAAGACACCTATGCAAGAATGTAATGGCTTTCTCCCCTCTAACCGCGTCTCTGCAACGATGACTTCATATCTCTAAGCATGTACTGAATTTTAATGCGAAACGATATCAAGATGCTAAGTACACGAGTCAATGGCTTAACCGATCCTCAAATGAAAAATGTACACCCATTTGATATTTTTTTAAATATAGTAGAGGTTAGAATGGTACACCCGTATCCACTAAATGGTCCGATGGTAATGTGGTGTGCCTACCACTCAAAATACCAGGGTTCAAATCCCTCCTTGTGGGGTTGTATTTGGTAGTCGACATCCAACGTAAAAAATAGTCGAATCTTTCAACATGGATTTGAGAAAGAATCCATGTAACCAACCCTACTTATAATAGGAGAAGACTTTGCATTTATAGTAGATTTTAGAACTAGGTTAGATGGTAAATCAACATTAAACTGAGTTAATCACTTTTGTTTTCCTATACAAAGTTTTCAACATGTTCAAGTTGAACCGGATGTTACCCAAAGACTAGACATTATAGAGTGATTCCTAATTTAGATAAAAAGGTTCATGATGTAGAAACTAGATTGTAATTTAAACAATTGGATATAAATAAAAACAATTTCTTAAAATAGGTTGGGTATATGAGTAAATTACCTTTGGATAATTTATCTAAAAATGTTACAATTTTGTAAAATAAAAATGAATATAGTTTTAATCTAGATTTTAGTTTTGGGTAAATTAAAAAAAGACTTCATCTAAATGTCGATACTCAATTAGGAGCCTTGTTTTTCAGATATACTAAGAAGGGACATGATTTTTCTTTCATCTTAAATACACGCCTCCTTAAGCTTGTTGAACTCCGAAGTTCAAGTTCAGACCTCTCTGTTACGTTTAAAATATGAGGTCTCTAGATCCTTTTTGTAATTTACCCAATAAATTTCAGCAAGCAATTTAACCTACAAAACAGTTTGAAAAAAATCATTTATTTCAAAATGAAGAAACATAAACTTCAAAATTTAGTTTGATAGGTTAACGAATCGAACATGAATATAGCATACATTTGATAAAAGTTCGAGTTCAATATATGTAGATCTATGTGCGTGCTTCATATTTCTACATACGAGAAGTTTTGGGATTAAAAAATTGGTATTAATAGGTGAGTTTTTTACACTACTTCAACTTGAACAATTTTCTTATTTTGTACTGCTTATCGAACGTTATTATTGAAGTTCACTTTCAAACTTATTCATTTTAAAAAGTTTAAGTTAAATCAAATTGTTAATGAACTACTAAAGAACTACATTTGAACTTTCTTTTTCAAAACGAGCTGAATATATTTTATCAAACCTTTTATAAGAACCGAACTCGAATCAAACTTTCGAACTTCGAACTTGGATTCGATTAACAACCTATATATATATATATCAACAAGCTGGTTTAATGATTTAATGAGACGATCCGGGTTTTTGTTTAAAAGTAATTCTCATATATTAGATCGTCTGTGAACGGTTGTGATCGTCGCAAAAACCATGTTGTTAATCCGCTCACAGTTAGACTAGGCCAACATGCGGACCGGGCTGAATGGGCCGAGGTTCAAAAATCTATTTTCAAAGCCCGTCCATGGGCTGACCTTTGACCTATTTTGGTTTTTATCCATTGAAGTTTTTAATGGTATCTAATATGTATAAATGATTTTATTAACACCATTTACACTTTATATGACTAATATAAGTGGTTTACATGTTACTTGACATGCAAACTATAATTTTTTATTTTAAAGTAGTGCCACATATGAAAATTTTGAAGTGTATCATATTAATACATGTATTATCCAGCTTATATTTATATATTTTTTTATTTTTTGCAGGCCACATTGAACCAACCTATTTTCAAATCTCCTAGCCTAAATCCGACCCATGAATGGACTGGACTGGGTGAGCGGGTCCCAGTCCGTTGACAAGGTCTACTCACAATAGGGAATCCGTGTCTCGATTTTATCGACCCGTCTAATTTAATTCATAAAAAACATGGAGACTAACATTTAGAAGGGCAAACAGAAACTAAAATAATTTCCGGGGTCTTTTTCGAGGTGATATAAAGAGGAAATCTATTGCTCTTTCCCCGACTCTGTCATCATCATCAACTCCCCCGCCCCCTCTCTCTTTCTACAGCAGAGCTTCCGCGGGCGATGGAGAGTAAGTCCAATGTCCAAAGCAAAGTCACATGAACCCAAAGACAAATCTTGACAAGTCCATCACACCCTTATCCTTCCCCTCAACCCCTTTCCACCACCCATCGTCAGGAGAAGCCATCAAACACCTCCCCAAGTCTTCCTTCCCCTCAGACAGTCCGTTCCTCCCGAAAAAGGTGAAGTCTTGCGTCCCTTTACCGTGATCTTCGACCAATTGTACACCTGGGTCTGCTCCTGTTCATGATTCCAGGCCCTTTTTCGGCATATACTTCCCAAATCAGGAACTGGGTAGCTGAAATTTGGCACATTTTTCGGTGCCCACCAGGTGTTTGTGGAACTGCCCAAGTGGGTTTTCTGTGCTGATTTTGGTTGGATAATATTTTTAGGGGACAGTGGATTTTTGACCTTTTACTATTTCAACGCGGATTTAGTTCATTTGTTGACCGTTTAATTCTAGTTTTTTAATTTTATTAAATATTTGTTCTTACATGTCGTTTGGGCAAAAAAATCTGTTGCATCTTGCACGTTTGGGCAAAAAAACATTGGTTTGTTGAATGCATGACGTTGAAGTGATTAGTTAAAGATTTTAGTTTGAGGTCTTAGAGTTGAATTTCGTACTAATCATCATAAACTCTCATGGGATTTCTCTGTCCTGCGACGACGACAGACATTTTTTGAATCTTCATCTGCTTGAAAGCAAGAATTTTGTCCTGAAATTCTTTTCTCTGAGAAGAAGGTGGAGTGAAGGTTGAGAAAACATCGAATTAGGTACTTTATTTGTAGGGTAGAGCTTCACGCTTCCTAGAGCATCTAGCATTATTATCATGGTGAGTTGATCTGGCTGTTGGATCTGAATACCTTTCTAGGTTTTCTTTGTATTTTAGTGCACTTATTCATGTCGGGTACTCATTGTTCATGTCTTTTTACCACTGAGAATTGGAATGAAAAGCTTAATAAGGTTGTCCTTAGAGCACAGTCTAATGGCTTGTTCTATACTCGAAACCAGTTGTTGACTCACATTATAAAGTTTTGCTCCGTTTGGTACATTCGACCGAGTTCTCCTGTTGGGAACTTTATCTGTACAGATTCAGCTTCAATCAGGCAGACTTGTGCAAAAGTTTTAGATTTATGTTAACCTATTTGGCTCATCTATGGCTTTATGGTTTTCAACATACAGTTCTCAGTTAAAGATGAGTCTTATGGCTTGCACTGGTATCGGAGATGGTAACATGCTTCTAGCAAGTTGAGGTGGAATCCCACAAGGCGTATTTAAAAAAAATGGCGAAAGGTATTTTATTTTAGTGTAATTCTTCATCTTTTTCAGTCATTTAAATTCATTACCTTGTATTCATTTGCTTCCAAAACATAGACCGATTTAGATAATTACCGCACTATGAAGCATGATAATCATGATCATGAGAGTATTTGAAAACTGAGTAAATGGGAGTGAAAGGCATAATAATCATCTGTGAGTTCCCTAGCATGAGCAACTGCATTTGGACATGAAAAAAAGAGAGAATTGGTATTCTAAAGTAAAAACAAGTTTTTTTTTCAGAAAATTAAAACAATATCCTTAAATCTGTAAGAAGATTTATTTAAAAAGAAACTTTCTATTAATTTTTAAACATGTTTCTTAAAATGGTCATCTTTTTGACTAGTTTGAAGCCAACAACCCAACATGTTGCTAAGAAATAGAAACATTGCCATATGATAAGACAACTTGTGGGTATCAAGGCACTAAATGTCAGTTTCGGTCACCATTTCGGTATCGACCAAAACAGAATTTCGATGGAATTTCGGTGGAATTTTGACCGAAATTTCGGTCATTTCGGTCATTTTTTGTACTAGGACACCCATATTTCGGTCAATTTGGTCGAATTTCGATTTCGATTGGATATCGATATTCGACAGAAAATTTGACCGAATTTCGCTGAAATTTGAGGCCATGGTGGGTATCGAAAAACATATTGCATGAGTATCAATAATGCAGAGACATTCTTGAAAGAATTCGGAGCCCAACCTTATCCATCAAGAAGTGAGAGATCGAAACCCCTAAATGTCCTTTGAGCCATAACCTCTAAACTATCCATTTGTAGCAGCTCATTCTTTCTTTATGTTGAAAATGAAGATATGGTGTAACGTCCTGGGTTTAGGTCTCCGATCCGTTATCGAGGAAAACCTTTCCCAGACAACTTATTAGGTTCGGATCCAAATGGATACGTTGATAACTACCCAAAATGCTTAAGTCCAAGTTGTCAAGTAGTAATCTCCACTACTTATAACCCACTCTCATACTTTGTGAGTTTTATATATGGGACTATTTTTGGGGATATGAGTGTTACAATCTCTCCCACTTATATTCGCAACGTCCTCGTTGTGACATGGTCCATCACTTATTTCCAGTGACAGTGACGGCTACACGCTCCTGGCTTAGGTCCCTTCGAGTAGCCCTTTCCACTATCAGAGGGAACCCGCTTTGATACCATTTGTAACTTCCCAGGGCTTAGGTCCCCGGTCTGTTGTCGAGGAAAACTGATCATGACAACTTGTTGGATTCGGATCCAAATGGATTCGTTAACAACCTAAAATGCTTAAGCCCAGGTTGTCTAGTAGTAATCCCTACCACTTATAATCCACTCTCATACTTTGTGAGTTTTAGATGTGGGACTATTTTTAAGGGTATAGGTGTTATAATCTCTCCCACTTATATTCGCAACGTCCTCGTTGTGACATGGCTCATCACTTATTTCCAGTGACAGTGGCGGATGCACGCTCCCAACTTAGGTCATTTCGAGTACCCCTTTCCACTATCAGAGGGAACCCGCTTTGATACCACTTGTAACGTCTCGAGCTGGTCCCCGGTCCGTTATCAAGGAAAATTGGCTCTGACAACTTGTTAGGTTCAGACCCAAATTAATCCGTTAACCACCTAAAATGCTTAAGCCCAAATTATCAAGTAGTAATCCCCATCACTTATAACTCACTCTCATACTTTGTGAGTTTTAGATGTGGGACTATATTTGAGGGGTTAGAGTGCTACAACTGGTAATAAAAACACTACAAGTAATGTATCAGAACATTTCTTTACATGATTCAAAACGATCAGAATGATTGTCTTATTATGTGGTTGAAGCAACCTAACAGTTGTGTTTTCGGATTGATTCCCCGAAACTTGTAGTAAAAGGACTCTCTCTATATATGACCCAAACACACCCAAGTTTTTCACAACGTGCAGTATGAGATTAAACACATGATCTCGTATTACACTAGATGGATCCATCCGCAAGATCCCAATTATCTTAACTCTTAATAATTCTCAGCACCTTCTTCAATCTGGAGTGTGCATTGTTTAGCTTGGGCAAACTGAGACTCCCTAACTCACACACTAAATACATCATACGCTGGCTAACTTGATTTAATGCATATTCCTATGCTTGCGGATGATGACGATGATACCTTTAGGTCATGCTAGTGTATAAGAGGAACCTGAGGGTTCGAATATGGAATAATGATATGCTGGGTAATATGGGTAGATATTTGGTTCTTGTGATTTACATTGATCAGAGACTGCCGCATTGTAATAAGTATCTGTTTGCAGATTTTTTACCTTTTAACACATCCCGTTTGCAGGAGATTGTCCATCGCTTTCAAGAGTTGAAAAAGATGTAGGAATATCTATATGAAGATCTTAAAAAATGGACCCCTCTCATGATAGAGAGACCTCGGAATATGTCTCTCATATAAAGAAACTCAAAATAGGTCTCCCTCATACAGGGACAGACCACACAAAGGTTCTCTCTTAAAGGAGCTTCAAAAGGATCTCGTACTAGGGTCTACAGTTAAAAGAGGATAAATCCTATGTCCAAAAGATTAGCATGAATCTCTCTATGGGAAATGTTGAGATTATTATTATCTTTTAGTGTTATTTATGTATTTTCATTTCTTCATGTACCTATCTTGTAATTTACCCAAGGGTTTTTCTCCTATATAAGAGAGCCCATGGGTTTTATGAATATGAAGTCATTCAGTTTTATCAACATGGTATTGGAGCAACGATCCTAGACCGGGGTTCTTGTATCCTACCCTAACCCTACCCCCCCTCATGCCGCCACCCCCCTCCCCCCCTCCCTCCTCGTCACACCCTCCCTCATCATCTGCATCTCACGCTTCCTTCTGCATCTCGTCATCATCGTGGCCTCATGCCTCCTGCCTCACACCCTGCATCTCATCATTGCCTCGCGCCTCCTTCTGCATCGTGCGCCTGCATCAAGCCCCCTGCCTTGCACCCTGTATTGAGACCCCTGCCTCACGCCCAGCATCACCTAGCACCCTACCTTACGCATCACGCTCCATCCTGCATCACTCTCATGCACCCTACCTCAAGCCCTACCTGCATCGCGCATCACCCTGCCTCGAGCCCTACCAGCATCACGCATTTGAACCTCGCATCCTGCGCACATCCAGTGTACCGTGCACCCATCCAATGCACATCCAGTGCACACTGTGCACATCATGTTCGTCCTACGTGCATCTGCGTACGTTCTACGCGCATCTGCATGCATATATGTGCATCTTTAGTGCATCTGTGTGCGTCGCTGCCCTTTGCGCCCGTACGACCTAGCTTACAACGACAGGAGATGATGATGGTTGCATGTGTCTACTAATACAACCAATCCTCTATATGTAATTGTATAGACTCATTTATATTCCTCAATTTTGCTCCGTATTTTGGCATATTTGCTACCATGTCAGAGAACAAGGGTGATGTTTTTCCGATCGGTACCTTCGAAGGACCGGTCCCCATCGTGAAGATGGATGGGACCAACTACGAGTTGTGGTCCATGCAGTTTCACACCATGATGTAGTGTCATAACAAGGAACACATTCTGGCAGATCTAAAGCCAGAGGACAAGACTGGGGGAAATGCTTCTTGGAAGAAAGATGATGCTTATGCTCACATTTGGCTTTCCGGGACACTTACCACGGAGATTGCCAATGATATTGTCGATCAACCTATAACAAAGGCTATGTGGGATATCCTAGCAGCCACATACGGGCACGCAAAAAATGAGCAAAATTTTACAGTTACAGTTGATATTTTTTGACCAAGCAGAATGATCGACCCCTTCATGCATACTTCTCGTATCTTAGAAGTATGTTTGAGCGTCTGCATAGCTTCATGCCTATTACTACGAGTACTGAGCAACAATAGTCATATCGAAATGCAACCATGGCAAGCGTATTTTTGTCATCTCTAGACTCTGTGTACGACGCAACACATACTCAACTTCTTACTGTAGAGACGATACCTCCGATGGAGGAGGTTTACAAGAGACTGAGCAAAATTACTAAATCCTCTACTACTGTAGCTCAAACTCCTTCTGCTATGGCAGCCTCTCGTATAGAGGGAACACTTCGTAGTTATGTGGCCGAGGATTACATGGTCGAGGAGCAGGTCGTCAGCGAGACCCATGTTCACAACTTCACATTGCCACCGTCCTAGTCCGTCTGAGGAGACATGCTATCAGAAGCATGGGTATCCGACCTCCGCTCGAGTTGCTGAGCAGATTGAGCCTACTTCTACACCTACTCCGACTCATGATGTAGGCTTTGACGATATTGTTCCCAGGCTATAATAGATGATAACTACTCCGACTACTTCGCCTGCAGGTTCTTCAGATGCTGCACATATTGCTAGAGCCTCTTCGAGCTCGTCATGTATTGCTTATGCCCTTACTAGTAGCAACAGTTCAGATTTGTCTGTCTGGATCATGGACTTTGGAGCATATCATCATATGTATGATGATCGAGCACAATTTACTTCTTACAGGTCTATCCCTCCGGGTAGATCAATGTTGATCGCCAATGATGTTCATCTACCCATTGTTGGATAGGGGGAGATTGTTCTAGCTCCCTCGATGCGTCTGTAAAGTGTCTTACATGCTCCAACATTTCATATGAATCTTTGATCTATTAGCCATATTACAAAAGATTTACATTGTCGTGCCATATTTGATCCTTCTTCTCTTGCATTTCTGGACATACTCAGGGGCAGGGTGATTGGATCTGGCAGTGAGCAGAGGGGATTTTACATACTTGTACATCCTCCTTGTGCAGGGGTTGCTACTATCCCTTATGGACCTGTCTTCCCGCTTCTGTGGCATATTCACTTTGGACATCTTCCTCTGCAGAAATTGTGTCATGTCCTCCTGCAGATCTCTACTCGTACTAGTCTGGAGTGTGAAGCGTGTCAGCTTGGGAAGCACCATCATTCCTCTTTTCCATGTTATCAAAGTTGTCACAGTGGTCAGTTGTTTGAGTTGGTTCACTTTGATATCTGGGGTCCCAGTCGCGTTCCTGATCATCAGGGACATCGGTTTTATATGGTCGTTGTAGACGATTATTCTAGATTATCTTGGGCATTTCTGTGAAGAATAAGTTTGAAGTCGGTCGTGTTATAAAATCTTTCCTTATTGAGATTAAAAACATTTTTGTTTACTAATGTAAAATTTATTCACACTGTCAATGCCTTGGAGTTTTCTACTTTACAGTTATCGAACTTCCTCAGATCTTTTGGTGTTGTTCATCAAACTTCGTGTACTTATACTTCACAACAGAACGGTATTACTGAACGCAAACACCGTCACCTTTTGGATGTCACAAGAACTCTTTTGATTCAGAGTCGGGCTCATCATTCTTTCTGGGGTGATGCGATTCTTATTGCATGTTACTTGGTGAACTACATGCCATCCACTATGCTTGGAGATTCCTTTCTTGATTGCGTTTCCCGAGAAGGACTTATTTTCTCTTACCCCCAGAGTCTTTGGATCTGTGGATTTTGTCCACAATTTTAATCCAGGTCATGAAAGGTTCTTTCCTATAGCTGTCAAATGTGTGTTTGTTGGCTATTCTTATATCCAAAAAGGGTATCGTTGTTTAGATCCTGTTGGAAGAAAATATTATGTAAGTGCAGAAAATATTATGTGAGTATAGCTGTCACATTTTTTGAGTCTATCATGTATTTTTCTTCTACAGGTGACATGTTGTCTAATGCTGACACTGGTGAGGATATCTCCGTTCCTCCACCTCCGATATCTCCACCAACAAATTCTCATGTTGAGTCTTAGTTACCTCCACCTCCTCCACCACCTCCTCCTCCACCTCCATCTACCATGACTCAATTCATACCTTGTTTTTACATTCACATGTCTTCTACTCGCCCCTCTGATCCTGTGCCTTCCCAGTCATCCTGCACATCCCAGGTGTATAGTGAACACATTGTTTCTACTGATGGCACTAGTGATATGCTTGATCTACAGGATACTACACATGAGCATCTGATAGCAAAGAATAGAGAGGCTGATGACCTCGATGTACCTACTGCCTTGAGGAAGACCCGTTGCAACTGTGCTACGTACCCTCTAACTGCGCATGTTTCCTTGGACCATCTTTCAGAGGAATATATGAAGTTTGTTATGAACCTCCCTGCCATTACTATACCACGAACATATCAAGAGGCCATATAGGATAGCAGTTGGCGACTTGTCATGGAAGAGGAGATGGTCGCTTTACAGTCTCGTGCATTTCAGTATGCCTGTTGCTGCTCCGTGCTGGTAGTAATGGGCATAAGGCTATGAAAACGCTCAAACATGCCTCTGAGATGCGAGAAGTGAGCATGAAGAGGTCGACCATTCTGCTTGGTCGAGAAGATATCATATTGTAGTTGTAGAATCCTGCTCTCATTTTTGGCTTGCCCATACGTGGCAGCCAAGATGTCCCACATGGCCTTGGTCGTGGGTTGATTGACTATGTCATTGGCAATTTCCGTGGCGAACATCTCGGAGAGCCAAACCTTTGCATAGGCATCATCTTGCTTCCAATAAGCATTTGCCCCAACCTTGTCCGTTGGCTCGGAATCTGTCAGAATGTGCTCCTTGTTATGACACTGCATGAGGGTGCGAAACTGCATGGACCACAACTCGTAGTTGGTCCCATCCATCTTGACAGTGGGAGATGGTCCCTTGAAGGAACCATACGATGAAAAAACGCCACCCTTGTTGTCTAACATGATGAAAAGAATGCCAAGCATATCAAATCTGGAACAAGATTGGGTAGTAGACTGTTCTGATTGAGCCTACACAATCATATGGAGGAGTGATTGTATGTGTAGGCTCATACAACCATCCACTTCAATCCTTGATCTAGTATAGGGTCGGAAAATGTGATTTAGATGGTCGAAATCGCGATTTCCTTTTGAAGTCAGACCTTATTTGGCTGCAACATAGGCCGATTTGTGGCTTATGTAGCATACGAAGGTGCAACGGCGGCCTGCCGGATGATGTGCGGCACCCTGCAGCCCATAGGAAGGTGGCTGCAGGCTGCAGCTGGCGGAAGATGCAGCAGACGGTAGCCTGCTGGGCGCCTCTGCCGGATGAGAGGCGGCCGAAGGTGGCTGGCGAGGGCGCCGAAGTGGCGGCTGACGTCGGAGGAAAGGAAGGAGGGGGGTAGGGTTAGGGTTAGGGTTTTGGTGGGATACGGGAACCTCGGTCTAGGACCGTTGCTCTGACATCTGGTGGAAAAAATAGAGAATTGCATTCTATTTTTGAGACCGTAGGGCTCTCTTATATAGGAGAATAGCCCTAAGTAAATTACACAAGAGGTACATGAAAGAAAGAGAAATAATAAATAATTAAAACAAGATATAAATATCTCAACACTAATAAACCTGACAGCCTGCCTAGAACCCCTCAAATTTCCAACTTTCTTTCCCGACATGAAACATTATGACCCCCAATCCAAAAAATAACTAGCCACTGCCATCATCTTTGCAGGGTCCTGCAGATGCCTTACATTCCACATTAAGACTTTGAACTGGGATTCACAAACCGAGTCCCCATAGAATGCCTAGTGTAGGTCAAACCCCACTTGTGTTGGAAACGCCTTTGTCACAGACTCGCAGCTTCAACCTGATCTATTCACCTCACTTCATCATTCCTGAAGGATCCTTGAAATTGTTGACACTTCCTCACGCCATATTGGCAGTTGTATCGCATCAAACTGCCGGTTTGATTTTCCTCTAGTTGGAGTTGGCTTTGACTGACTTGCCACCTTGAATATGCATGCATTTGTAAAATGAGATGGGCTGACATGAATTTCATGGATGGACTTGTCCAGGTTTAACAATTGCATGGCTTAGGATTGCATGGACATGAGGTATTTATTGTGTAGCCAATCCATAAATACCTCATGCCCACGTAATTTTAAGCATGGGACAAGTCCTCCATGAAATTCATATTGCCTTGGATGTGTTGAGTTGTTCTTTAATGGGTAAATGGATTTAAGGATGAGGGACCATTCACCCATCATTTATATATTGTACTCATCCCCCAATTGAAAATAAGATAGTGAAGAGAGATCTCTAATCTCTAGTGAGGGAGATTAGGGTTTGTGTGTGCCGTTGTGGTTTTTCCCTCTCCGTAGGGTTTTCCACGTAAATCTACGTGTCATTCTTCTGTTGATTGCTCTTTCATTTCCAACATGGTGTCAAGCCTAATTAGGGCTTGTTGTTGTGATCTTGTCTGTGTTCTCATCGGGAGGAAGTTCGTCGATAGAGTTCCTCTCCTTCGGGCATCGCATCGTCTATCGATTTCTGTGTGGCGCACGACCGCCCTGTTCTGCTGCATTAGGCCCCCTTCATCCTGCGAGTGGTCCCTCTGTTTCCCTTCGACGAGTTGGTGCGCAAGCGGAACATCGGCATGGTGATGTGCGCATGCCCCTGTGTACGGGTGTCCCCATCCTCGCCAATGTGCGTGGGCCCCCTGCGTGTGCTGTGCGGGCCCCCTGGGTGACCTCTCCCTCGTCCTCCTCTCCGTGCCGTGTGGGCTCCCTGTTGCGCCCTTTGTGAGCTTCCTCCCGCTCTTGTGCCCCTGACTTCGGATCAGAAGGTCGTGGGTTCACTCCCAATGTGGTTGTGGGTTCTATTTTGGGAACAAGTGGAGGAGGCGATACTGTGAAACAAAAAAAAGGTGGAGGGCTGACAAATTTTTTTTTCCACTGATGTATGGTCTCGTGATTCTGCACTCCTAAGCACGCTATCATTTTTTGTGGAGGTACATCCCCTATGCTTGCTTTAGGGACGAGGAGCTGCCGTCCATGTGTTCTGTGTACGATTTTCTTCTAAGTTGGAATCAAGGTTGAAAGTTGAACCGAAGTGGACTCTTCTGTCGTAGCAAGTACCTTCATGTATATCTGTATTGTACCAGCCTGAGTTTCTAGTTGAAGGCTGCACGTGTGGTCTCCCAGTGCCCACGTGCTCAGGTTTGCGTTATTGCTCTTTATTATTTACTCTGTGTGGGACGGAGTGGTCTTTTATTGGATCTTTGTGTGTGACAGAATTGATTGTTTGTATATTTGCACCCTTGTGTCATCCTTTGTTTTGTTTGGTTGATTACTCTTTACATAATGGATATTGTCAAGGAGTTAGAATATTTTGTTAAGAAAATGTTGCTATAAAGTTTACTTCCCTAGTTTCCGAAGATGTTCATTCAACTCTCAACACGAGAAGAACTACTAATCGTCCTCCTCATGCCAATTCTGAGTGGGTTATTGATAACGGGGCATCTGATCATATGACATGAAACTCAAAAATCTTTCATGTTTCATGACTATCAGTTGTCCTCTGGAAAAGAGAAGGTTACAATCGCGAATGGGTCCCCTTCTACTGTTGCTGGAAAGGGGACTATTTCTATGGTAGATCATTTTCTTCTGCATGATGTTCTCCATATGGCTGATTTTCCTATAAATCCTCTGTCTGTTAGCAAGATCACAAAAGAATTGAATTGCAAGTTAATTTTTGACCAGAGGTCGTGTATTCTAGAAGACTTGGAGATGGGAAAGAAGATTGGAATTGGTCGAGTTGAAGATGGATTATATCATCTTCCTGCTCGGATTGGTAAAGCTCTTACTTCTGCAATGAAGGTTCGACGAGAAGGATTGTTCGATGACAGTGAAACGATGACATGAGCGTCTTAGTCATATTAATTTCTCTTCTTTGCGAGTGTTGATGCCCGATATTTTTTCAAGATTATCTGAAGGTGATTTGCACTGTGATGTATGCCAATTTGCAAAACAAACTCGCAGCACTTATCCTATTTCTACCAGTAAATCTACTCATGCCTTTGATTTTTATTCATTAGGATGTGTGGGGACCTTCAAATATAAGAAGTGTTGGTAGTCATCTCTACTATATTACTTTTGTTGATGATTTCTCAAGGAGTACCTTTGTATACCTTTTGAAAAGTAGGAGTGAAGTCCCCAAAGCAATCAAAAGTTTCACAAATATGGTTGACCCAGTATGAAGTAAGATTTAAGAAGCTAATGATGGATAATGCCAGGGAATTCTTAGAAAGATCTCTATCTGCTTTTCTTGATGAGGGGGGCATCATTCATGAAACCTCGTGCAGTTATACACCACAACAGAATGGAGTAGCTGAAAGAAGAATCGTCACTTGTTGAATGTTGCCAGTGCATTCTTACTTCAACGAAACATGCCAAAGATGTTTTGGGGAGAGATTGTCTTAACAGCAGCTTATGTGATAAATAGGACACCTTCTGGTGTGATAGAAAAGAGAATTCCCTACTCTATTATTCATCCCGATAACTCTCCTTTCAGTTTGGATCCTCGAGTCTTTGGATGTGTCTGCTTTCTCCATAACTCTGAACCATGTGGGCGGAAGTTAGATTAGATCCACGAGCTATGAAATGCATCTTTCTTGATTATTCTGGAACACAAAAAGGATACAAATGTTATGATCCAATGGCCGTCGCCTTCATGTGAATAAGAATGTCACTTTCTTTGAAGATGAGCCCTATTTTCCTAATAATTTTTCTCAGGGGAGTATGTCAATATAGATTTTGAGAAAAATGAGCAGGGGATTTATTTTCTTGATGATATACAAGCGAATATCCATGGAAGGGATGGCAGTGAGCTAGATAGAAAAGAAGATGACGAGGGCAAAGATCGATTTAGTCAGACTTATAGCAGACGAAAGGAAGTGGATAAGGTGGTGGAGACTGAAGAAGAAATCATACAAAGCCATGATTTCCTCGTGGTGGAGACTGAAAAAGAAATCATACAAAGCCATGTTTTCAATTTCTCCCCGAATTTGGGACACGAAGACTCTATAAGCAAGGCCTTAAATGTTGGTTTCGGTCACCATCTCGGTGACCAACCGAAATGGAATTTCGGTCGAATTTCGACAGAAATTTCAATCATTTTTTGAACTAGGACCCCCATATTTCGATCATTTCAACCATTTCGATTGAATTTCGATTTCAATTGGATACCGGTATTCGATAGAAATTCGACCGAATTTTGTTGAAATTCAAGGTCATGTCTGTAAGTAGTATTATCACTCCTGATATTCTCGTTGACAATTCTGAGCCTTTAATGGATGATCGCCCTATTGTTGTGAGAAAAGTTGTTAGAAATGCTCGGACTTCTACTCGTTATCCTGTGGAAGACTTTATCTCATACACCAAGATGAGTCCAAGGTATAGTCAAAAATTGGTCAATGCAATGAGAGAAGAAATGAAAGCCTTGGTAAAGAATGATACTTGGGATATTGTTGATGTCCCTATGGGTACTCACCTTGTTGGGTCTAAATGGGTATATACAATTAAATACGATGATGATGGGAATATTGACTGATTCAAGGCCCGTCTTGTGGCTAAAGGATATAGTTATAAATATGGGATTGACTACCTTGAGACATTTGCTCCTGTTGCTAAGATGAATATAGTTAAAGTCGTTATTTGCCTAGCAGCTCATTTTTCATAGAAAATGCACCAACTAGATGTGAAAAATTCTTTCTTGAATGGCGATCTCAAAGTAGAAGTATATATGAAAATGCCGCCCGGGTTCGAGAACGATGGTAAGTGTTGCTGTTATAAAATATGAAGAATACGGAAGCGAACATGGAAAAAGATAAAGAACAAATAAGAACACGGGATTCAACGTGGAACCCTACTCCGTGAGGAGCGGGATGAAACCACGGGAGAAGCCCTCTAAGGGGCGTGTTTTTCTATTGCTTTTCTCAATGAGTACAGGAGGTCTGGGGTTCCTTATATAGCCTTCCCAGAGCCTCCAAGTCCCATCGCTGGTCCATGTGGGACTAAACACTGGATGGGGTAAATGGATCTTCTCCAGGATCCATTTACCCTGCTGCACATACAACTTATACTCCAACACTCCCCCTCAAGCTGGAGCATGCAATGCTCAGCTTGGACAAACAGACAGAAACTCAACTCAACGCTACAAGACACTATGGACAATATCAACCCAACGCGCACATTGCTGCAGTCGAGGACGTTGCTTCTCATGTCGTGCATGTGAGAAGGACGAACGGGCTGGAGTGTGAGTCAACTGAATCTCCTCGTCGGAGAGCATGTGCTCTGAACTGTGCCTGTCAGAGTCACTGCAACTGAAATGAGTCTCCTCGTCGGAGTACTCTGGCCCGCCACAACATGTGGATAACTGCTCCATCTCCGAAAAGGGCCGAACTGAACAAGAGCCGTGGCTGTGCAATCCTCATCGGAGTCCACGGTCGCTGGAGAATGGAGTCTGAAAAGTCTCCTCGTCGGAGAACTGGGTCTCTCCCATCTGGCTCAGAGAATGGTGCACTGCTATGGTGTCCCTATGATACCACATGAAAACCCTTGCCCTCAAGGGAATGGTCCTCTGCTCTGGAGTCCCTATGGCTCACATGAAAACTCTGGCCGAACAACAACAAGAATGATGGGGACCTTGAACTAATGATGGCAACATATGCTCATCTGATAATGACCGCACACTTGTGCGTGTCTGAAACTGGACTCGGAAGACAATCGTCGAGTCTGAAACCGGATCTGAACCGTAGAGTCTGAAATCTGATCGGTCTGGAGACTGGCATCTGAAATCTGGATCTGGAATACAAGACCTGTGACTCTACATATACTCCCCCTTTCTCCCATACTTGTCGGAAAATGGACAAATCGACAAAGTTGGGAGAAGACAACATAATGGGGAAAACAAACATCACTTGCGGCTTTTCATTTTTTTTAAGCCGTCTCTTTTTTTTTGAAATTTTTTTAAGCCATTCATTTTTTTTTCGACTTTTGCTTCGCACAATTTTTTTTTTGAAAATGCGTACGGCTTTTTCCATGTACGCGCCTTTTTTTTATTCTCAAAATCTTTTTTTCTCAAAATTTTTTTCCCCAGGCCCAAAGGACCCAAATCAACCACATCCTCTCCTTTTTTTTCATACAAAGCAGGCCCAACTGAGCCTGAATACTTGCCTCCCCACTTTTTTTTTGAATACCATGCTTGCTGGCCCCTTTTGGGCTTTAAATTTTTTTTAATAACTATCGGGGCCCTGTTTGGGCTACATGCACAACACTAGGGTTCCCAAAGGGGAACCCCTTTCCACGATCTTCGATTGCCGCCGCTGCACTTAAGGGTTCCCAGGGAATGAGGTCGGCCCCCGCTGGATCTCGTCGCCTATCGTGGAGGAGTCGACATGGCCTGGAATCGAGAGGAGGAAGCGTGCCCTGGAGCTTTGCTCGATCTGCCGCCTGCAAAGGGGGAGCTCAGCCGCCACGATGATGGAGTAGCGCCGCCACGAGGGTTACGGCATCGGGAGATGGCGCGTGTGCGCTGGCCACTTGAATACATACGGACGAGGCGGCATCCCTCGCCGCCTGCGCGAGGACGAAGAAGGAGGCGAAGGAACTGGAGAAGTCCCCCGCCGCCGCCTGTTGGACTTATTGTAGATGGAGCGCGCGAAAGAGGAGCCTCCTGGGAGGGGCCGCGTAAGGACACCGCGCTCCACGGCTGCGCTCCGGCGGCGCCTGGGGCTGGAGACCTGCGGCTTCGCGTAGGTGAAGAGGGGGCGACGCCAAGGACTGGAGCATCGGGGATCTCCCTCGCGAAGAGGAAGCTCCGTTCGGGGCTGGGGCCTGGGCTCCGCATGGAGTCTGCCTTCATTGAATCTGCGGTGCTTGGAGCCACCACCTGGTGCTTGAGAAGGATGTCTGGATCAGACGAAGAATCTTGCGCCTCCTACGCAAGATGTTGCCGCTGTATGCGGCTGGAAGCGAAGAAACTATGATCCCAGATCTAGGGTTCCAGAGATGGATCCCTAGTTTTTTTATTCAAACACGACACAGATTGCAGATCTTGGTTCTAAAAAAAAACTTGAAATCTCAAATCTCGAACCCTATTTGAATATGAATGATCTTCAAAAAATACAACGAAACACTAGAATCTAATCTCGAATCAAAACCTTCGGAATCGAACCCGCTCTGATACCATGTTATAAAATATGAAGAATGCAGAAGCGAACATGGAAAAAGATAAATAACAAGAACGCGGGATTTAACGTGGAACCCTACTCCGTGAGGAGCGGGATGAAACCACGGGAGAAGCCCTCTAAGGGGCGTGTTTTTCTATTGCTTTTCTCAATGAGTACAGGTGGTCTGGGGTTCCTTATATAGCCTTCCCAGAGCCTCCAAGTCCCATCGCTGGTCCATGTGGGACTAAACACTGGATGAGGTAAATGGATCTTCTCCAGGATCCATTTACCCTGCTGCATCTTTCACAGGGTCGCTTCGGGTCGCCGGCGATCCAATTCTATCTCTTCTTTGATTATTAATGGCTCTCAGGTGCAGGGGGAGCGGGAGTTGGGTATGGCAGTGTCGGCTTACTTCAAGGAGTGGTATGGGTGCAGGCCTACGCGTCTGTGGCGGTGGTCGGGTGGGGGCGCCGCTGTGCTCCCTCAGGCGAATGCAAATCTCCTTATTGGTCAGATTACTTTGGAGGAATTGAAAGAGGCGGTTTGGGCTCTTAACTCTGACGCAGCCCCGGGTCCGGATGGTTTCCCAGTCTTTTTCTATCGGGAATTTTGGGATGTCATCTCCCAGGATGTCTTGGAGGTCGCTAGCGAATTTTTCTCTGGCAACAACGGTTTCAATAAGCTTAACAAGTCTATTATAGCTCTCATTCCCAAGTCCTCTTCTGCCAACCGCATTGAAGATTTCCGGCCAATCTCCATTTCAAATGCCATTTACCTTATCATTGCTAAGGTCTTGGCTCGCCGGCTGGCTCCGCTTCTTGATTCGCTCATCTCGCCTTCCCAGGCGGCTTTTATTAATGGTAGACAAATTGGTGATTGCTATGCGGTGGCGTCCGAAATTATCCATGCTTGGCACAAGAATGATGTTAGGGGGATTCTATGGAAAATCGACTTCTCTAAAGCCTATGACTCTCTGGATTGGCGGTTTTTGTGGTCTGTGCTTAAGAGGCGGGGATTCCCTCCGTTATGGATTTCGTGGGTACGACGTTGCGTCTCGACTGCCTCTCTGTCAGTTTCTCTCAATGGCCGGTTGGCGGGGGGCTTTTTCCAGCCCCGCCGGGGAATTCGGCAGGGATGCCCCATTGCTCCCTTACTTTTCGTTCTGGCCACTGACGTGTTATCCAGCATGATTCATAACGTCGTTGCGGCAGGCCTGTCCCGTGGTTGTTCCATTGGGCCCTTCTCTTTGCCGATTATTCAGTTCGCGGATGATACCATTTGCTTCATTGAGGGCGGGGCGTCGAATGTTGCTGGGATGGCTATCACTTTGGAGCTCTTTTGTGAGGCGTCGGGGCTTCTCATCAATTATAATAAATCCTCTATGGTCCCCTTTTTCACTCCCCCTGAGGAGGTTGAGGTCTGTTCGCGGATCTTGCGCTGTCCCGTGGGTGCTCTGCCGCTGGACTATCTTGGGCTCCCGTTGACTACGGGTCGGGCACGCTTACGTGATTGGCAGCCGCTGGTGGATCGCATGGCTGCTCGCTTGGCTGGTTGGCGTGCCGCTATCTTCTCTCGGGGAGGTCGTTTGGTTCTTCTCAAGTCCGTTCTTTCTTCTATGCCAATCTACTTTTTCTCTGTGAAAGGTATGCCTAAGGGGGTCCGTCGGCGGTTGGACTCTTGTTTGAGGTCTTTTCTTTGGGGTAAGAAGGGGGCTGCGCGTAGCGGCGTTCCTTTGGTCGCTTGGGATGATGTGGCTCGGCCAAAGAAGGAGGGGGGGCTGGCGGTGAGGCGGTTGGATGTCGTGAACGAGGCTTTTCTCCTCAAATGGGTGACTCGCCTTTGGGGTCCGGAGGATAATCTAATGATTAACTTCTTAAGGTTGGCTGTGGGGGTTGATCGGTGTTTGGGCTTGGATGCTCGCCTTTTGGGCTCTCCTTCTCGCTTCGCTCGTGATATTGGGAATATTATGGTCCGTAACAGTGCTCTTTTCGTCATTAAATTGGGAAATTGCTCGCTCATCCGCTTTTGGGGCGATGATTGGACTGGTAGGGGGCCTCTGAAGGATGTTTTTCCTCGCCTCTTCGCGTTGGTGGATGATAAAGACGCGAGGGTTGCTTCTTACTGGGATGGGGCTGCTTGGGGGCCCAGATTTGTGGGCAAACTTTCCGATCAGCGCCAATCGGAATTCTTGGCTTTGCTGGAGGTTCTTGCGGTCTCGCCCTCTCCCTCTGTGGGTCGAGATCACCTATGTTGGAAGGACGGTTCCTTCTCCATTCGCGAGGCTTACCGTGCTCTTCTTCCGCCCTTGGTTGTGGCTGATGATTCTTTGCTCCGGGACTGTCAATTCTTTTGGGGTCTCAGGGTTCCCGAACGAATAGGCATCTTCTTATGGCTATTCCGTCGTGGGCGTCTCTTAACTCGCAGCCGGTGTTCTGCTCTCTTCCCTTCGGTTTCGCCTACCTGTGGTCTGTGCAATCTGGAGGAGGAGTCTACTGACCACCTGTTCTTCCGTTGTGGGAAGACGCTAGGCATTTGGGCCGACTTGGATTGGCTTGACGTCTCGAACTCCGCCTCCTTCTGCGGTTGTTTGGTTAGCTCTCGGGCGAGGAATAGGAACGGCATTCTCACTTCTATTTCCCGGCTATGGTGCATCTGGATTGCTCGGAATGAAGCCCTGTTTGCTGGCCAGCGATTCTACTCGGAAAACGTCCTCATCTCTGCTTCACGTTTGGTCTGTGATTGGTCTGTTCCCTAGGGGGTCCTGGCTGTAGTGGAGGTATCGTATTGTGATACCTTCGTTGTTTTGGGTTTCTTCTCTCTCCCTTTTTCTCTCCGTGTACTCGCTGTAAGTCTGTTCTCAACTTTGCTTTTTTCAAAAATGATGGGGCGAGCACCAACGAGTGCGTCCCCCATTTTTGAGCTTCAAAAAAAAACTTTGTATGGACTAAAATAGTCTCCAAAAGCGTGGTTCGAACGTCTACGTATGGTCATGATTAGGAATGGATATATCCAAGTGAATGGAGACCACACTCTGTTTGTTAGAAGGAACGATAACAAAAGATGTATTCTTTTAGTGTCTGTGGATGACATGATTCTTATAGGTGATGACGAGGTGGAACTTCTTAAGTTAAAGAAAACACTTGCAAGTGAATTTGAATTGAAAGACTTGGGGAAGCTAAAGTACTTCCTAGGTATTGAGATGGCTCGATCTCCCGTGGGTATGTGTCTAAGTCAAAGAATATACGCTCTTGATTTGCTAAAGGAATGTGACATGTTGGGATGTAAACCTACTACTATCCCTATTGAAGCAAATCATGAACTTTCTAAAGAAGATGGTGAGCTCCTTGATGATGTAGAAAATAGAAAATATCGAAGATTGGTGGTTATTGGATAAGTTGATTTATCTTACCCTCATGAGACCAGATATTACCTTCGCGGTAAACATGATGAGTCAATTCATGCATGCTCCAACTACCTCTCATGCTAATGCAGTGAATAGAATTCTAAGCTATATAAAAGGATCACCGGGGAAAGGGCTTATGTTCAAGAAAAATTCTGAAGTTACAATTGAAGGATACATTGATGCTGACTGGGCTGATTCTGTGGATGACAGACGATCCACTTCAGGCTATGCAATATATTTTTGTGGAAATTTGATTTTGGAGAAGTAAAAAGCAGAATGTGGTTTTAAGATCGAGTGTTGAAGCTTAATATCATGCTCTTGCAAATAGTGTCACTAAAATTCTATGGCTAAAAAGTTTGTTAAATGACATGGGCATCAAAGTGAGTATGCCAATGAATATGTTTTGTGACAACAAAACTGCAATAAACTTGGTCAACACTCCTGTAATGTATGATAGAACAAAGCATGTGGAAATATATAGACATTTCGCCCGTGAGAAAATTGATTCTAGGTTGTTGTGCCTTCCTTACTTGAAGACTACCGATCAGGTTGCTGATCTTTTCACAAAGGGGCTGCCTACTGTGCAATTTGAGATGAATGTAGGCAAGTTGGGCATGGCAAAAATGTATGCCCAACTTGAGGGGGAGTGTTGAGTTGTTCTTTAATGGGAAAATGGATCTAAGGATGAGGGACCATTTACCCATTATCTATATATTGTACTCATCCCCCTTATTGAAAATAAGATAGTGAAGAGAGATCCTTAATCTCTAGTGAGGGAGATTAGGGTTTGTGTGTGTCCCCATAATTTTTCCTTCTCCGTAGAGTTTTCCACGTAAATCTATGTGTCATTCTTCCGTTGATTGTTCTTTCATTTCCAACAGGATGAGATCCCATGTTGGTACTCATCCATTAACACTTCAAAAAGAAAACATTCCTATCACATGTCTGCTTGTCAAGTCAGCCGTAATGTCAAAAACCATTACATCCATATCCGCCATCATTTTCCTAAGAATGAAGGTAGTCGGTAAGAAGTTGTTAGTAGTGCTCCTGAGCCTGTTTGAAGGAGGCTTTACCACAATTAAGAATATTGCAGTTTAGAGAGTGATATGGATATAGTCATCGTGTTTTAGAGAGTGATATGCATATAGTCCTCTATGTTTAAAGTCACATATTTCATTAAGATAAAAAGATCAATACATGGTTTAGTCTTTTAAAACCATAGTTCCCTATATTAAAGTGCATAATCAAATGCATGAAATCGGCTAAACCACTTCCCAAAACTCCTCGAAGAAAAAGACTTGAAAACCGTCAGGCCATGAGAACCATTTGTATTTAGCTCACTTATGGTCTTTCCAAACCTTTTTCTTTGAGAAATAACCTACTTAATCAAAACTCACCTCATTTGGCTCCATTTCATGGCCTTCTCCAACCAATCTATGTGCTCCTCTTGTTAAATTGGTTGAAATTCTCCACCGTCACCTTGCCACCTTATTATCTCCTTAGAGTCTTGTGATGGGAACACGACCCATCGGTATCGTTTTCTCTCGTATACTGGTTGTTGGGGATATGAACCTTCGCGGATGCATATGCGGATGCAGATACACAATCGACCACCACCACAAAAGCACATGAAAAAAAGAACAACCAGATATAACAGCAGTCGATCACCTCTCACGACCACCGAAAAAGAAGATCACTATAAGAAGACGAGTACAACTTCTCCGTTCCCTCGCTCTCTTATGTCTTTCTCTTCTTTCTTTCTCTCTTTTCCCCTTGCGGTATTCCCTCTTGTTGAGGTGTAGACACAATGCCTCCACCCCCTCTTTATATAACACAAATACAACCCCATAGTCCTATTCCCAATAAGACTATAAATAGAATACAATTCAATAACTATTAAGATTAGGAGTCCAATCCTATCAGGATTCTTAATCCTAATTTGACTCTAATCCTAACAATATTCTCATTGAGTTGAATTCCATCATGATCTCTTCATCGTCTTGAGTTTGCACTGAGCCATCCTCGTCATCTGCAGGTCTCGTTAGCAGGATCTCACCAACTCTAGGTGACGCACCCGTCACTGGGTGCCCTCGACGTGCCCCCTTTCAGGCATTCACACAACTCAGCATTGTGCCTCATGATGCAACACTACAAATCTCTCGTGACTAGAGATTTTGATGACATCATCTGGTAAAGCGAATCGCACTCGCTTCTCCTTGTTGTGCATTTCTGCAGCAGAGATGCCGATAACCTGTCGTTCTCTCATCGTACTACTCGTTTTGGGAATAACTGGAATTCCATCACCTATCACGACCCTTCCCTCGAGCTTATATACATTGTTCGGCATCCTCGTCCCACGCATCGCCACACGTGCTCCCTTGCTCGCTCTGAGAACTCCCCCTTCAATGGTGACTCGATGTCCTCGTGATTCGATCGTTCCCAGTGAAATCAGATTTTTCTTGGTTGTAGGTATATGTCTGACACCTGTCAGAGTTTGTACTGCTCCATCAAATATGCGAAACTGCACTGATCCAATTCCCTTAACGTGGAGAACCTCTCCACCTCTCATCTTGATCGTGCCATCATTGCATGCCTGATATGTACTGATTTGCTCTTTGGATGAGCACACATGATATGAACATGTCAAGTCCTGAAGCCATCTTGAATCCGCCTTCATCTCCCTATAGCACACTAGAAAGTCTCTCTCACAGACTGCGGTGGAATCATCTTGGTTGGATTCAGAATCACCAATCTTCTCCTTTCCTTTATCCTTCTCACGTTTGAAGGATACGGAAGGATCCTTAAGCGCATCACGAAAGCGTGGTGATCGTATCATATATGATCAAGAGCGACTAGTCATACTAGTGCTCGGTGCAGCGGAATTCAAAATTTTTAAATGACGAAACCACATGATCCATAAATCATTTATGATACGTTTCGTCTAACCACATAGTAGATATAGGAATACCTGTTGTAGCGTGGTTGCGATCGAGCTTCTAAGAGAAGAAGCCTCCTGTCTCAAGTCCGACCTTCGGAGGAGACACTTGCGAGCGCAGGGATGAGTCGTGGGGATCTCGCAATCCAAGTAGCTGTCCAAGCAAGGGAACTCCTGATCTCGTCACACGAAATCGTATGTCTTCCGCGAGCGTGGTGTACTAAAGAAGATGGAGTATCGAGCATCGTCGAAGCGACAACACAACGGCAAGGCGACGACGAGGGCTTTCTTCCTTCTAGGCTTAGGGTGGACGGCCACCCAAAGAGAGAGGAGGAAGAGGGCACGTGAGAATGAGAGAGAGAGAGAGGAGAGAGTTGTTGCACAACTTGTTGTAACTTTGAAGAGCATGGGGTGCCTCTTCTTATATAGTATTTTGAGGATCCATGGACTACACAAAATTAATGGATGAGATTGATTTGTGTTTCTTTCAATGGCTAAGATTTTGTCAACACAACAATAATTGATTTAATTTAGATTAAATCGATATTGATAAATCAATATAATTTAATTCCGTGAATTAAATCAATTAATCATGGAGATAATGGAAAGGAGACTTCCTCTCTAAGAAATAGAGTGGACAGCTACCCTTTCTTGTTGGAAATGGTGGCCATCACCCCTATAATCAAGGGAGTGTAGATTGCATGTAATCTCCATTATCCCTTAATTATCTCCATGTTTTGCAAAAACAATTGTTGCAAATTATTCGCCAAAAATAATTCATAATTGTTTTGTGAATATTGCAATCTTGCCATTGGAAATTTGTGAATCAAATTCACAACCCAAAATAAAAGGTGATTTATATTTTCAATTAATTATCCAATGTGAATCCAATTCACATCAATAATTAACCAACAAATATAACTCATAGCAAACTCTCTCTAATATATTATAAATCATATTTATAACATATTATAAATAATATGGATATTCTTATCCATATTACACTTATCCACAATAATTAAGTCACATTTAATTATATTGGATAACCATTCCAATATAATATGAATAAACTTCACATTATTCATGATAATTAAATCACATTTAATTATCTATTTCTCTATGCTTTCAACAATGGAATTATTCATGAACTCTTTCAAGAATAATGCGTATTTTCCGTAGGAACTTGGAGATAAGGACAAGGCGATTGTATTGTTCCACGTATAGTGATTTGGATATTGAGATCGCATCTCAAATCCAGATCTCACGATACTCCCATAGTTGCTTGATTAAATCAAGTCCGTAAACCTAATCTTCTCATTGCATCTGAATCTCATTCAGATCAATGTCCAATACTTGGACTAAGACCAAGTTACTTCTCTACTGAGAGGAGTCACTAAAATCCAAACCTGTTTCATCACTCCCTGGGAATGGAAGCGTCATAGTTATACAATCGTTTATGATCACATCACCTTTACGTATTTCCAATACGTATACATCTTGCATACTGGAAGACCTTCGAATAAACCCGAAGTTATAGATCTCTTTTAGACTGTCACCTTCTGGGTTTTATCATTAAGGTTCTCATATGATCATTGGGATTTGGTATTGATCATATGTTTTCCAAAAGCATATATCATACCTATAAATTCTGTCAAGCTTCATAAGCGAGACGACGATGCATGGAATTTATCGATCCCAATATCTCATGAGTGAGCTTATGTCTTCCGGTTCAGAAGTGAACCTGTATGATCCCTTTGAGAGATCGTATTATTCATATGCCTTTATATGCACACCAACTCGTCGGTATATAGACCTTGGTTAGGTCATCAACCTATTGGTCTACCAAATGTATATACTCAGACATATAGTAACACATCTGTATCCGGTCAGAGGATGTGTGCCTGTATCGCGACGGCATATGATGTAGGACTTTGGTTATCTCGATCTCGTTAAGTGGACTCTTTGTCCTAACTAATTTGACACCTCCGAATCTCTATTCCCATGCAAAGGACCTACATCAAGAGGTCAGTCAAATATCGGCCAAATGAGAAAGGATTGTCATCTCCTACTCAGGCTGGAGATCATCTCTTAACAATCATTTGTCGGTGCTTGATGAGTCTTCAATCTAACTCCTTAGATATTCATCCAAGCACCATCCTCTATGATCCAACTATTGAATCAATAGCTGTATGATTATTAAGATGGCCATGATACATAACCCTAATTGTACTGAGGGGCCTATTATGCAAATTAGTTATTCTTCATTTCAGATTAAGGAGTGAATTGCAATAACATTTATTGCATAATGGCTCGCCGTGGGCTCGCATGTCCAACAACGTCTTGGACTACCAGCTATCTTATGACCCTCCTTGTCACAATAGAAACATTTGAACGGACCTCGTGACTTGGATCGACCTCTAAATCCTGTCTCTCTTGATCTTGAGCGTCTACCTTTGGTTGCCAACACATGACCTTCATCATTCATTGCCTCATCCGTCGACATCCGTCGAGACTCATTCATAAGCAACGAAGCAACTGTCTCATCCAATGTGATGATCTCCTTGCCATAAAGTAACATCGTCACAATATGATCGTAGGAAGATGGAAGGGAACTCAGTAAAATCAGTACCTTATCCTCCTCCTTGAAGAGAGATTCTCCTTTCGCATTCTTCTCTTCAAGTGTGAGCACGTCTGTCAGAATCTTGTTGAATTCATCCAAGTGCACTTCGAGCTTTATCCCGTCGGCCATCTTTAGACTATAGAGCTTCTTCTTATTAATAGTCGATTTGTCAAAAATTTGGACTTGTATCGTCCCTCGAGCTTCATCCAAACTTCCGTTGGATCCTCCTGGTCGATGACTTCGTAAAGAGTGTTGTCTGCCAAGAACAATTGCATTGTATTGTTCGTGAGATCCCTCATCTCTTTCCACTCTTCCTTTTTCATCTTCTTCAATTTCTTTTCTTTATTCTGGAGAGCTTTCACAAGTCTTTCTCGCGTGAGTATGTTCTTCACTCGTTGTTGCCATAAGGTGAAGTCATTCTTCCCGTTGAAGGGTTCTACGGAGAATGATACACCCCTCGATGTAAATTTTGCCATCGCTTTCTTATCGTACCTCCTTGTACGATCTGAAAAATCAGAGCAGAATCTTCTCGATCCGAATCGTCCAACTTGTCCGGAGTACGCAAAACCCCCTATCTGGACTCTTGGATCACCTCAATTGGACTCCGGATGCTCCCGATCTCAACGGTTCACCGTAACCATTGGAACTTAATCGCCTTTAAAGAAAGCGCACCTATTGCGTTACGTCGTCTCCTCGATGTCGAATCTCGTTCTGATCCGCCACGTCGTATCCCTCGCTTTCATCGAACGAAGCTCTGATACCAGTTGATAGGAACACGACCCACCGGTATCGTCTCCTCTCGGATATCGATTGTTGGGGATATGAACCTCCGCGGATACAGATGCTGATGCATATACACAATCGACCGTCACCACGAAAGCACGTAAAAGAAAAAAACAATCAGATATAACGGTGGTCAATCACCTCTCACGACCACCGGAGAAGAAAGATCACTATAAGAAGACGAGTACAACTCTCTCCGTTCTCTCGCTCTTTTATCTCTCTCTCTCTCTTTTCCCTTGGGTATTCCCTCTTGCTGTAGTGTAGAGACAATGCCTCCACCCCCTCTCTTTATATAGCCCCAATACAAACTCATAGTCCTATTTCCAATAGGATTATAAATAGAATACAACTCAATAACTATTAGGATTAGGAGTTCAATCCCATTAGGATTCATAATCGTAATTTGATTCTAATGCTAACATCTTGGATAGAACGATGGATAGACTACCATTGCACGTACATGATTCCTTCTGCTCCTACTCATCATGAAATAGAAGAAAGTTGTGTTAGCATCAACCTCTTTAATCTATATCTGCCCCCTCTTCCATGGAGTTTTATTTCTATCATTACTCAATTTCTTCGAAAGAAGAATTTTTGCATCCTCAATTCAATCAATTCTATCAACCTCGCAATCTATTGTGTCTATTGACAAATGTCATCTGATCTCCTCCTTGTAACTCTTCAAGTCATTTATGAGGTGTGCAACCATGGAGAATAGTTTATGTGGTTGAGCACTCCTAACTTTGGACGTTGCATCGTTTTGACAACCACTCTCTAAATCTTGGTTCCATTAGCTAGAATCTCTTGAACTTGAAGTAGGACGGGCGCAATCCCTCTCTTGTCTCCCATAATAATGGCATGTAGTCCGATCTACTCCTGCATGCCCTAAAAGCACTACATCAACTCTATTGATATTAAACATCCGTCCGGTCGATCTCTCGAGGAAGAATTCCTCCTGGAAAATATATAGTTACAAGAATTAAGGATCTCCATTTGCAGTTGCAGCTCACTTACCAATATCTAGAATTCTTCCGAACCTGGGACTTGGCCTTATATATCTTCCTTGTTTGTCTATGTCGAGGAACTTAAATTGAAATCACCACCAATCAATTAGATTAGGACAAATGTAGAAGACACAAGATTGCCTCCCGCAACTTCAACGATAGATTGCCATGTTTCAAGGCCTTCGAGGCCCGTATATTGATATCACCAGATTCACCACAAACCGAAAGGTCATCCTGATCCTCAAAACCTCACTCACCATACTAGTTCCCTGAATTGATGATTGTTGATAACAGGATTAACCAAGCATATAAAACACAGTAATTACACGGATCCATATGAACGGAAACAAACGTATTATAGATTAACCTCATTAACGTCATACATTTCCAATCCATTATCCGATTACGACATGCAAGTAGGGACCAATTAAACAAATGGAAACATAAAATAGGGCGTGATCCAGAAAGGGTAAAGCAATAAACAAATTGTGACAAACAAAATAAAAGAGAGATTAGAATAGAAGTCACCGAAGCGTCCATGAAATGGACTGTCCTTAGAGAGGATATCGCGCGTTACCATTTCGGTTTCCGAAAACGCCCCTTGACGGGCGCCAGATACCGAAATCGCGGTCATAAACGCGTCCGTAATGGCGAGTTGGATTCCCATTTTAGTCGGATTACCAAATTAGTCGTGTGATTAATTTAATCGACTTACCAAATGAAACCCGCAACGAAAGTATCGAGATCCGAGATCCGAATTGACTCTCCCGAGCCGGAGCCGGAGCGGAGCGCGCGTGCATGTGGTCCTCCATTCCTCCTCTCTACTATTGCTACAAGAGCTTGGGGTGTGAACTCATATATAAGTCCACCAAAAGTTTAGAGCTCCAAGGTATGGTACTAAACTTCCACCCAAACTTATCCATGTTTCAAATTTGGGAATTCCCAACTTTCCCTCCAAGCCATTTGGTTTCAAATTAACTTCAATTGTAATTACATAGATTTTCCAATTAAAATCTAAATACAATTTTTAATACAACATCCTTTACATTCTATCCTCATTTTACCTCATCGAGATGCTTCAAGCCCTCAATGGCAATGATAGTAATAAACTATGATAGCCTATCCTCCAACTTTTCCATGTTTTATCATTGCAAAGTTTCATCTTTGTTTCCCGAAATAGAACATCTGCAATTTGCATGGGGCAAAGATGTTCCATATCATTTGCTTCTTTGATGTGGTGATGTTTGCACCCGGACCTATGCAAACTATTCATAACAAAGTTGAACTGCACAGTTGTCAGTCATGAAAGCGAATGGTAATTGCTGTAATCCGGATCCTGTTAACTTGTGAAAAGGGTATGAATACGTAGTTAGTAAGACATCATTTATGTTAGCAATGAATCATCTGCTTTCTTTTAAAAATGAGCTATAAAGACAGCACTTATGAAGCTTGTATATTGTTTTTTATATTCAGCTGACTCCAAGTGGCCACGGTTTCTCAACCTAAAACTAAACTAGCCATTTCTCCCTATTATTTCAAATCACGGATTTATTCTTAAGTTGAAATTGGGGGTGGTCTGTGGTGGAAGCCAATTTAGTTCAGGTATGGCACGGTCTAATTGTTATGGTATCGCATTTTAATGATATTGGGAACTCCATCAGCAACCCATCTATCAAACTTGTTCTTATAACTGGGTTTTCTTTTGGCTGACCATCCTTCACGCCTATAGGGACTACTGCCAGTTAATCTGGTGAAGAACCTGCGGACCAATAAACAATACCTTAGGAACCCCAGAAACAGGCTGGCCCAACTTAAATGAGATATGATAGCTTCTTTATGGTCTAACATTCTTGCCAATACATTATCTTCATTCTGTTCCGGATTGTAATCTCTAATGAAAAATATAGCTCCATGAGCAAAGGCTCCTGTCATGATGAACCCTGCGATATATTGGTGATGGGTATATAACGCAGCTTGAGTAGTAAAGTCTTATGCTATGAATGCATAAGCAGGTAAAGAGTGCATATATTGAGCTAGTAAAGAAGTAATAACCCCTAAAGAGGCTAGAGCAAGACCTAATTGAAAATGAATCAAATTATTGATTGTGTTATGGTGTTATGGAAAATCACAGGTTGTGTAAGTCATTAATCCATTATGGGGAAACAAAATCAAGGTGTAATAATGGTTCGCAATAAGCTGAAAAGTCTGCAGTTGATTTTTTATCACAATGTCTTCAACTATCAGTTCCCAACAATTTCTGTCTTTTATTATCAAGGAGGAACTGTCTATAATCTGCAGATATTATTAGTGTTGTGCAGATGTTTATGTTTATCTAAGGATTTTAATAGAAACCGTATTCCAGTGGCAAAGTACTATTTTGCATTTTTTATAGGCAATGTCTTCTTAGTGTCTTGTAAGGCAGTTCATTTCAATTTCTGTGATTTGTTTCTGGTTAATGCAGAACCCTGCTTGGATGACAGAAACCGTAGGGGAAGGTATGCATTGATGAAAGATGAGGAAGACCCTCGATTAACTCTGTTCGACAAGCCTCTACCATGTTGTGGCTGTGGGATAGGATGGTTCTCGTGAGTACACAAATGTGTATTTATCTTCTTATGTTCTGCTCATAATAGCGAAATAACAGTTTTCAGTTGTCAGATTCTTGCTGGGATTTCTGCTTCCAATCATGTGGTACGTTGCCACTATCCTGTATTGCTGCAACTACTATCGCAAGGATCCAAGAGAGCGCGCTGGCCTTGCTGCTTGTGCTATTGCTGTAAGTTTGAATACTGTTGTGCATGCGCTAAGATCTGATGGGAGGCTGCGCTTTATTATGATATGAACATTACATCCTAAATTTATTGCTTCTTCATTACATCTGATATCTTCATGCATGTAGCAATTGATTAATGCAAATTTAGCAACAATAATGATAGCTAAGCTGTAGAATTACTGATGGGCTCTGCAATTTATTATCACATGGCTAAGGTAGAGGGTGCCTTATAACTACAAACTGTGGTTTGTTTGGAGGTTATACGAGGGTGGTCTCATAAGGCGTTCCATTGTTTAAAGGCTTCATGTGCAGTCACAATCTGAAATGTTGTGTTACCTTGTTTTACAGGCGCTGCTCTGTTCTATAGCCGCTGTGATCACTGCTGCTATCCTGTTGTTGTAGATCAAGTTTAGATTCGATTTTAGCAGCATGCTTGCAAGTTTGCGTTCAAACGGAAGAATGTTGGATCGAGGATGAAGCATCAAATTTGGCAATCAGAAAGTACCCACCTGTAATCTTGTAAAATCGCAGTAAGGACTTTGTTTATCAGCTATGGCCTTGTTCAATAATATTTGTCATCCTTTTAGTGGGATGAATCTGTTGCATTATGATTAGGCTAAGGCGAGTCCTAATGATAGCATGCCCCTAGGTCGGTCTCTTCGACGAGTTGGTTGAAATGGATCATGATCATGGCTGATAACCTGGAAAATGTTTTCATTCAGATAGTTTCAAATAGATGTATGACTCCCAATCAAGAAGATGATGGAGTATAGAGATTTGTAGTTGTATAAAGCACACTCTCTCAATATTTGTTCAAACATGCACCCGAAATCCAATCTGTTTCTATCTTCAGCACAGATTGGTGCAAATTGTAAACCTGCACATCCCTTTGTTGGCTACTGCATACAAATCTTTCTCATATTATATAAGTTGGTGTCATAGAAGATAAAAAGAATTGTATTTTAAGATGTTTTGACATTCGCAAAGAAGGCCAATTAATACACTAATATGTTGTTGTATGAAGAATTAGCAGTTTAATGATGCGCCAAGGGTGTAAATGGATCGAACCTGAGTGAACCTATACTTTTAAGTTTGGTTCATTTATTTGATCGAGCTTAAACATGTGTTTATTCGGTTCATTTATTTTTGAACCGAACCTGAATCAAACATATATTTAATTGAATCAAATCTAAACGAATATCGAACTTGAGACTTTTCTGATGAGATGAAGTGAAAAAATGAATATATATATATATATGTATATAATTTGAGTAAATTTTCATTCATATTTTTCTATATCTAACTCTTCTTCCTCTTTCGAGAAAATTAGATTAACAAGGATTCGAAAAAATAATAATTGTAATATATTTTTATATCTGTTCGAATAAGGGATTAGAAATATCGTGGAGATAAATGATAAATGAGTTTATACTTGCCTTGTTGATTTGAGCACAATAAGGATGGGAAAAGTACTAGACATAGATAATAGATGTTTTAACCAAGATGTGACGATTTATCTTGAGGTAATTTATATCGAGATAAAGTCTACTTTTCTTGTAAATATGCACTTATTTTCAGACAAAATCCACTTATTATGACATTAGGTCCACTTATACTGATAAAGATTTGTAAATGTGTACTGAACTATTAACGAATCGAACCTGAGAAAATCTATGATTTTTAGGTTCAGTTTGTTTATTTAATCAAACCTAAACTAGTGTTCAAGCTTGTTTTATTTATTTTCGAACTGAATCTGAACGAGTAGAATTTTCTGGCGGTACTAAGAGGGATGGACATTGTAAACATTATCCTGTTCATTTGAAAGGTTGGATCGGAATGCCGGTGTGGCTAAGGATGAACATGTTTTGATCGGTTAGTTCATCTGTAGTGATCTAGTGAATAGGTCCTTTGTTGTGAGCAATCATGTTCTTTATTAGCTGAACCAGCAATAAAACATGATACCTGGCCTTAGTGACCTTGACGGCAGATGTAAGCATGTGTGCTTGCTTGCGTGTGTTATCCTTTTCGTTGCAACAACTCCAATCCGAAATTTGAATTTGAGGACAGATAATTCCGTGCCAGAGCATGGGAGTCTATCAAGGCAAGAAATTAGGGTTTAAGCATGCGAAAATCAATAACAAAAAGAAATCGCAGCTCTGCTAGCCCACTGCTGCTTGAATTGCGTGATACGCATTTTCCGCGATCAAACTTAGTAGTATCAAGTTCGAGGTTCAGATTACCAGATGGGAGATATTTCTATTGAACAAAAAAGAGATATTTACATCCATAATTGTGAGTAATTTTGTAATTATATACATAACCGTGCGTAATCGCGAATAACATGAACCCCAAATAGTCACATCGTCTCACACCCATAATCCTCTGTTAGTTTTTCTTGTTAACCCAACCATATCATTATGTTAATCTAACCCACCCACCCACGCACGCACGCACGCCCGCCCGCCCGCACGCCCGCCCGCCCGCACGCACGCTTCCTCCTCCCACCCCTCCCCCCTCTTTTAGACCAACCATCGTCGCCACGACACCCCCCTCCAGGTTTGTCGACCACCTCTCCATCCTCCTCCCTCTTGCGGACCACCTCCCCCTCCCTCCTCCCCACCCCCTCTTCTCTAGCCTTGCCCTCCTGCGGGGACCCTCCTCCAGACTACCCCCTTCTCCAGCTCCGTCGCCCCCTCCAGGACCCCCTCCTCTAGCTATCCCCCATGGATCTCCGTCGCCCCATCCTAGACCCTCCTCCAGACTCCCTCATCTCCTCATGCAAGTCTGCCCTGGACCTCATGGATACCTCTACGATCTCTCCCAACCCGACCCCCCTTCTCTCCATCCTCCCTGTCCAACACACCCCATCCCTCCTCCTGTCTCCTCCGCCCTCGACTCCTCGCTCCCCAAGCTCCTCGACCCCACCCTTGAGTGCATCCAGAAGCTCCTTTCCAATGGACCCCTCCTCGACACCCCTCCTCTGAATCCCCCCATATCCTTCCTCGACGTCGCATGTCGTTTCATCTCCCTCGACGACGACTCCATCAAGCTCTCTGTCCTCCGTGTCATCGTCATCGCGTTCCGCTCCCCATCGTTAACCTCCACGCCGACTGCCTCGTCAACCTCGTCAAGACTTTCTATAACATCTACCTCAGCAACACCTCCCTCGGGGCATCGATGGGCGTGGTGGTGGAGGAAGCTGCAGGTCACGTCGAGGCGAAGGTGGGAGCAGAGGTCGAGGGGGGCGAGGGTGGAGTTGAGGAGATGGGAGGGGCATCGACACATCAAGAAAACTAGATGGCATGATTTGCAAATAAGGTTGAACATTAGGAGCAATTTTGACCTTTTCTAACGGAAACCGTCAACTATAATGGGCATCCTAAACGGAACAAAATATAAGGTTATGTAAAGTAATAGTTAAGCATTATTTAGGGCTTCCGTATAATTCCCAATTACGCAGGGTTATGTAAACAAATACAAAACTACTCAAAGTTTGCTGAGTGTAAATATCCCTTAATGAAAAAGGATAAAGATTTGATGCAGACGTGATCCATCTAACATGTGCGTGAATTGGGTACAGTAATTGGTAACCCATTGTAGAATTTCCAACCTATAGTTTGCACTAGAAGTATTCAGATTTTTTACCAACTGGGCCAATCATCACCTTTCTCAAAGAACAGTTTGTATTTGGTATCAAATCATGTTATATGAAAGGATTATTAGAATTACGGCAACCAAAATCAAGCCGTACCAAAACCACCCTATATCAATATTTCTATACATGAGTTTGTATAGAATAAAAATCATACCAATATCACCGTTGATGTTGGAAGAATTTCTTATAGATCTACCATAATCCGGGAAACCCTGATAAAATCATCACTCCACAACATTAAGAAATCAAGTAACATCAGAAACAGATACTAAATTGCTTTGCGTCGCAATTTTTCCATAATTTGATTCATGCAAACGTTACATCAGATGGCATGGCGCACGCACGATCCCAACATGATCGCTGTAAATCAAATGATCATACGGTCTGCAACCATAACTTCCATCTCGCATTCTCACATGTTGCGCAAAACAAGAAGAAATGACGAAATCAAGAAGCTTCTCTGATTCTACAGTAAATAATGACATTCTGACCGTCTGGTCCTACAGGGAACAGATGATACAATAGCTTACATCCTACAGACTGAATGTTTTCTTTAAAGCAAAATCAAGATAAAATTGGTTGCTAGCGCCAAAATTTTAACGGATCCAAAATTGATCCCATTACTTGTTGGACGACCTCAACACCTACAAGCGAATACCAAAAACTTCACCCTGAAGAAGCATGGAAGTATCAAAATGATGCTTCCCTTGCAGCTAACCTTATGTGTTTACCGTCAACTACGAACCGCGAACTCGAACTAACCTGCAGAATAGGAAAGAACGAGATGAACTTCTCATGCAGAAGTGTGGCATGGATATTGGTTGTGATGGAAAAACTTCAGCTACCTTGGCTAGGAGCTTCTCTAGCAGTTTGTCCTCATCCTCGGTTACTCCAGATTCTTGGAGGGATTGAAGAACAAGCTTTTGCAGCTTCTTTAACTTTAATGTTCCATCCGACTTCTATGCACGCGGCCAGAAACACGGAAAAGTAGGTGAGCAACTTTCAAAACAAACATGAAGTATCCAATAGCAAATACAAGAAAGCATCGTAAATATTGCTGCGTATTCATCTTGATCCACGTGAAAGAAAGAAAACTGTCGCCAAAAAATGACACAAATTACCTAATATTTGCAATTGGATGCGTCTCTATCTTTTATCGGGAGCTCTTTATAAAATGCCAAGTTAATGTTTATATATACCATTTCAAACGTTGCTAAAAAATACAAAACAAGGTAGTATGAAAGAAAACTGCTCCCTCCAGAAAATAGATGTTATTTCTCCAGAGCTTGCAGTGTTGGTTTATTGGAAAGAAAAAAAATCTAGTAATGATAAAAAGAAACATACCGATTTCAAGACTGAAGTCACTAGCTTCTTCCACTTTATTTTTTTCTTGATATTTTCTTCAGTATGTACATGTTTGTCAACAGCATGCCCATCCTTCAGTGCACCGTCGACAGATTTTGACCTCTTGGAAGACTTGTGCGAGCCTATGGAAGGATCTGCTTGAATCACTTCACCGTTGGTAATGAATTCTGCATGGACATCTTCTCCCTTTATGCCATCATCAGTAGGTGCATCGATCTTTCTCTTTTTGCCAGCAATACTGCCATTTTCCGTCCCTGGGTGGGATGAACTGTCTTCAGTGGATATCTTATTATCTGACTTCACGACATTAGGATCATTACTGACATTGGCATTTCTATCGGATGCTTCACTGGGATTATCCCTATTTTGGGTCTGCTCGTCAGTCTGGGATGTTTGATTTTGGCTAGCATGATGGGCGCGCGCTTTGGCTCTATGCTTTTTGCCATCAGCATGACCCATTAGAGTCTGCCTGCTTGTAGCTTGAGCATTGCATAGGCTATTCTTGTCCGCGGAGATGCATCAAAAAAATGACATTGGTATGATGAAGTATATAATTTCATGGACATAAAACGTCACAAACAAGTAAAGCATAGAACATTTTTTTATAGAACCATGTCGAAGTGGGTTCCTTTTGCAAGATAGATAAGAACCACAGAAATATTCTAAATTCATTTGCATGTCTCTGCATGCAAAAAATGTCTAACATGGAGAAAGTAAAAAACTGTTTATATAAATGTGCTAATAATTTGCTTGTTTTTTAATTACATTGATTTTTTGGTGGTCCTAAATAACTTATTATTGTAAAGTAAGGCAACGTGGATATCCAAATAAATTCCTTGCATTTTCAGCAATCGCAAAGCATATCGAGTTTATGTGAAGAAATTTAATTAGGAAAAAGTTAAGCTACCAGCCTAGCAAAAGCAGCAGGAAGGCCTCAAAAATACAAGCAGCAAGCCATACAAGGATGAAAAAGAAGGAAGCAAACATGATCATTAAGTATATGGCTTCACGATTTTCCTAATAAGAGGTGACTCTAGTTGATGCGATACTCCAGGAATGAAACTCTAATCAACAAGCTAGTCAACTTAATATAAATAAATATCTTCAGGCTGTAAAGTCGGCTTGAAAAATGTACAATACATATGAAATGGTGACGAAAAGTTATAGGTACAGGTCAAAAATTCAGCATTGGTTCTTGCCGGGGTAAGGCCTTGAGGTGTTTGTGTGTGGCGCATCTTCTTTTCCATTTTTATGATAAAGAATGGCTGCAAAAACAAGTATCCCCTGGATCTGTTTTCTCAGAAAAAAAGAGTTAAGCCAGATGGCAATTTTATGCCATCCCTTTTTGCCTCTCCCATGTGTTTAACCAAAGGTTGTTGAACTCATTTTTGTGTCATTAGTATAACAAACAGGTTGTGCTTTGATTGGTGTCAACAAATTAAAACAGTCCTTCCATCTTTAGATTAACACTGCAGAGGACCTTCCAGAAGTTAGATGATCTCACATTTAGATTAACCACCACCAGATTATTAGTAATTTCGCAAATGCCACACATGACACATCGCATGACAACACGTCCTCCTTTTCGCCCCCAGCATCACATATTTGACGGTAAAGGACCTTGCTCATTTCCTGAAGATGGCAGTCCCCCAGACCACCCTCGGGAGTTACATCTTAAGCCACCGGTGTCAGTCCCCTACTCTCCCGCCCAAAAGGGGTCAAGAATCTTCTCAGCAAACTCTCCAAGCGCATATGAAACTTCAAAAGTCACCAATGTATTGACACAACAACAAAGCCTTTTCCCACATCACAATTAAATAGGGTCGGCTACCTGGATTTTTCGCCTCCATTCAAATCTATCTTGGGTCAATCCCGGTATATCCACAAAACTAAGATCCCTTCGTATGGTCTCTTTCCAACACTTTTGGGCCGTCCTCGCCCTCTCTTAGCCGGCTCAACATCACAACACTCGCATCTCCAAACTGGTGCATCGGCTGATTTTCTTTGCAAATGTTCAAACCATCTTAAGCGGTTTTCTCGCATCTTATCCTCGATCGGAGCTACACCAACTTTCTTTCTTATTGCATCATTCCGAATCCGATCTTTACGTGTGTGTCCACACATCCACCTTAGCATTTTCATTTATGCTACATTCATTCTCTGCACATGCCTATGGTTCATAGGCCAACATTCAAATACATAAAGCATAGCATGTCTCACGGCTGCTTTGTAAAACTTTCCTTTAATTTTTAAAGGAATTTTCTTATCACAGAGAACAGCAGAGGCTCCTCTCCACTTTAGCCAGCCTGCATTTATTTTATTATTAACATCTCCATCAATATCCCCATCATGTTGCAGAATAAATCCCAGATATCCAAAGGAATCTCTCTTCTGAATATTATAGTCACCAATCTTCACCTCGATTCCATCACCATTGCTTCCATCAAAGGTGCACTCCATATATTCCGTCTTAGCCCTACTTATACGAAATCCTTTAGTCTCCAACCCATGTCTCCAGACCTCAAGCTTCTTATTTACTCCATCTCTAGTCTCGCCAATTAACACAATATCATCAGCAAATAACATACACCAAGGTAACTCATCCTGAATGTGACTTGTCAACTCGTCCATAATCAAAGTAAAAAGAAATGGACTCAAAGCAGAACCTGGATGTAAACCAATGTTGACGTCAAAATATCCACTCTTCCCAGATGGGGTCTTTACACAAGATAACGCCCTATCATACATGTCCTTTATGAGGTTAATGTATATGACAGGTACTTGTCTCTTCTCCAACACTCTCCACAATATCTCTCGTGGGATAGAATCATAAGCCTTCTTCAAATCAATAAAGATCATAAGGAGGTTCTTCCTTTTAGCTCTTTAATTTCTATTGTTCTCCTCAGTAAATGGATGGCTTCAATCGTTGAGCAACATGACATGAATCCGAATTGATTTTCTTTTACGTTGGAAACTTGCCTCAACCTTTTTTCAATCACACGTTCCCAAATTTTCATAGTGTGACTCATCAGCTTGATACCTCTATAATTTGAACAATTTTGAATGTCTCCTTTATTCTTATAAAGAGGCACTACGATACTCCTCCAATCTTCAGACATTTTCTTGCTTCGCCACATAACATTGAATAGATTCGTAAGCCAAGTCAAATCATGCTCACCTAAAACTCTCCATACTTCTATAGGGATGTCATCCGGTCCTACACCTTTCCCCGGGTCTCCTAACCTTTAAAGCCTCCTCTACTTCCTTTCTTTGTATCCGTCTATAGCGTGCACGATTCAAGTAGCTTTCACTGCAAGCTAGATCACCCAAAGTGATATCTCTATTTCCTTCCCCAATGAAAAGTTTATGGAAGTACTGCTCCCATCTAGTCTTTATATCCTTCTGGGTAACAAGCACATGACCTTCCTCGTTCCTAATGCATCTCATTTGATAAAGGTCTTTGGTCTTTCTTTCTCTTGTTTTGGCCAACCTGAATATATCCTTTTGTCCCTCCTTAGAGACGAGATTTTTATACAAAACTTCATAAGCTTTTGACTTAGCTTCGTTTACGGCCTTCTTTGCTTCCTTCTTCGCTATTTTGTAGTTTGCGATAGTTTCCTCTATTCTATCCTTAAACATAGTTTTAAAACAAGCTCTTTTTATTTTTAGCTTCTCTTACACTCCTTCACTCCACCACCAAGCCTCCTTTTAACCTGAAGCTCCTCCCTTTGACTCGCCTAGCATCTCTTTGGCTATCTTTCAGATACAAGATGTTACTGCCTTCCACATCTTGTTTGCACTACCGCTACAATCCCAAGATAAGTCTTCTAAAACCTTCTCCCTGAAGCTCGCTTGCTTCAGTGGAAGATTCCACCATCTAGTTCTAGTTATCTTAAAAACCCTCCTTTTCTTTACCAGCCCTTTCATTTGTACATTCAAAACTAACAAACGATGTTGGGTTGTCAAACTCTCTCCTGGGATTACTTTGCAGTCTTTACAACACAATCGATCTCTTCTCCTCAACGCAAAGTAATCTATATGTGTTCTAGTTGGTCCACTCTTAAGTAATTAAATGTTCCTCCCTTTTCTTGAAGAGAGTGTTTGCTACGAAAAGATCATATGCCGTTACAAAATCCAGGATGGCTTTTCCCTCTTCATTTGTATCCCCAAAACCATATCCTCCATGAACACTAGCATACCATGAAGCATCTTTTCCCACATGTCTAATTAAGATCTCCACCGATGCAAATCATCCCTCTTTATGGGATTCCTTGTAGACTATTATCCAAATCCTCCCTAAAAGCTTTTTCAGTCCTTTCATCTAAACCAATTTGCGGTGCATAAACTGAGATGATATTCAGAATTTCTTCTTCAAGCACCAATTTTAGCAAAATAATTCGATCTCCGAATATTTTCACCTCAACCATACAATCCTTCAAATCCTTATGAACAACCACTCCAACACCGTTTATACCCTTATCTTTACCTGAATACCAAAGTTTAAAGCATGTCTTCTCAATCTCCCTTCCTTTCTCTCCAACTCATTTAGTCTCTTGAAGACACAGTATATGAATCTTACTTCTCTCCATCGTATCCACTATTTCCATCAACTTTTCAGTTAAAGTGCCAATATTCCAACTACCAATCCACAACTTCCGTTGCAATCTCTTTTGGACTAACTTCTTTACTCGCATGCGTCCATTATGCGAGAACCCTTGTAAATTTTGGACTGCATCCGGACGATGATGCAACGGAACTAGCTTAATTACCCACATGCGTTCCTCATGCGATAACCCTTGTAGAGATAGTTAGTAATGCTATTATCTCTTTATGTAGTTTGTCGCTATTTCTTTATTTTCTATAGACCTCTCTGTAATTTACCCTTACGGTCTCTCCCTATATAAGAGAGCCTAGGGTTTTCTGAATAAACAACGAAGACTCTAATCCCAACATGGTATCAGAGCCGCCCTAGGGCTCTATACTCGCCGCCCATCCGCTCCCCACCCGCCACCCTCTCCGCGGCGCACCTCTCTCGCCGCCATCGCCCCCCCGGCAGTCCAGCCAGCCCCCCACCGATCTCCAAGCCGCCGCTAGCGCCTCCCCGCCGAATTCCCAGACCGCCACCTGCGGGTTTCCAGCCCGCCTGCGGGTATCCTGCGGGTCCCAACCCGCCACCCGTGGTCCTTGCTTGCCGCCAAAGGTTCCAAACAGTACATCCAAGGGCTGTAAGCCCTATCTCGAGCGTACCCTAGGTCTCTCCTTCATCCGAAATATGGGTTTGGGTGCGTAAAGTCTACCTGCGCACTCAAATCCGATGCAATTGGTGTAGACAGTTATCTTTGTCTCTCCATACCCTCGTTCTTCTCCAAGCAGCAGTATGTCAGAATCAAAAGCCGATATGCCCTCCACTGGCGCATTCAAAGGTCCTGCGCCAATAGTGAAGATGGACGGGTCTAACTATGAGCTCTGGGCTATGCAGTTCATGAGTCTCATGAAGTCTAATGGCAAGAAACACATTCTTACCGAGGATGAGCCTGCAGAGAAGACAGGGATCTATGCCTCATGGGAGGCTGACGACGCCTACGCAAAGGTCTGGTTGTCCGGTACGTTGACGATGGAGATTGCAAATGATGTCCTCCATCAGCCCACTGCTAAGGCAATGTGGGACATTCTTGCCGCTACATATTCGCAGGTGCGAAATGAGACAAAGATGTTGCAGCTTCAGCATGATATTTTCACAATGAAGCAGAGCGGCAGACCTCTCCATTCCCTGTACACATCCCTAAGAGGGATGTTTGAGAAGCTATACAGTACCATTCCTCTCACTGCTACTCCTGAACAACAGAAGACGTTTCGGAATGCCACCATGGTGGGTGTTCTTCTTGCGGCTCTTGATCCTGAGTACGATGCCACCCGGTCCCATATCCTAGCTGATGCAGTTATTCCTCCAGTGGAGGATGTTTATAGAAGGCTCAGTCGCATTCCAGTTTCCTCCAACTCTTCTACTCCAACCCCATCTGCGATGGCAGTCTCGCGTGGGAGAGGTGGACCGTCTTCTAGTCGTGGTCGTGGACGTGGCCGTGGACCCCAGGGAAGGGGCGGTCGCTTCAGTCAGACATGTTCCTATTGTCATCGCACATGACACTCAGAGGACACATGCTATTCTAAGCATGGATTTCCAGTCTCGGCACGTGTTGTTGAGCACTCTCAGTCTCCATTAGCCATCACTGCAGATAATAGATTTGACGAACTTGTGGCCCGTCTCCGAGATATCATGCGACATGCGTCTGGTGATTCCTCTGGTGGTTCTTCAGATATTGCTGCCACGGCCTCTGCAAGTTCATCTGCCGCTGTAAGTACCTCAGGTAGACCTGCTACATCCACAACATCTCATGATATATCTGACTGGATTATCAATTCCGGAGCCACACATCATCTCTGTCGTGATAGAGGTAGATTACAGGCCTACAGGGACATTCCTCCCGGCCGATCAGTGCAGATAGCAGATGGTACTCACTCGCCCCTTGTTGGACAGGGGGAGGTTTTTCTATCTCCTACTATGCAACTACAGAATGTCCTGCATGCTCCTGAGTTCTCAATGAATTTGTTATCTATTTGACCCGTCGTCTCTCATTTTTCAGGACATACTCACGGGCAAGGTGATTGGTTGTGGCTCTGAGCAGAATGGTTTATATCGACTGGTTCGGGATTCATATGCTGGCGTCTCCTCTCACTCTGCTGGACCAGTCTCTCCGTATATTTGGCATCTCCGGTTTGGTCACCTTCCACTTCAGAAAATGCGTCATCTTCTGCCCCAGATCTCTCCTAGTTCGTCATTTCGATGTGAAGCGTGTCAGTTAGGAAAGCATCACAGGTCGAGCTTTCCAAGTCGTCCGAGTCGGAGCAGTAGCTCCATTTTTGAGTTGTTACATATAGATATATGGGGTCCGAGTCATGTTCCCGATCATCAGGGACACAGGTTTTATCTTGTGGTAGTGGATGATTTCTCGCGTGTGTCATGGGTCTTTCTTTTGAAAAATAAATCTGAAGCAGGAAATGTGATCAAGAATTCGCTTAATGAAGTGCACAATGTTTTCTCTTCCTCTTTCAAATATGTTCGGACGGATAATGCCCTTGAATTTTGTACACGCTCACTTTCACAATTCCTCTCATCAAAGGGTATTATTCACCAAACCACTTGTGCGTATACCTCACAACAAAATGGTGTGGCAGAAAGAAAGCATCGCCATCTCTTGGATATTACTCGAACATTGTTGATTCAGAGTTGTGCTCCTATTTCATTCTGGGGCGATGATGTTCTTACTGCTTGTTATCTGGTCAACCGAATGCCATCCTCAGTCCTTGGTGAGAAGATACCTATCTCTATTATTTTTCCAGACAAAGAGTTATTTTCTTTGACTCCACGTGTCTTTGGTACTGTGTGTTTCGTGCATCGTCTATCTCCTGGGCTTGACAAGCTCTCTCCTAGAGCAGTCAAGTGCGTCTTTGTTGGCTATTCTAGGACTCAGAAGGGTTACCGGCACCATAACTCGCCCAGACATTCAATTTGCAGTTAGCAGGGTGAGTCAATTTATGGAGCAGCCAAGACAGGTTCACATGGATGCTATACACATGATACTGAGGTATCTAAAGTCTTCTCCAGGGTCAGGGCTGCTATTCAGAAAGGGCACGGACTTATCTGTCTCAGCATGTGCAGATGCAGATTATGCAGGATGTTCTAAGGACTGAAAATCAACCTCAGGGTTTGCAGTGTTTGTTGGAGGCTCTTTGGTTTCTTGGAAAAGCAAGAAACAAACTGTTGTGGCAAGGTCCAGTGCCGAATCCGAGTATAGGGCCATGGCCCAAATCAGTACGGAAATGATGTGGGTTCGCTCAGTACTAGAAGATCTACATGTAGCTCTTCCTCTACCTATGAAGCTTCAGTGTGACAATCAGGCAGCATTGTTCATTGCCAACAATCCAGCTTTCCATGAAAGGACCAAGCATATTGAAGTTGACTGCCATTATACTAGGGACTTGATCCAGAGAGGATTGATATCTACTACACATGTGAGCTCAGGAGATCAGACTGCGGATGTATTTACCAAGCCACTGCTCAGAGGACCATTTCAGAGATGTTCATCCAAGCTGAGCATGATAGATATCTATGCTCCACCTTGAGGGGGAGTGTAGAGATAGTTAGTAGTGTTATTATCTCTTTATGTAGTTTGTCGTTATTTCTTTATTTTCTATAAACCTCTGTAATTTACCCTTACGGTCTCTCCCTATATAAGAGAACCTAGGGTTTTCTGAATAAACAACGAAGACTCTTTTCCCAACAACCCTTGCAAATTTTGAACTACATCTAGGCTCTGATGTAGCGGCCCTTGCCAATTTTTCATTGCATTCGGGCGATGCAACGCATCGCAAGCAGGGAACCCCCAACGAAATCTGTATGTTTGCTTAAATCCATGTTGAAAAGATCCGACTGTCATGAGGCAACTTCTTAAATAGTATTTTTTTTAGAAAAAAAGTACTATTAAGGAAGTTGTCTCTTATTGTTTTACGCTGGCTGTCGGCTACTTAACGCAACCCTCCTCATTTACCCGGGCTTTGAAAAAGTCGCCAATGTATTGACATGTAAAAAACTTTTACTAATTGACATCTCTGGTAGTAGAACCAAACGACCTCCCATGATAAACACCTTGTCATCCAATCTGCCAACGCGTACTCCATTATTTCCGGCATTCTTAATCAATCCTTGACATGAATCCTCCACACCATAATGGGAAGGTCTAGATAAAAATTTGGTAGGAAAGGCATTGGAGAACACCACGCCTCACCACATATCTCAGCCACCTCATCACTCAAGCCAAATTAGACGAAACACGAAAGACAACATGCTTTTGTTGATCTGCAAGTTCGACATTCAACCAAAGATCTCAATTCAAAACACAACCTCCAAGCCTCCCATACTTTTCTTCAATGAATAACCGATTGTCTACTGTAACATTGGGGCAAATAAACCATGGTTCCTATAGCAACTAATAGCCCTACTGAACTGCCAACCCAGCAGTAATAGTAAACACAGCCATCGCAATAACAAAAGAGAGTGATGACGTAATCGGAAAATCGAGGTGAGGTGGGGGGAGGGGACACGACACACCTTGGAGTTGAGGATATGGTTGAGAGAAGAAACCCTCACATTAGAGGGGAGAGTAAAAATGAGGAGCAATCCAAATCGGAGAAATCAATTCATAATTTCATAACTTGTTCTCCTACAATAGCTTATTAACCCTTGAGGGGAAAATTGCAAAATAAACAAGAAAATTAAATTGACCACTAATTAAAATCCTAGTTGACCCATAAAATAAAATCAATTTAACTAATTAAATTGAAAACACTAATTGTTGACATCATAAATTGATCTAAAACTATTTGGACTCAATAAAAAAATGACGAACCCACAAGGAGGGGAAAATCTTAAATTGTTCAGTTTCTCTAATATGTGCTTGCATCAATTCTTCGCTTGAAAAAACTCATTTCCTGATGAATTGCTTGATCATTTGGGCAGTGGAGAATTTGATCTAAATTTATTGGAAGAAGAATCTTTATTTTGTAGATTTTCTCTCTCTTCAGCATTCCTCTAGTAATCTATTCCACTAAGGAGCGAAAATGTGGTTTTCTTACCCCTTCATCAGAATGAAGTCCTCCACATAGCTCCACCCTACTTTAACCATTATGTAAATGGTTTTTGGTGGTGGTGCCATTGGTTTTTTTTTTGGGGGGCCCACCTTTCTCAAGGAACATAGCTTTCAATTGGTGGAACCACTCAACATTTGTTAGGGTTTTCTTTCCCCTCAGCCATTGACGGTGGGGTTTGTGTGTGTTGAGGAGAAGATGCCATCAAAGTTTTGTGGAGAGATCGATATAGGCAGTGAGATGGTGTTGCCAACTCCCATCTCCTGCCTGTAAGATTTGGTGGCGGTTCAACGATGCAAGGGAGCTGATATGGGGCTGGGGAGGTCAACGTCACGAACAAGCTTCAGACAACATCGCCGATGGGAAGGCTGGTGATGGACGTCGCTCGAGGCCCCACACAATAATGGTGGTGATTTTCCCTACTGCGACAGGCAATATGGACGTCGCTCGAATATGGATAGTGAACGGAAAAATTTTCCGGATACGGATGCGAAACTCTGGTCATGACCTGAATATTCGTATTCATACTCGAATATCCGAAGACAATCATATAAATACAATATAACATACTTATACAAGAAACCACAGACCCGTACAGACAACAGTACACGATTCTTTCGGATATAATATGCATCAACTACTTAGATTACAACAATACATCAAAAATCCGGAATGCATGGATTCCCGCCCGCACAGATAACAATCTCGCTCGCTGCTCCCTTTCCCAGCCTCCTCACTAGAAAAAGACCTAAATCCCAATAGTATTCACCTCTAATGGGCTCTCCGCTCACTGTTCCACTGCTTGGCGGACCCGCCGCCTCACTCCCGCTGCACAGAGCCTCCCTAAACACGACCAGCACCGGTTTTGTGGCATCACCGCTCGCTTCTCCCGCCTCCTCACTGCCCATGCCCCGGCCTAAGCGGCTAAGCCACATACCAGCAGCACGGTGGCACCGCTGCTAACAACTCCATTGCCCCCGCAATCCTGCAGCCTCGATCTAAACTCCACCGGCAACCGGTGCTGCCGGTCGCTACCCTCCGCCTCTTCTCTCACGTACTGTAGCCTGGCCCTTGGCCTGGAAGCTCTCCTCAACAAGCAGCTACTGCCCCCACAGCCCTGTTTCCTCATTTCTGTAAGTTGCAGCCCCGCTCATACAGTGCTATCGTTCCTCAACCATGAGGGCCAACATGTCCAGCACCACCTCTCTCGCACTGTCGCAGCCATAGTGATAGGACAAGGTATATTTTCTATCCTTTATTGATGTACAACTACTAAGAAATAAGTATTTCCATTCTTTAAAGTATTTTGCCAATAAACATTGAGAAATATTGGATGTACAGCACACAATTTTAGACGTCGATTTTATAGTAAAGATAGCCACGATCTTTAAGGTATTTTGCTACAGAAATGAGGGCCCTCCATCTTTCTAGAGAGACTTCATATGTCTGAATTTCCATCACTGGAAGCACATCGTCCACGATAGGGAAAACTGCAGGCCACATATCTAAAACATCCCTTGCATTCTAATGGAAAGAGGTACATTTATTATCCACTATATCTGCGTCTCAATGCCCTTCATGTTTTTGTTAGTTTACACTTGCACACTTTTCCCTCCTAACAATACGTCGTGACTCATTCTCAGTCAGGCAGGCTTATAAAGCTTATTTGTAGGCCCCCACAGCCAAGGACAGACACCATGGTTCGTGACTGGCTGCAACCTTATTTAGGATCTAAAGATGCCAAAGAGAATCGGTTTCTTTATGTGGCTCATACGAAGAAGATGAATTATGACGAGGGATCGACGTGCCAGACTTTTCCCAGATATATCCAATAGATGCGCCCTTTGCAATACTCATGTTGAGATGACTGAACACCTCTTCTTTCACTGTGAGAAGACATCTGATATCTGGTTGGAGCTGGACATAGAGTGGCTGAACTTACAGAATATGGACTCTTTGAGATTCGGTGTATCAGGCCAAACAACGCTCTAGAGAGGATCTCATACGTTCTTTTAGCAACTCTTTGGGCAATTTGGTTGGCTAGAAACGATAATCTTTTTTCCTTACAATGTTTTTTCCACAATAATGTAATTTCTCATTCGAAGACTCTTCTTAATACATGGCTATTGTAAGTCTTCTTGTAACTTTTCCCCATTTATTATATTGAACTTGGGGCGAACGCCATAGCGAGTTCCCCCCGTTTTTGGTCTAAGAAAATCATTTGAAATCTTAAGTCTTGTGGGTCTACTCAGATCTATATATATTCTCGATCGCAATACCAATATTGTGGTGAATGCTCTTTTCATATGCAAAAAAGATTATTCAGATGGTTTTTTTTACTATAAAAAGAGGGGGAGCCCTCCCAAGGCGGGAGTCACCACACCAAAATATTCATTAATCAAGAGCAAAGTACATCAGATAGAGATCCAGAAATTATGCACAACATTACAATGAGCAACAACATTTTCCCAGTAGAACCACTGCCCCTTGAAAACAATATCGTTTCTGCCAAGCCAAATCGCCCACAGAACGGCGAAGGGCCTCGATACATCCCACGTGGAGCCAAGCCCCACCGAACGAACAGACCGCCAGAAAGGACCGAAGCCGGAATTCCGAACCCACGAAATACCCACCGCGTCCCAGACCTGCGCCGAGGTCGTGCAGCCAAAGAAGAGGTGATCCGTGTCCTCCACCTCCTCCCCGCACCTGTCACACTGCAGATCAGTAGAACCCAGAAGCCTTCCCCTCCTCACCTTATCACAAAGACGGTTTCTCCTGAGGCACCAAAGGAAGACCTTGACCCGGTTAGGAATTTTTGCCGCCCATATCACCTTCATGTCTGCAGAAAGGTCATCATCACCATTCGCTGCACCAGCTGCCAACGTCCGGTATGCCACCTTCACCGAGAACTTACCCTTCGCCCAAAAGAAGTGATCAGGGTCTCCAGACATCTCCTCAACAGCAGGAATCTCATTTATAAGCCGCAAAAATTCCTCCGTCCTCTGATCAAAGAGATCGGAGAGAAACCTCGGAGCCCACACACCCGAATTAACCACGGAGAAACCTCAGAGAAAAACTTCTGACCGTTGATCCTCAAGCCAGACAAGCACCCAAAAAGGTCAACCAAAGTGATTGCATTGTTATTATGCTCTTCCGTCCCTCCTAGAAACACCAACGTATCATCAGCATACTACAGAATCGGAATGCGGATGTCCCCATACCTGAATCCCTCACACCACCCAGCGTCAACTACCTGCTGAAACAAAACGGCCAAACAGTTCGCCACTAGCACAAACAGCAAGGGGGCCAACGGGCAGCCCTGGCGCACTCCCACCTGCAGCTGGAACCACCTACCCTCCGGCCTCCGTTGACCAGCACAGAACACGAACAGGTAGTGACGCATCTTTTGATCCACCCGATCCACTCCACCGGAAAGCCACGTCTCTGCATCGAGGTCCACAGAAACTTCCAGCTAACGCAATCGTAGGCTTTGGCATAATCAATCTTCCACACTGCTCCTTTCTTTGCAGACCTCTTCCACTCCAGACAAGCCTCAGACACAACAACAATCCCATCTGCCATACACCGACCAGGAATGAAAGCAGATTGGGCAGGTAATATCAGAGAGGCTAAGACCGCCCTGAGCCTGGTAGCAAGCACCTTGGATATGATGAGATAAATGCCATTGGAAATAGAGATAGGCCTAAAGTCCCCAACACCCACCGGGTTCCCCTTCTTGGGTAGCAGGAAGATCAAGGCCCTATTAACTTTCTCGAAACCCCTGTTAGCACATCTGAACTCCTCCATCACCTCCAGAATGTCACCCTTCAGCGTCTCCCAAAACTCCCGGTAAAAGCAGACCGGGAAGCCATCGGGACCAGGAGCTTCGTCCCCATTCAAATCCCAAACTGCTCTGCGAACCTCCGCCTCAGATAAAGCAGCCACCAACGACTCAGACTGAGCAGCCGATAAAGATCGCGCACCCAAACCAGTCCAACCCCAAGCCTCCTCCCCCCTCACTCTCCTCGAAGCCCTCACGAAGTGCTCCCGCAGTGCGGCCACTATGCTCTTCTCGCCCGACACCGGTCGCCCCCCAGCACCACCTCATGCAAGAAGCAACTTCTCCTTCTCCCAGACGCCACAGAGTGAAAGAAGCGAGTGTTCGCGTCCCCTTCCCTAAGCCACTTCTGCATCGATCTCTGACGCCAGTGAACCTCCTCCTTCCCGTCTTCCAGGTACACGGCCTCCAGCCACGCGACCCTCTCCTCCACCTCAGCCGAAGACAGTCCCCTCTCATCGTCTAGCCCGTCCAACCTGGAAATCCCTGCCTCAGCCTCGGCCTTGACCGCCCTACAACGCCGAGCGACATCTCTCCCGAAAGACAACAACCGATAAAGGGATGCCTGCTTAGCCGCAAAGCGCGACACCGCCGACCCCTCCCCCACGCAGCTCCTCCAATGCTCAGCGACCAAATCCCAGAAGCTATCCTCAAGCAGCCACTTCCTCTCGAACCGGAAAAAGAAACGACCCGGGTGCACCTCGCCAGAGCTCCAGAGGATGGGAGTGTGATCGGATAACGTCCTCAGAAGTGCCCAAGCCCTAGCCAGCGGAAAGGCCTCCCCAGCCTCCATGGACATCAGAAATCTGTCAAGCCTAGACCTGGATCTCGAATTCCTCCACGTGAATCTGCACCCAGACGCATCCACAATAGATAGACCTAGGGAGTTAACCCCCTCCCTCAACTCCCCAAATCCTGGATCAGCTCCCCCAGCCTCCCTCGGCCTGTCACACGGAAGCATGGTAACATTCAAGTCGCCACCAATAAGCCAGATAGCATCCCCCACCTCAAGCGCAACTGAAGCCAAGTCCGTTGCCAAAGAAAGCTCCTCCCGCATGCACAGGCCATAGATATTGGTGATCCAGAGACAACAGCCATCCTCTCTCCGTCTCAGCTGGACCGATAGAGAGAACACCGACTCACACGATTAGAGCAGGTCAAAGGAATCGACACGCCATCCGAAGATGATTCCCCCTGACGCACCGACATCCCCTTTCACCGCCCAATCGAAAGCACCTCCCCTGCTGAGCTCCCGACGCGCCGCATCATCCAGCACTTGCAACTTGGACTCCTGTAGCAGAACAACATATGCCCCAGCCTCCCTCATCAGGTTCACCACCCCAAGCTTCTTCTCGGGTCGGCCCAAACCCCTAACATTAAGGGAGAGCATCTTCATAAAGAACCAAGAACCATCTTCAAGGGGGAGGGACAAGCCCCAACCTCCGAACCAAACTTCGATCTAGAGCAGCAAATCTGTTCCGCACTAGAACAACAGCAAAATCGCCCTGACCGGTGGTCAGCGACGGAGAACCCGCAGCCAGGGACGCCCGAACCGCAACCCTCACCCTTTTTCCAAGACTCCGCTGATCGCCACCACCCCTTCGATAGGCCACTCCAAACCGCCCCCGCCGCAAGCTGCCCTCCCCCTCCACAAGGGCCTGGCTGGAAACCCCCAAAAGCCCCCGAGCATCAACAAGCGAGCAAGCCACCCCCACAGCAGAGCACCCATCTCCACGCACGCACCCCCCCCCTCCAATAACCACACCAACCGGCGACCTCGGCCCCCCAAGCCCAGCCCCAGACTCCACAGACCCGCCCGCCCCAGAAGCCTCCACCCGCGAACTCCCCCTAGGCCTACATGAAGACCCCCGCTCACAAGGCCGCGATGGCGCACCGAGAACCCCACCCCCAGGCACCGACCCCGCCCAACCAGGCGAGCCGCGAACCCCACAGGGCGAACCGCAAAGGTCCCCGCAGAGAGGGGCGCTAGACCCCGCGGCCGAATCCGGACCTGCCAGACGATCCGGAGCAACACCACCCGCCCGCAACACGGGCACCCGGGTACCCGCGCCAGGAGAGGGTCCAGGCCCAGTCGGAGCAGCCTCCCCCGCCCGACAACCCGATAAAGATCCGAACATCACAGCCCGCGAAGCCCCAGGGTCCCACCGACCCGGAAAACAAGCGCCCTGCCCACCTTCGCAACGGGCCCCACCATCATCCTCGAGAACAACAACCGGCACCTCCGCGACACGCCAAGGCAGGGAAAAAGCTGCTTGCCTCGCCCCCCCAACCTCGCGAAACACGCGGAAGCGGAGAGCCTCCCTCGGGCAGGCCGCCGACGCCGCCACAGCACCTCCCGGGAGACGAGCTTCCTCGTCCCGAGGCAAACCAACCAAGACAGGATCGTCGCCGCCCGAGACATGGCCACCGCCTGAGGAAAAACCAACAACGCCAGCACAAGCACCCGCCGACGACCCTCGCCTTCCCATCGCTTCAGGTCCGCGTCCGGGACGGCCTTCTCCAAGGCGTCATCGAGCAGCTCCAGCAATAACCGCTTGCCGGCAAAGGAGACCTCCTACCAATCAAGCACGGCGGTCCCCACCGGGCGAACCCGAAGAACCACGTCCAGCCCCTGCCTCGGAAGGCCCCCAGTGGACTCGACGGAGACAACCTCCACCATGCCCCGCAGCAACGCGACGATGGCCCTCACCGGCCGCGCCCTTAACGAGATCCCTCTCACGACGATTCTAACCCGTCGGATGACGCCACCGCAGCTGCAGATTCCGCGCCGCCGAACCCTCCAACAAAGCCCGCGCCTCGGACTCAAGCAGCCCCCGCGCCATAGCCCGCCAAGGAGACAAACACGCAACGTCACCATTGAATGCCGCCCTTGAGATGCGACCCACATCGGAGGACGCCAAGAACAACGCTCATGGCCCGCCACCCTCGCCGATCAGCACTGAAGGAAAAGACCTAGCTTCAGGACAGTGCTTCCTCGAGTGGCCAAAGAGATGACACCCGAAGCAGCGAAGCGGCTCGCGGCAGAATCTCGCCCAATGATCCAAAACACCGCAGCGGTAGCAGCCACGACCAAATGGCGACTCCAGTGTAGCCGCACGAGGCACACACGCCTTCCGAGAACCACCCCGCGAAGAAGAGGACCGGCGACCCACCACCAACCGCCACACCCCTTCGGCTCCGCCACCCCCCCCCCCCTCCGTCCCAACGCTCCATCATTATTCAGATGGTTATAGTCAAGAAAAAATAAGCTGTAAATGTGTGTTTCTGTAGAGAAGCAATGAGCCTTTGAATTTGTGTCTGCACCGTGCCTTAGATTATTTCTAATTAAAGTTAATTTTTTCACTCATTTGCTTTTGATGAGCAAGAATCTTAGCTTGTCTATGCATTTGCCTGCTACAGACCGGATTAGTTATTTGATTTATTTTTTGTCCGTTTTGGTCTGTCTAAGGATCCTACTATGTATTTGTTTCCGTCTGTATCTTTTTATATACCCATGTATTGGCATGTCTTTTTTAAGGTTGTTTAGAGTTATTATTTTTCAATTATTCTTTAAGGCATTGGAAAACTAAAATAAATATTTAGCCGTGGAAGCCTTATGCCCAATAATTAAAGGTTGCTAAGATGTAATGCATGCTGACTGAATAGAGTTCAGTCTCACGATTTGCATAATTATATCTCCCTTTAAAATGTGCAGATGATCTTGATTGCACTATGTGAGATTGATGCTTTTGGAATATATTATTTCACCATACTTTACAAAAGGTACATATACCCACTTCAATGGTTTGGTGGTAGTGTGGAGTGTCTACCACCCAAAATACTATGGTTCCAATCCCTCCTTGAGGGAGTTGTGAAAGGTAGACGACAACCAGCGTAAAAAATAGTCGCATCTTTCAACATGGATTTGAGCAGGAATCCATGTAGCTGACCCTACTTACAATAGGAGAAGGCTTTGACATTTTTTTACTTTACAAGAGGTACTTCTTTTATTGCAAAAAAACATATCTTTTTGAATTTATATCATACCATATCCATCCTAAATTAGATGTATATTTTTATTGATTAATTTGTTATATCATTGTCATGTTTATTTATATTTCATTGTGATATTGTTCTAAATCACTTCGAACTTGATAATAATTCAATTCCTATTAGTAATTGATCCTTATTCGATCTGCATTGATTAGTTCTTTATTCGATCCATATCTGTATTCAATGAATATTCGATTTGAATTCGTGTCCGATTTTTTAAGGATATGATTTCGTTAATACATAGTGGGCTTTGACCTCGAGCGGTAGTGGTGGCATGCATGGGTACGCAATGGTGTCCAAGGTAGGTTAGTCACCGCCCATTGTGTTGCATATCAAACCTTGAGGCAAGCGGTGCATGATACTCCGAAAGTTGCTTTTGACAACATATCTTTTCTGGCTAAGTGATGGTGAACACACCAGACTGGCTGCACGCAAGGCCGCAGAGGTGTTGCCTCTTGTGAGGCCCCTCATTTGAGTTTCAATGCTGATGATGCCATAGGATAGCACCTCCCATCGAAGGTTAGGCATTATGGACACCGCCTTTGGTTCCCTTCCTCACAAGACCTTTCGAGCATGGTAGTGCGTCTAGTGACCCACGAGGCTAATCAGAGTCGCCCTTGATGAGAATGTCAGTTGGGGAAGGAGTGACCACTAGTAAGGGGAACACAAAAAGATCCAAGATTTCCAGCAGAGGAGGTGGTTGTGTCACCAAAGGCACCACCACCTCAAACTCGATGATGTCTGGGGTAAACACCTTTGGAAGCTACATATATGGAGTTGATGATGTAGATGTGCCAAGTTGAGCTAAGTTAAAGAAAGTGTGTCCCTTTTCTTTTCTTTTGTATTCCATTTGATGTGGAGAACCATAAAATCTGAGATGATTGAGAATGGTTCCTCTTCATTTCCTCTTCTTGAATCATCAAAATCATGTTGCATTGGTGCGGTAATGAGCAGAAGTTCTATGTGGTTGAATGTATCATCCTCTGGCAATGAATATAGCTGATGTTATACTTTGATGCTTGATTAGAGACGACACTTTAACTTTTTCTGTTGCAAATGCGAACCATGGCTGAGTCAACTCAACTCAAGGTCCGTCCATCAAAACACTACAAGATCATCACATCAAGGGAACAATGCGATTTCCATGCTATGATACCACTTGATGTAGTTTGGAAATTCTGAGAGGGATGAGAAGAGTTGACAGTGATGTGCCTCACGGATTGAGAGAGGAACAAGGTTGAGAGAACAAACCCTAGAATAAAGAGGGGGAATGTAAGGATAATCAAGTAGGGGTTTGATTACAAAAATAGAAAAAGATAAAAAAATCAAATCGAAACCATAATTGACCCCCCTTAGATCCTAATTGACTGATAAATAACTCTAATTTAACCAATTAAAAAGGAAATCCTAACTTGTTAGATTATAAACTAATCTCATTGGGACATAATAAATAAAATGATGGGCCTACAAGTTGACGAAGAACCCTAAATTATTCAATTTTCCCTATTCGTGTTTGTATCAATGATGAACATGGGCATCCCTATCGGACCCTCCTCTACAGCTTAAAAAACCCACACACTAGCCTACCGTTTATAACACTGAAAGACAAGGGAATGATGTATTTATTCATCTAATCACAATCCAGATAACTAGAAAATCCTATTTATGTAGTGTTCGAAAGAAATTTTGATCCATACTATCATAGGCCTAGAAAAAATCAACTTTCTATGGAGACCAACTACTTGTCTTTACTTTCACTTTGACATGATCTTTGATGCCATAACCATCATATAGCCATCATCCTTCTAGGTTCAAGCGTTAGGGGTTTTTGGAAGAAAATAGCCTTGAGGCTATAGCTTTAGATTTCTTAATCGAGGCGTAAGCCTCAATGGATCAAGACAGTAAATGAGACGCTGACGCATGAAGCAAAACCGAGGTCTTGCCTCAACGGATTGGGGTAATAAAAAATTGTCTTGATGAAAACCTGAAGTTGTTACCAGCTTGGAAAGATAGCAACTTCGAATGGTTGCTACCGTTTGGTTCTATCATTGAAAAAGGCTACCGTTAGTTCTCTTATTGAAAAAGGACAGTCTTATTTGTTGCATTAGGATTGTGAGCAGTCCATTGGATGATGCACATTCAGCAAAAAATCTCTAAAAAATGTTGTTTCAAGTCAAATTCGGCTCATTTAATGAATCAAAACTATATTTTTTAGAACTGATATTGTCTATTTGGAAAAGAGAGTTGAAATTGAAACTGCATGTTTATGATTGAGGGTTCAACACATGTTTACATCAACGGTTTAGTTCAGTGATCTACAATTTGATCTTATACGTATTTTCCCTTTGATATTCAGTATTCACCTAGAGGGGGGGGGGTGGCTAGAGTAACTTTTCAACATTTGATGTTACCCAAACCATGATTAATAAAAAAATTTATAAATAAATTGTGTTTTTCATAATCAAGGCTTTGTTTAAGATATTTGGTAGCACAATACCTTTTTACACAATATTTTATCGATAATATGTAAGCATTTTTCTCAGTTGGTATTCTTATCTCTGCAATTTCATCATATATGTACATTAACTTTTAGTAGTATTACAATAATTTCATCAACATATATCTAATTATAGTTTTGATTCACATTTTTCTCTATAAGATGTTTATGCCTCACATCAATGATGATAAATGATGCAATATTCTCCAAATTGATAGGTCAAATTGAATTAAAGCAGAGAGTTGATTTGGGGATTTTCAAATCATGATTTCCGTCTTTAATTTTAATTAGTTGTTATCTTATTTAAATAAATTAAGATTTTAATTTCAACGTTTTTGGTAGAGAAAATTAGTTAATAGTCAATTAGAATCGGTTAAAATCAATTAACATCAATTTGAATTTTAAATTTGAATTTGAATTTCTTTCTATTTTTGTAATTCCTCCCCTCCTATATAAAGGGGATGATAGTCTATTATAAGGGGGAGATTATGAATCAAAATTACGATTTGGTTTGGAGAGCGCCTCCATTATCCCCCTTGTTTCCCCCAAATTCTAGGATTTCTCCTCTCACCTTGTTCCTCTCCCAACCACGTGAAGCATGTCGCGGTCTTCTTCTCTCTTCTCACCCTTCCCATTTTTCCGTCTGCATCATTTGGTATCAAAGCATGGCAACCGAATCGTTCTTATGATTCGACGATCCGATCGAGTATTGGCGCTTGTAGTTCGATCTGAGTCGCCTCTCCCATGGCTCGCATGCGCGTTCGCATCAACAAAAGTTCAAGCATCGCCTCTTATCAAGTTTCAAAGTTCAAGCATGGTTGGACACATTAATCGAGGAAAAATCACTCGTCAGCGGCAAAAATCAGACCATCGTTTCCTCGATACAAGGCTATCTCATCCAAGAAAATGAATGTATATTCACTAAACATGAAGATTTCATTACAATTCTTGTACAAGAAGATAAGGAAGACAAAGAGCCATATTTAACGAAGATTATGTGGATGGCGAAGTCGTAAATATTAATATATTCGCAGGCGAACTTGCTGTCCAGGAAGAGGTGGAACCCATATACGATGAAGGCATCACGGGAGAGCTTGTGATCTCCCTACGATGGTCCTTTCCGTTGCAACCCAAGAAGCATGTGCTTCATCATTGCCACTGTCGACCACGCCAAACTCGACTACAATGCTACCACCAATCAAGCGACCCCCATCCGTGCGTCGTCTCCTCCATCTACGAGGTTGCTCTCCTGCTAGTCGCGATGCATGTGTGGCCTGTGCAGCACCTGTGTGCCTCCTCTACCATCTGCGGGATCGCCCCTGCGGTAGTCACCATCGTCACCAAAGTCGATGTTCCATCCTACACCGCCGGCGTCGTCGAAGCACTATCCCCAGCACCACGAGGTGCACACGACTCCTCCCAGTCCCATGTGCCCGCACCGCGAGTCGAACTCGCGGTCACTGCTCCACGCAACCCTTGCGCCACCAGCAACTCCCACCTCGGCGCCACCGATACTTGAAGTTGAGAGAAACCCTAGCAGCCTTTGCAAAGAAATTCTCTATAGGGAGAAACAAATCTCTTCAATTTAGGGATAAGAAGTTGATTTTGTTTTCAAAGAGGCTGATTTAGGGATTTTGCAGAAAATTACCTCCCCACAAAACCTTTTATTTAAAGGTTAAAGTTAGTGGTAACTTAAGAAGAGATATTTTAAGTGAAGGAGTAGAACATTTGCAGCCATACCCCTCAATGGAAAGTAATTATAAATGTAACGTTGAAAAGGAGCAAAATTTGGGATATCTACTCAACCAATCCATATGGAATTCTCCACCGACAGATCGAAGATCGAGCAATTCGTCAGGAGATGAATTTTCCAACGGAGGAAAATTTATGCAATATTTTCTAAATTGATAGGTCAAACTGAATTAAAGAAGAGGGTTGATTTGGGAATTTTTCAAATCAAGATTTCTATCCTTAATTTTAATTAGTTGTTATTTTATTTAAATAAATTAAGATTGTAATCTCAATGTGCAGACAAATTAGTTAAGAGTCAAATAGAATCAATTAGAGTCTATTAGGATCAATTTGAATTTAAAATTTGAATTTGAATTTCTTTCTATTTTGTAATTCCTCCCCTCTTATATAAAGAGGATGATAGTCTATTGTAAGGGGGAGATTAAGAATTAAAATTGTTTTTTGGTTTGGATAGTGCCTCCATTGTTCCCCCATGTTTCCCCCAAATTCTAGGGTTTCTCCCCTTACCCTATTCCTCTCTCAACCACGCAAAGCGTGTCACTGTCTTCTTCTCTCTTCTCATCCCTTCCCATTTTTCCGTATGCATCAATAAACCAACTCGATTCGCCTCACTTTTTTTAAAACTTTGACTCTAACTACAAGCACTCTTTCACAAATGCAATTGTGGGCGCATAAACCATTGTTCACCACATTCAAAAATCATCCCAGATTATTTTGAGTACAACCATCATCACTCTTGTGCGAGCCAGTGAAACCTCCATTGGAGATCTATGACATATGTCCACATTCTAGCCTCAAGAAGACTTGTGCCCTCCCCGCAGATTCACCATGACGAATCATGTAAATCCGAAGTCATCCACAATGCGTCACACCATATTGATTCAGGATTCCGACCAAGTCAATGGAATAGCATGTGACCACCCTATTAATCGGGATAACGTTGCCCCATAGACGGCCAACCATCAACCCAACAAGGTCCACAACCGTTTTTTTTAAAACATTCGGCACTCACTCCAAACAAATATTGCCAAAAAAATCGGGAGAAAACTGTGGGGATTCTGATACTCGTTCCTCTACAAAATCCAATAAAGATATGCAATCCTCGAAATCTAGATGCATAACCCAAATCTCGAGGCACCATCGATGCCATGATTTTTGTCATCTTCGAACATCGCACATCAGCATCTCGTGTAGCATCAACCACTAAGGTAGTACCTTCTCCACTAACCACATAAGCAGTACAGACAAACTCCACGCGAGGAAGAAGCCTCAATTGCATTTAACCACTCTGTCATTGTCCTTCCCATACGACAAATCACATTTGTGGGAAAGATGAGACCTAGAGAGGCATCGAGCTCTACCAGAACCACAAAAAGACCTTGGGGGGGATCATCGTATAGGACATATGCCATTGATTCAATCAACAACAAAGACTGTGTTTAAGTTCAAGTCCCTCATCTACCCTACTTGCATAGATCCAACAGCTCCGCCATGGCCCCTTGTACCATCACCAATCTCCACCTTCATAACATCCCTTTCATCATGCATCCCTAGCATAAATTCTTCCAACCTCCCTAAATAAGGTCCACAATATATCATTCACCCTCCAAGCACCCCTGCAAGTGAAAGAATCTGGACAGTGACCGACTCAAATTGCATCAAAAGCATGCAATAAGGTCCTACGAGAATTTGACGTGTGCCCAACTACACCACATTGAAAGCAACATGTCGTCAACAACTGTCTTGGACCGTCAAAACCCATGGCATCCACCAGCCTCTGCATTCCCAATCCATTCCTTCTCAGCGAATGCACCTGTACCCAGTTCCATGGAAGGTCGTATCCCGATATATCGGCGATATATCGATATTGACAGGCCACCGATATATCGCCGATATGTCCGATATCAGGTATCGATAGGCAAAAAAGGCGAGCTGAATCCCGATGTCGGCGATATGGCGTCGATATATCGTCGATATATCGGTATCGACATGGTACCGATATCGATACCGATATCGATATGTCCTTCCATGCCCAGTTCCCATTGTCCTCCCCACTAACAGACTAGACATATAACCTCCCTTCAGAGTTGGTCTTCTCCTCATTCGCATTTTCTTCACCATCCACTCTCTCGTTACCCATCGTCTCCTCAAGCCTTGAAATCCACATTTATAAATGTTTGACAGATCCGTATAACTAAATTAGGATAATTAGCAGTTGGTGGATGAACAACCTCAATCATCCGCATCTCAGATTTTTTCAATTAAAAATGGTTGGCTCATAAACAAAGCTAAACATTTGTAGCTATAACCTCCCTACACAACAAAAATGACTGTAAGAATTAACATAAAAATAATATGCATACAAAGTGGCTTGCAAACAACGTCAGAGAATATTTCTTACCTGCAAAACCAAGGAGGGCGCGAAGACAAACCCACATGTATGTCAACATCTGCATTCTTTTTAGGCTTTTCAGGCTTTAACTGTGTACCATGAGAAGGTTTTCCTTCACCTTTTGGACCATATTTCTCCTAAAAAAATGATAAAGAGGTTATTTAAAATTGTGGTTCGGCTTTGTTGCATAAGAATGTATCCCAGGTCTTTACATCTAAAGACTCCAGTTCGACAACACAGACCGGGTAACAGTGAATAATTTTAAAAAAGATATGCCTCTCATTCAATATCCTCAAAAAAATCAGTTGACTTTAGGTCAAAATATGGCACCTTAAGCACTTGGATAGTCTAATGATAAAACTCAACTTACGCAATTAAAGGAAGTCCAGTTTGTTTGAATTCAATGTAAACAAGCATATTCATGAAAATGATAATTCCTTTCTAATAATGGTCATGTTCACACAACCAGTATAGTTTCACGGGATTTGACCGCTTGCAGTTTATTGAACGATTTGGAGCAAGTGGAATGATGTGGTTTTCAGTGGAGGGAGGCATTACGTAGAGAATGTGGCACATAGCATGAAGGGGCTGTACATGTTGCGGGTGTTCTTGCATTATTAAGATATTGTAATTTGTAAGATGGTTGTACTTGTACATATGTTAATTTTGGATGACTTCCAAGATAGGTGTTCATCCCTCAGCTTTTAAAAAAGCCAATACATTCAATAACCAGAGCAAGTGCACGTAAGAACGGCAATCTCCCCTCATATGAGAAGAAATTTCAAGTGCAAACTCATGCAATGAGGGTTAAGTGAAAAAAAGGGAGATCGAGTTAGTGAAACCTGACGGGATGGATAGAAAGAAGTAATAATAATAATACAGTTACTATAGGCACATTCATGACCTTGTATAATGGGAACGAAAAAATATCAATTAAACTTTAGCATGGTGAGATCTCGCTAACTTCCAGTTTTACCTCCTAACTAGGCTCCAAAACAACAACCTGGAGCTGAACTAGGACCAACATTAGGCACCATATATTTGGATAGCTTATCCCTCGTGACTGAAAGTACTGCAGCAAATTGAAGCCCCTAATTAAAAATATCCTGCTTCAGTGGCCAAAACATAAATCTTAAATGTAGAACGGGTTTCCTGTACTCTGAATTTCATTACAGTTTTGGCTAAACCCACTTCAATTGTCTGATGATGGTCCGGTGTACTTACCGTCCAAAGGACCAGGGTTCAAATCCTCCCTCGTAGGGATTGCGTTAGGTAGCCCACAGCCAACATAGAAAATTGTCGGATCTTTCAACATCGATTTGACCAAGAATCCATGTCGCCGACCCTACTTAAAGTGCGAGAAGGCTCTACCATTTTTCTTTGGAGAGGAAAGGATGCAGAATCCATGTCCTTCTCTAAGTTCTCTTAATGCCTAGGATCCTAAAATTACTCTCCTTCGTGCCCTTCTATAACTATAAGTTATCTTATTGCCTACGATTCTCTAATTTACTCTCCTTTTTTCTCCTATCTTTTATAGGAGTATTTTATTCTAGAATTTGTTTTTTTCTACCATGTTGTATAGCCCATCTATAAAATGGAACTTTGACTAATGAAACAAACAAACAACAAAAGAAGACATATTGATGCAACACTTTAAATGGCAAGTTCAGGAAAAAAATCAATACAAATTCATGTATTATTTTGATTATACTCAACTGCCCACCATTCTTCATAGAGATGTTAGATCTGGATGAAGAGTTATTAACCTCTAATGAAGAGCCCCCACCCCAAAGGACAAGATAGTATACTGTTCCCAAAACATACTCCTCATTGTTTAATTCCATTCTATTTGGGATCACAGGTCAATTGGTGTAAATTTTTCAGTCAAAAAGATGACTATTGGAGAAGATAATGTTGAGTTAGCAAATTAATTTACACAATGAGACCACAAATGCAGTGCATAGAGAATGTAGTTTGGCCTACCAACCTCATAGGCACATTCAACCATATATGCTGTTCATCTGGCCGTATTCTTGAAGACTGCTCTAAGAAAAAACTTAGATGTGTCTGACCTCATTATGTATATTATAAAACTATAGAGGGTTTGGTCCTGCATAGGGCAGACATTCTTGATTCCGGCCAATGATCCAAACAGAACTCTTGGTGAAGGCTTAAATTCTTCCGGTTCACGATATCAGGATGTTCTGAAATGGGAGGCAGAAGTAGCTAGCTTCATCGATGTCAAGATGCAATGCAAAAGAACGAAATTGGCATTGAATATTTTTCTTCCTCCGGATTTTATTTAAAGGTAGGCTTGCCGTGTCTGTTTATGTTTGTATTTTTGGCTTTGTTCTCAAAACCCCACAACGAATTTCACTGTGCCTGTCTTGCTACTTTCAACTAGTGATCTTTCTTGCTCCCTAAAAAAGATTGTAGATGAGACCATGATAAGTGAGCTACTCAAATCTCGTGAGCAAATCCCCTCGGTACATTACAATACATCTCCAAGTTCACCTCCAGAAACAAAATAAGCTTTGAAGGCAAACTTCTTAAAAGGGCCTTGAACGCCTTCCTCCCACCGAGTCGGATAGGTTGGATGAATCATTACATTCAATTGGGACTGCCATAGTGCAATTACAATTCATTGAAATCTTTTCCCAGTTTATTTGGACTCCAATGTTTACAAGCTTACAATTAATGCCTCCATTATCACAATCCAAAGAATCAAAAATAAATATGGACTTATATTCCAATTGCATTGCATACTTCATCAATTACTCGAATTGCATCAAAGATGAAAACTGCATCAGAATTCAACTTTAATTTATTAGACTTCGAAGATTGTGAGGAGCATACCGCTTCCGTTATGCACTGCGTATGGCCCTGCACAGTCTCCCGGCTGAACATCTCCCCGCAGTCTATGCACGAAAGCTGTTCGATGAGAAAAAAAGCATCAATCTTCCCAAGGCTACCGATCAAATAGCGACGACCCAAGATGGAAAAACACGATCTTTACTAATCCAAGATGAGATTTTGCACTTTTGGATCAAAGAAACGGGCGAAAGTCGTCACCTTTCCGGCAGAGCACATCCTGAAATGATTGGGGAGCTTGGGCTTCTTGAGATTCTCGCCGCAGTCCTCGCATTGGAACCACACCATCTCCTCTTCTCGGATTCGCTCGAGCAGAGATTCGGGCAAGATGTTTGAAGTAAACAGGGAAGAAAGAACACCGATCGATCAAGCGGGATTCGAAGAACGACAAGGTCTGAGGAAACCCTCGAAGCTAAAACCCGGGAGAGGGATCGAGTGATGGGAGACCAACCCTAATGCCGCCGCCGCGGCTCTTCCAACCCTGCCGATGCTTCTGCTAGTTCTGGTCCGTCTGGATCGAGAACTTCACGTATAGACATACTATTAGAAATGATTAGTTGCGAAAATTTGTTAATATTGCCTTCAACAATTTGTATGATTTTTATGAATATAATCTATGTTCTTTTATATGTTTGACATTAATGTTTGTGCAATATATTGATTTATCATATTTATGTTATATTCCACTTAAGGCTGGCTATTGAGTCACGGCTCGACGAGTCAGGTTCGTGTTTGGCTCAATAAGGAATCGTGAGTTGGGTTCATTAGGCTATTGAGCCGAGCTCGAACAAGAATTTTGGGTTCGATAGCTTAACGAGTCGAGCTTGAGCCAAGCCTCGCTCCGCTCGATAACTCAATAAGGGCCTCGATAAGGAATATATATACATATAATACTTATATATAATACAAACAAAATAAAAGTAATCCTGTGCAATCTTCCCTCTACTAACTTTGCCCCTCCCACGACTCATGATCCAGTTCTTAAAATCACATTCCTGCACAAACATTTGCCCCTCGCCCACGTATTAAAAAATTAGTATTTTTTTCCTTTTTTATAGGCAAATAGAATGTTACAATATATATTATAATTAAGATTTTGTTCACAACTTGGATAGTGGCCTATTGGTAAGCAACATAATTAAGATAGAGTATGTCTTGAATTCGAACCCATTCAAAACACTTTTCCATCAAAAAGTACCAGATTTCCTTAATGAGCTTGCCTTGGGCTCGAGCCCGAATTGGGCTCGATAAGGGTCTCGGTTCGAGCCTTATCGTGCTCAAGCCAGCTCGATAAGGGTTGGTGCTCATCGAGCTCGAGCCCGAGCCAGGGGTTGACTCGGCTCGTTGGGCTCGATAGCCAACCCTAATTCCACTATTGGAGATTTACAAACATAATTAATTACAAAATTTAATGTACTCAAATTTGAATGGGCCTTTGTCATATTCTTTTAAAAAATACAAAAGTAATCGTACAAAAATTTGATGTAAGCAAGGATTCAAATTTAACTAATATATCTCCAGCATTCGGATGGTGTAAATGAAACTATGTAAAATAATAGGATACTTGTGTAATGTTTACCAACATCAGAGTTAGGGTCATCTATATCCTACAAGTTAGGTTATTTATACAATTTGGACAAGTTTTCTTTAGGAAAGAATATTCCAAATTCTACTAGATATGAGTTAGGCTCAACTTAGGTATCCAAGTGCGAAGAAAATGCGACTATCTAAAGGCATGACAATGACTTATCCTTCAACGTGTTTGTATAATAACCACCTCATTAATATTTATAGCTTGTGTGAAGGAATCCTAATGAACTAATATTAACTAAACTGTAATTTTTCTATTAAATTCACAAGATTGAGGAAAAAACAACCTCCTAAAAGCTCAAACAAGCAACTATGATTTAGTATTGGGCTAGGCCAACCCGGACACAATCTACCAAAGCTCCATCAAAACCCGAAATGACGATTATATGGGTCAGGATTCTTATTTCTTGGAATTCTTAGAGTCGGGTCAGACCCAAACATGGGATAGCACGCAACAACTCATGAACTAGAGTTTAGATAATCAGGTGTCCCAACGCATACCCTAACCTTAACTCATAAAACTTGCAACTACATCACGTAAACTACCCATACTCCTAGTCCCTCCCTAACATCCCCCTTGTAACCACCATCATCCACTGTCGGTTCAAGCTTGGGTGTCGATGCCGTAATATCGGCCGCACCTTCAGCTCAAAATCCCGCTCTCATAATGAGTCCTTGATTCATTTACTCAATAGCTTCATCTAGAGCTAAAATCCTTAAAAAAACTGCACGTGAATTCAATCTGATATCGTCTTCTTACGAATATCTCTGCACGAAAAAAATCTCGTATTAGCATAAAAATCAAACAAAAAGTAAAAATCTAAAAAAGCAAACAAAAATAGATCCGTCTAGAAGTACGTATGTATGTATGTACGTATTGACAAATAAACCATGAATAAATACGATACAAATACTATTTATGATACCTAACCTCGAAAATCCATGCATACAGACCAAGTCGATAAAAAAAGGAAAATAAAATAAAATAAACTCCAAAATAGTTTCAAATTAGAGGAAAGGGATCTTACTCCATGGAGTAGGTAACTTACCTACTCCACTTTCATTTTTTTCCCACTTTTTTTATTTTTCGAAAAACGCTTCCATGGATTATCATAATTATATCCCTCTCAAATTTCGTCAGAAATAGATAATCATGTGCCCTCCATCCAGAACATGTAACTTTAACGGTCTTAGATTTGTTGTAATTTACCTATTCTGGATGGAGGGGATATGAGTCTTTGTTTCTGACAAAATTTGAATGACATATCAGAGAGATATAGTTATGAAAATCCTTGGAAGCATTTTTCAACAAAAAAAAATTAAAAGTGGGAAAATGAAAGTGGAGGTAAGTTACCAACTCCATGGAGTATGATCCCTTTTCTCTTCAAATTATACACATTCACACGTATATATAATGTACACAACTCAGTATTGCATGAAATCACCTCCATGTTGATGATAAAAACAAATTATATAAGTGAAAGGGATCCACCAAAAATACCAAACATTCTATGGGATGATTAAATTCAAACACAATACCCAGTATGCTAATTGTTATCTTCTGCATACAAATACATATGAACCTCTGTTCACCTGAAGCCAGAGTTCACCCCATCCGCTTTTACTGGATTACGAGTCTCAAATCAGTTTCAACCAATGGGAGGATAATTATACACCTCGTATTATCATGCATCACTAATGGAGGGAACACAATTCAGATCTACCATTTCAGCAGTCGCCTGAAGCAGAGCAGATGCTATATAGATCATGTCTTCAAGGATCTGCTCTACACGACATCATTCATCTCATCCAAAGCCAGTTCAAGATCTACGATTTCAACAGTTGCATGAAGCAGAGCCAGTGCTATCTACACCACATCATGAAGGACCTGCTTTAGAAGACATCATTCTTCTCATATGAAAACAGTTTGAAAATTTTCAAGTATAGATGTGTGAACTTCACCACAGACTGGATTTCTTTGCAGTAAACAGGGGAGAGAGTAAAAAAATCAAAAAAATAGAATAAGAACATCAAGAGCAAACTTCGAAGATGTGGAAGCCACAACTCGAAGTATAAGTACCGTATAGCTGGAGAATTGTGTCCGAGTATTTCCAGAATTGTGTTAAAAAACTAATACGTCGCCTGAGAGATTCGAACTCTCGCGGGGAAACCCCATGTACTTAGCAGGCACACGCCTTAACCACTCGGCCAAAGCGACATTTGTTGTTAATATCCACTTAATTTTATATACATTAATAATTAATATTCTATAAATAAAAAATAAGCAAATTCAGGAAAATCTAAAATTTAAAGTAACGAGTATGGCTTTCACATTTTCGTTGAACTTGCATCCCTATATATTGATAATTAACATGGTAAAAATATCTTCCGTGTCTTATCATAGCGTCAAAATAAACACGAACAAGTGGATACCCATATATTTGAAACTTGAAAGTAATTTAAGCTTCAATATACATTTATTCAATAGCTTATAAAGAAAATAAGTACATTAAACATGATCAAGTATCAAAAAACATTGTATTTTACTTTTATAAAACACGTATATAATTTTATTTATTTGATGTAAAGATATAGATGTGATTGTTAATATTCAAAGGTATCAAAGTAATAAACTATCCTTTTTAAGATGAATGTAAGGATATAAGAAATTGGTACGCAAGGATTAAAAAGATGATATATTGGTATATGGCCGCATCCTTCGTTAGAGGAGGAGGTTCTATAGGGAGGCCGAATGCGTTAGAGAGGGATGCAAGGAGGGATGAGTTCAAAAGTAGCCAAGGTCAAGAACAAAGCCAGACTTTTGTGTATGTTTTTATGTGATAAGTAGATTTGGTCTAATTATTAAGCAAAAGTACTTTAGACTAATATGAAAATCATAACCCAAAGGAGTCACGAACCTAAGAGACTTTAGTTTTTGCATATATACATTAGGTAGTGACAATTCACGTCGGTGTAGGATGAGAATAAGGAAATCATGTCGGTGAAATCTGAATGTGAAAAACTATAATAGTAGAACCTATATATGATAATAAGTTCAAGAGCAGACACTTAATCACATGTAGTAAGGTAGGCTGAGAGTATTACATTCTTGTTGCAACATGATTTTGGTGGTATTTTCTTCTTTTGCACTTAGTTGTCAAAATATGTTTAGTAGATTTATAGATGAAGAAATCAAAATAAAATGAAAAATTGCTTATTTCCATTGTCATAATTTGGCATGTTATGCTTAGTGATATAATGTAAATGATAAGTCTTTCAATCTGAATTAAAAGTTGTAACATTTAACAGTACACATTCATATATTGTTTTCTACATTTCTTTATTTGCAAATTAAATTTGCTTAAATGCATGCCAACCCTTTGATGTAATTATGATATAACTCTCTACACAGGAATATTTGGATAGAATCTGGATAAGCCTGAGGTGGGGTCGTTGCATGCGTGTATGTAAATATGTATATGAGTATTTATGTTATATATACAGATGTATCTATATGTATATAAGTATCTCTGTAAATACCTATTTATATAAATATCAAATCGAATTATTATCTAACGAATTCAAATAATTCACATTCAATTCAGACAAATCAAATTCAAATTCAGTTCATTATATTCTTAATCATGTCATTTTGAATGAATCATATGATCGAATGATTCAATTCAATTAACACTTCTAACTATGAACCACAAGAAGAGGGTAATATTGAACTCTGGTTGATCGTGCATGTGGATCAAAGAGTGTGCATGAGAATCCCACATAGGTAATGATTCCTCGAACTTCAATTGTTTATGTATCTAATGATGGAGATTATTTATTTAACAAGATGAATGCTTGATTTCGATCAACCGTTAGGATCATCTTTTATTGTTGTTGTACATTATTTATCTCCTTCTACATCCATGTTCATCTCACGCTTGAATAAGTTGTGGAAGGATCTTTTGGTATGGCTTTTTATATCAAGGCATTACATGATACTGCATCGCATGATACAATTAATGTATTAAATAATGTTGATTGGCCATGAAAATTACATGTGTTCACTAATGCGTACATCGTTCGGTGGCAAAGCACTATATGATTAGAGTAATATAGGGTTAATCATGCGAGAGCAGTGAGTCTAAACCATTAGATTCTATTCATCTCTCTCCTTCTCCAATCAACCAGTGTGTGATGAGTAGAATATAATGGTTCAGACTCACTGCTCCCACACTCTCACAGTCCGGGGCTCTCGCAAGATCAACCCTCCAGTGTAATAACAATATAGATAACATGTGTTGTGTCCCCACTGTCTAATCATGTGCAATATTGCAATGAATTAATAACATGCATATGTTGTTTTTGGGTGATGATATAACACTATATAATTAATTACTATTTATATATTTATAACAATGTGTACTCTATCCCAAGGGAGGGCTCCTCTAATCAACCAGTGTGTGATGAGCATAATCTATTGGTTCAGACTCACTGCTTTCACGCTCTCACAATCCGAGGCTCTCACAAGATCAGCCCTCATCCCACAATTGGCCATATGGGTTTCCATCCATACATGTATATATCGTGTGAGTTTTAAATGGAGAAGATCTTAAACAATGGAAAGAGATTTACTTAGATGTCAAAATGGGTTGTGGTCAATGACTCTCGTTTAACAATCCAACTTGAGATATCAAATATTTTCAGGTTTATGACTCGAGGATCTCAAATGTTAATGGATTGATTATTGCTTAATGAGATTTGTTGTTGAGTGGCAAGATAGCTTAACACAAGCATGGTAAAAAAAGATAGACATTGTAAAGTGGGTGCATACTTTTGTGGTGCAGTTGAGTTGACACAACATGAAGTGTGGTGGTGCTACTTTGGAGAGTTTTAGGTTGTGGCATATGTTCATTTCATCATACAGATATGTGGTTGTGGCACTTGTTTTGGGATAAGTCAGACTCACTATGTGGACTCGATTAACAGAGTTACAGCTCCCATGGCTACATGCCTTCTCTCGAGAGAGAGTGAGAGTACTACGACCCACATTAGCTAAGGGATCACACTTGCACATAGGTTTTGACTATACTTTAAATGAAGCATGGCATCAATTCAATCCTAATACATGCTTTCTCTTATGATTGGTGAGTCTGGAATAAACTAATAAATAGATGCTAGATAAAGTGATGTAAAGTAAAAGGGAATAATTATGTAAAAACAATCGAGATCTGCTAGAGATATTATATGCAAACAATTTGACTCATGTGTGGGATCTTGAAAATAATTGAGATCTACTAGTTGTAGTGTAAAGTTGTTGTAAATTGTAATATTTCCTTTCTTTTTTGTGGTTATATGTGTGTGTGTAATTGTTTATAGCCATATATGATCATTTTGACTCATAAGTTTTCTCTTTTAGAGATCAATAGGGATTATCGAGCAAGAGATCGAGGGCAGAGTATTTGGTAGTGCAATTGAGAGACACCACTGAGGTTGTACGCAAGTAACTAGTTTACATCCGGTGTGTTTATTTTCCAATTCATATTTAGATGTAATAATAAGAATTTTAGATATCTTTTATTTATTACTATGGGGACATTTTCTACCTAATGAAAATTTTACATTTGTTACGTTTGTGCCCAGAAAAGCTCCACGTAGGTGAAGATGTTATTATAAAAACAATATCTTGTCCACACATGGACCTACATAATATCTAAAGGAGGAATCGCATTTCAAGTCAACAAAACTCAAAAAAACACTAGAAGTCTGGCAAATCTCATAATAAATCATATAATCTCAAAATTCCAAAAATAAAGTCTCATTTCTCCTTCTGATTTTTTGTTTACCTAAGAAAAAACATTTCTAATATTATGACTTAATTTTGAGCCAATATTTTTTCAATTGGCCGTAATTACCTTACTTTCCTGGATGCAAAAATGCCTCCATTTATTTCTCCCTTATAAATCTTTATTTGTAAAATACTAAAATATTTGAATCTTCTCTTAAAATGCAAAAATAAGAAAATGTATTTTCTATATTTCTAGTCATTCATTTATTTTTCTTGGATTAATTACTTGTTGTCTTTGTTGTTCTTAATTCTTATCTTTCTATATCTTATATTGTTTTTTCTATCAAACGTTCTTCTACTTAATCTGTTATGCTCTCTCTTTCTCTCTCTCTCTCTCTCTATATATATATATAGAGAGAGAGAGAGAGAGAGGACTGATCATGTGAAAGCAAAAAAATGTGAGAGAATGAGAGCAGTAATTATGTACCACCAGATTTTGCTCATTTCTCTCCTAATCCAATCAACCAGGAGAGAGAAGACATATTCTAGTGGTCCAAAATCACTGCTCGCATGCTCTCACAGTTTTTGGCTCTCACGGGATCAAATCACATATATATATATATATATATATATATATATATATATATATATATATATGAGTGATCCTATGAGAGCCAAAACATGTGAGAACATGAGAGCATGCATTCTGAACCACATGATCCAACCAGGAGAGAGAAAATATAATCATGTCGTCCAGAATGCATGCTCCCCATCCAGAGCAGGTCAATAACATCAAATCTAAGACCGCTAAAATTACATATTCTAAATGGAGGGCATATGAGTTCCTGATTTTGACGAAATTTGAATGACATATTAGAGAGATACCTTTATGAAAATCCGTGATAGTATTTTTCAAAAAAATAAAAAAATAGACAAAAATGAACGTGAAGTAGATAAGATTACCTACTTCATGAAGTAGGCTCCCTTTCCCCCTCTCTCTATGTGTGTTTGTGTGAGAGAGAGAGAGAGGAAAGTGACCTTGCTCATGCTAGCAGGCAACTTCCATGTTGCGTCCATCCCATCCGTCCATTTGAAAGTTGTTGTGCCGTTGGATGAAGAACATGAAAAAAATACCATCCACCAGGGGGTCGGCCCCAACATGCTCCCCTCTTCCGGCACGACAATCCCTCCTCCCCGCATCGTTGCCCTACACACTCCTTGCATGCTCTCCTCCTGTGCTCCGCCCCCTATCTCCCTTGCACGCCTCTTCATCCATCGACACCATCCCTCACCATCCATTTGTTCTCCTCATTCTCTCTCTTTGCGCTCTTCCATCAGCGTATGAGAAACTGATTCACCTGCTTCATCAGGTCTTTCTCCCCGCATGTTGGGTGCATGTCTTATACAGTGAAATCCTTTTTCCAAATCGTAGACTACGCACACTGAATGAAATATAATTTTTACATATTTTCCTCAATTATGGGTCTGGAACTCGTCCCCTCTAAGTACTTTCCTCTAGTTGTGCACGAGCAACCGAGTCACCGGCAAGGTTTTAAAAATCGGATCGGACATTGAACCGGTTTGTCTTCGGGTTGGTCCAATCAGGTCGGACCGGTGATGATGTCAGCATGACGTCATCATTCCCATCGACTCGGAAAAAACCGGACCATGCTTAATTTAATGGTCAGACCGGTCGAACCGGTTTTTTAAACCCATAAAACCGGATACATATATATAAGTATGTATTTATATATCAATGAAATAATCATTTAAAATGTCTGATCTTTCAATAGAATAACATGATTGTGTATTTCGAGGAAAACTCTACAAAAGTTAATCACATTTCCTAGAATTATATATAAATATAATATTGTAATTATTTATTTATAGTTGCTTCTAGAAACTTACTCTAAAAAAGTATTAGCAAAATGTATATTCCAAAAAAGAGAGGGACATAACTTATATCGTAGAAGTTAAGAAGGGTACAAGTGATAAAAATCCCATTATTTCATTATTTAACTTTTGTTTTTGAAACATTTACCAAACCATCAAAATTGGGTCAATCCAGATCAACCTGGTCCGACCATCCAGGTCAACCTGGTCTGACCACCCGTCCGACCCGATTTTTTATTTTTTATTTTTTTGAAATTAATTACAGAAAACCGGCCGAACCGACCGGGTCGGAGTCGGTTCGCGGTCCAATCGGTTCGACCGGCCGATCCGGTCTAGTTTTTTAAACCGTGGTCACCTGCTTCCAAATGTAACATAATCTAATTTAAAATGTATTCAATTACCTTCCTTCATATTTGATCAATTTTAATATTCAAATATTTAAAATCAGTCTGATTAGTTTAGTTTGAAAAACAAATTTATGTGAAATTTTGGTAAAAAAAATATGGTTCATTGATTCAATTTGGGTATGACATCCAAAATATTTCATGTGGATAAATTTATGCAAAATAACACAAGTCAGACTGGGAGACATAGATGATTCCAACCATGACAGTTCCTTTGTTCATATTGGCTTAATTTAGCTTCAATTTTAGCATATTGATTTGTTAATCCTACTTTCACAGTTCTATATTTAGTTGAATATATATTACATTAATCTGCAATCAATCAATTTACTGCATATTTGTATTATTCAGATACTATATTGCAACTAGAGATTTATGATTCTAGATTTTTTCTATGAATGTTGAGACAACACATGCAGGCATGCACAAGGCGATCCCATAATGATTGTCAAGTAAATTTCCAGTGATATCCTCTTCAGGACTGTGTCTCCTCTTCTACATTCTTATCAACAGCTCAAATAGGTGAATTACATTTAATGGAATCACTAGGCATTTTGTGCATTATGATTGAACTTCCTCCGGAGCTCCTTAAAGAAGTCCTGAAGTTGAGATAAGATGGTTTTGGTACCAATTCATTAAGTTATAAGCAATAAAGTCTGAATATAATCCAAAGATAGTGAAAGAAACAAGGATGGTATCCACCAGATGATATTATCACTTGGTAGTTTAGATGGTTTGATTCTAATGTAAATGAAACATTCTTTGTTGCAATTTGATAACTTGTTGGTCATGTATGCTCTGTGAATACTTATAGCAACACATTAATGAACATATTTGTCATGTACTTTGAATGGATTTGGGAACTATACTTGCAGTCCCAAAAGTTCTCTCCGTTGTGCCAAGACATTCACATTATACAACTTGGAGATGTATGATGTGTTGTATTAAAAACTATATTTAGGTTTTAATTGGAAAATCTATGTAATTACAATTGGAATTAATTTGGTTTCAATTGGGATGCCAAATGGTTTGGAGGGAAAGTTGGGAATTCCCAAATTTGAAACATGGATGAGTTTGGGTTGAAGTTTAGTACCATACCTTAGAGATCTAAACTGTTGGTGGACTTATATATGAGTCCCCACTCCAAGCTCTTGTAGCAATAGTAGAGAGGAGGAATGGAGGACTACACGCGCGCGCGCTTCGCTCCGTCTCCGTCTTCGCTCCGTCTCAGGAGAGTCAATTCGGATCTCGATACTTTTACTGCGGGTTTTATTTGGCTGATCGATTAAATTAATCAGGCAGATTAATTTGATTTCGATCACATTGGGAATCGGCTTGATCCAAACATCTTGACTTAGCCACGGTTTTGGAATCCGAAAGGGCAAGCCCGTTGAGGGACGTTTTCGGAAATCGAAGGGACCACGTGACGTGCTAGGGCACGCGAGCTCCTCTTTTTATACCCCTCACCCGACGTCGCTTTTCTTCACTCGCAATAAAAAACTCGGCGTCCCTCTTGTTCTCTCGCTCTCTCGCGCCTGTGACCATGTTTCTTCTCAGCTGCAAGTTCTCGGAGGTGCTTTCGAGGACGGTCTCGTCGGTGTGCACGGATGAAGACCGTGAACCGTCGTATCCTGGGAGTGGATCGTCAGTACCCTTCGCACCGGTATTGTGGGGGTGAAATTCTCTCTAAGGACAGTCCATTTCATGGATGCTTCGGTGATCTCTGATCCAATCTTTCTTATCTATTATTTGCCGCAATTGATTTATTGCTTACCATTTTCTGGATCTCGCCCGGTTGTTTGTTTCCGTGTGGTTAATCGGTTCCTACTTACATTTCGTAATCGGATAATGGATTGGAAATATATGACGTTAATGATATTAATCTGTGATACGTTTATTTCCGTTCATTTGGATCCGTATAATTACTGTTTATTATATGCATGGTTGATCCTGTTTACAACATGATGCATGTTGTATGGTTTCTTAGATGCAACTTGCATCTTGAGGTGTACAAGTTCCTCATGTCCCTCTTGTAGTCACAAATTTGCTGGTGTGGCCCAACATTTTCGAAGAACAAATTTATAAAAGTGTACATAGTCTATGTACATGATTTCTAAGCAAATAACATCAAATCTCCATTTTATCATAAATGCATTAGGTACAAGTTACATACAATGAGATATGCTCCTTATTATCTCTAACTTGCAATAAATTGAAGGTTATGCCTCGAAGTTTTTCAATTAGGATGGAGTGCTAGTTAAAAAATGGAGAATGAATCATACTTTTGTTATAATATCCTAAACTGGATTTTTTTATTTTTAATCATGTCTAGTTATGATATTCCGATTGAGTATATTTGATCATGAAGTATACATAAGCATCCAATTATGCATTGATTCACAAAAAAAAAGTGGACATTGTTCCACAAACTGTCTTCAACAACTCCACAATGAGTTCTCTTCATCTTATCATAGGCTCCATGATCCACCAACAATCTGGTTCAAAGAAACCAATCCAACTTACCTGAAAACAAGGTTGAAGAAAGCGGTAGTCGGTACTCGGTCGGCGGGGTCACCTACTAAGGATTAGTCGGCAGTCGGGCGACTAGTCGGAATTAGTCGGTTTGAATTCTTTAATTATTTTAAATATATAAATCAATTTTTTTTATATATATTCGTATGTATATACATATATTTATACATTTTATATGACATCATGATGAAAGAAAAGAAGTAATTGACTTTAAATATAACATTAAGCATATTAGAATATGTTTGCTTTAAAAAAAGTGAAAAACAAAAAAAAAATAAAAAAGGTTATTGTAAAAGTCGGATGGACCGACTAAGGGCCGACTAGGCCTAGTCGAGTCGGTTACCCCTCGACTCGACTAATCGGGCCGACTAGTCGTTCTAGTCGGCCGACTTTTGCAAGCTTGCCTGAAAATTACAACAAAGTATAATTCACCTTATATTCCTTTTTACACATGTCCATGACATTTCTATCCGAGTAGAAAGAAGATGCAGTGAAGGCTAACCAATCACTGAAAACCTTTGGACATTTCCTAATATAAATGGTGTACATAAAACTCTTTTATTTATTTTTCACCAATCTAATCAATCTGCTCCAAATATTCACGAAGTTCTCAATGACAATAGACTCTCTCCTTCAACATCTCCAAATCCAGCAAATCATCTGCCATCAAAAGAATCTATTGATGACAAGGGGACCGAGCATAGGTAGGGCAAGACTGGGGGAGGAGGGATTGTCTCGAATGGGGAGGGGAGCATTCAAGGACCAACCCCCTTGTGGGTGACATTTTTTTGTTCACCATCCAACGACAGAGCAAAATTCACATCGACATATGAGATGGAGGTAGCAGAGAAGGTGCATGCTCACAGCAGCAGGTAGGGATGAGCATTGGGCTGGGCCGGCCCAGCCCGACCCGCATATCCCGGCCCAGCCCGAGCTCGAATTATTTATGGGCCGAGCTTGGGCCAAAGACGTAGGCCCATTTAATAATTGGGCCGGGCTCGGGCTTAGCCCGATCCAGCCCATTAGGCTCGATAGCCCGACCCACATAGAAGTTTAAAATTAGGCCCATTAGGCCCGATAGCTTAGCCCGCATAGAGCCCATATGTGTCCAGACTTTGATATCTCACTTTGATATATTCATCTGGATTTAATGAGGGAGTTGACGACGTTTACAGATTAATCCACTTGAGGTACATTTTCAACCTGTTCGTTTACTATTATTTGCACATGTTTCTATAATATCTTTATGAAACTCTTTCCATTAGATATTGTAGAATCATAGATATGATCAAGTCCGTGCAAAATAGTATGATAACTAAATAATAAAGACCTAAATAACTAATAAATACTTCATAACAAAGATTACAATCAAAATAACCAAATGAGGGTACGCCAAGTTTATGGGCCCACCAAGTCTAGACTCATAAGTTTTGGACTAGTACAAGCTCAATTGATTTTTGAGACATTATGGGCCGGCCCGGTTCAGGCCCGACCCATAATAATTGGGTTGGGCTTGGGCGTGGACCTTTAAAAAAATTTAGTGGGCCTAAGCCTGGCCCAAAGCCCACAAACATAAATGGGCCTGGGCCTTGTAGGGCCTGGCCCACGCCCGACCCATGCTCATCCCTAATCTCGCAACACACATTTACTTGACCACTGTATACATATTACTAAATTATGCAAAAGGTAACTATTTGGATGTAAATTACTGATAATTGTTTTGATATTACTGATCTCATAACAAGCATTTATTTGATCGAAGTATATTTATTACTATCACGTCGTTTGATTCTTACTCGTCTGCACAAAATCATTTATTTGAATATTTTCTTTCCAAAACAATATTTCCTTTTTTTAAAGATATTATATAATTAAAAATATAGTAACTGTTAAATATATGGTAGCCTATAATTAGAAATATAGTTATCGCTAATACACGTGTATGTCCCAAAATAAGTGCTCACTAAGACGCTAATGGGCACATGGCTCATTGGATAAGCCACATATATATATATATATGTGTGTGTGTGTGTGTGTGTGTGTGTGTGTGTGTGTGTGTGTGTGTGTGTGTGTTTGTGTGTGTGTATGAGGATAAGGAGTATGCACCCGGGTGCATGCAATTTTACATGCACCCGATCTTATAACTTCTACTTTTTTCTATTTTTTCTAAAAATACTGCCATGTATATTCATCTATGTATCCCTCATATACGTCATTCCAATTTCATCGGAATCAGAGACTCATATGCCCTCCATCTAGAACATGTAATTTTAACGGTCTTAGAATTGCTGTAATCGACCACTTCTGGATGGAGGGCGTATGAGTCTTTGTTTCTAACGAAATTTGAATGACATATAGGAGGGATATATAGATGAATATACATGGTGGTATTTTTCAAAAAAATAAAAAAAGTGGAAGTTATAGGGTCGGGTGCATGTAAAATTACATGCACCCGGGTGCATACTCCCTATCCTATATATATAGGGAGATAGAGAGAGAGGTTAGGGATCTACTCCATGGAGTAAGTAACATATCTACTCCACTTTCATTTTTTCAAATTTTTTATTTTTTTTGAAAAAATACTTTCATGAATTTTCATAGCTATATCCCTCTAATATGTCATTCAAATTTTGTCAGAAACAAAGACTCTTACGATCTCCATCCAGACAATTATTTTTTAATGATCACAGATTTGCCGTAATTACATGTTCTATATGGAGGTATATGAGTCTCGGTTTCTGACAAAATTTGAATGATATGTTAGAGGGATATAATTATAAAAATCTATAAAAATATTTTTTAAAAATAAAAAAAAATGAAAAAAAATGAAAGTTGAACCTTATGATACTTTTCCTCTGTATATATTTTAAAAAAGTTAGCATGACATGACTATTGTTTCAACCGTGACTACGTTGACATTTATTTTTAATATTTTCCATCATTTGTTACCGTCTCCAGAGCTTTACATCATCTTCCTTCGGTCCTTTCTGCCGAATTAGGGCAAAAAAGCGTGTCTAGGGCCGAATCCGGTTGCAGTTCATCCCACCTTCTTCCTCGTGATTGCATTGGAAGAGGCGAGGTCGCGGATCGTCTTAAATCGAATATTAGAACTGTTCGGATCGAGCGAACACCGCAGAACTACTCTCTGAACCTCCGCCATCATCTTGATTGCTACGGGAGAGAGGTAAAGAGTAGCCATGATCCACGCGGTGCTTGTGATGAACACACAAGGCAAACCCAGACTGGTCAAGTTCTATGATTACAAGGTGATTTCTTGCCCCCAATTTTTAAGGAAGTCTATATCTAATCCTATAATGCTGCCGACTCAAGCTCTTGTTCTTGACATTATATTAGCCTCCTGAGAAGCAACAGGAGTTGATTCGAAGTGTTTTCGGAGGTTGGTAATCTGTTGCCCTTTTATGTGCTTGCGTGCTTGCATAGCTTTTTGTCCATTTTTTACTGAGATATGTATGGTCTTGAAACAAGCGTTCTTTTTTCTTTATCTTTTTAATCTTGGCAGTTCTGTCTAGCCGTCCAGAAAATGTCAGCAACTTTGTGGAAGCAGATGCAATATTTGGCCAGGTATTGTTGATCTTCTCAACTTTGTTTGTGATATGTCTGTAATGTTTTTCCTCATGCTATGGTATTATGCAGTGGTTGTCTCTGGATAGTGGTTTTGTCAAGTGATGATGTTGTTCACCCAGTAGAGATTTTGATATTCTAGGCTCGGTGGTGTCGGTGAATCTTGCTGTGTTAGAGGTCCTTTTAGTTTTAGCATCCTCGTTTCAAATCTTTGGTCCATGTAGGAAAGACTGGACTTGAACACCTTGATGGTTGGCCCAAATGGATGTAAAATCAACAGCAAAATACCTTCTCAAAGTTATGGAAGTGGTAGGGATCATTTTTTATGTTGCTCATTCTTACTCCATTATTTCCCCCATGGGATCAGTATTGGGTTCACAAATTATCTCTTTCTCTCTCTCTCTCAATCAAGTCAACCTCATGAATATGAACAACGAATGTGTAGTTTACCTAGTCATGACTGCTGCATTCAAAGAAGTGGCGTTACCGTTTTCAATGGCATAGCAAAACTCTGCATGACACTTTGTAACTAGTTTTTGGTTTGAAACTTTGAACTGTTACATTGGGTACCAAATTGTGCATTATTAGGCAGTTTGCAATCATGTATTAGATATCTCTGGAAAAGCGTGATTCAATAGCTGTGAGTGTGATGTTTTATGTATTCATCGTGTCAAATAGATGACGGTCACTGATCATGAATGAAATAGATGAAAGCATATTTAGCTTTAAGTGAGGCCAAATAATTTTTTTAAAAAAAGAATATGGCTAGTTTTGAGGGCATGTTGTTTGCAAGAGGGACACAAAATCATCTCTGAGTCCTTCATTAAAGGGAAACATCATGATATATGGATAGTTGTAAAAAGGGGAAGACAATGTGGATATCATCTGATGAGTCGTGAGAACTAATCACTATGGGGAAACAACAAACACATACACTATGTACAATTGACCCAGAGAAGGTTGGTGTTCTTAATTTCTTCATAGGTATTTATTTAGGCAACTATGGTTATACTTCTGTCCTCATCCTTTAGTTGTTTTCGTAATATATTCTCGAGAGATTGCAAACGTATTTGGAGCAAGGCCCTAAATGTCGGTTTCGGTCACCATTTCGGTATCGACCAAAACAGAATTTCGATGGAATTTCGACCGGAATTTCGGTCATTTCGGTCATTTTTTATACTAGGACCCCCATATTTCGGTCATTTCGGTCATTTCGGTCGAATTTCGATTTCGGCTGGATATCGATATTCGACAGAAATTCGACCGAATTTCGCTGAAATTTGAGGCCATGATTTGGAGTATTAAGAAACTAATCAAGCTCAAGATCTTGTTATGGTTAGTAAGGAGAAGGTGGTTACCACGATGCACATACAACAATGGGCTCCTTAAATAGATAATACCATGGTATGAAAAATGTGCCTTTGAGGCAAGGTGTCTCTAAACTGTTCCGAGGCGGGCGCCTCGGCTAGGAACCGTGAGGCGATCGCCTTAGCTGCTCAAGGCGGTCTGAGGCGATCGAGATGTGAGGCAGAGGTAAGGCATCCGCGAGGTAATAGTGTTTTTTTGAGCATTTTCTTATGTAAATACTTTGTCCTATTTGTAGTTTCAGATGCTTATAAAGATCTAGTTGTTTAGGATATACTTATACAAGACGAATGCTTAAATTTCATCGCGTTCCTGTTCATATTTACCATTACTTATGTCCTATTATGTTATTCAACTCTTAACATTACACCCTTAAACATATGAATCCACGAGTATCATAAAAAAACATTACTCGTAAACTTGTTTTTTAAGGAGTGGTCACATACTGAGCTATGTATTGTACCGAGCAGAAAAAACAAGATATAATTCAAGGTACTATAATTATAAATAATTTAGTGACATATATGTAATATCGGATACTCTAATGACAATGATGGTCAGTAACTCCATCTTTGACAAATATTTTAGTGACAATTATGTAATTATGTAACCTCAGATACTCTAATTACAATTATAGCCAATAACTCTCACTTTAATTGGACGAAAATTTAGTAAAAAGATATAGAGTTGTATATCTTTTCTTTTGGCATTCCTATATTTATAATTTCATTATATGTTATAGTGCCATATATCATATGCTAGTTAGAATATATAGTTTTTCATTAGTATATATTTTATTGTAGTTTTTATAGTATCTATCATTATAAATCGAGGCTTGCATCTCCTCGAAGCTACGAGCCTACGGTTTGATTCGATTCCAATGAAATTGCTTCTTTCTACTTTTCGTTTTTTCAATTCTAACTTTGGATACTACTTATCCACTTCAGTTCGGTGGTCAGAGGGACGCGGACCACATGTGCTTTTAACGTCATTTATCCAAGGATGTGTGGGAAGATTGGGCTTATTTAGGTAGGACGTGACTTTATTGGACTCCTTTTACAACATTTTAATGGGGGGAGATGGCGATTCTTTGAAAAAGAGGGTGTGACGTCATGTAGACGCCCACCCGACAACTCTGTATATTCACAATAAGTATAAAAAAGGAGTAACAAAAGCCAAAAGTCTTTAATTTTTTTGCATGCTCTATAACATTTTCCGCATACATTCTCACTCAGAAATTATTCTCGTTCCGTGCAAGCCACATGGACCAAAGAATAGCCGCCATCCACACTTTAATATGATCACTCACGTATCCCAAATTATCCATTGAGTCCCAAAAACCAGCGCAATAAGCTATTGACTCCAACTCCACCTGTGATGCCGCCCATACCTCCTTTGCAATTGAGATATAAAGAAGATGTGCTCAACATCCTCGCTCACTACAAGACATCGTTGACAATAATCGTCGGTACCATGGAAAAACCTAGCTCACCGCTTTGCGATCAACATGTGATTCCTACGTAACAACCAAACAAAAATCCTCACCATCAGTGGGATCTTCCACCTTCAAATGTTGGCAAACCTATCCGAAGCGCTCGTTGGATCTAGAACGTCATCTAATAGAAGGCCATGTCGGCCTTTCGAAGAGATTAATGCCCCTCATCCGAGGTCCAGTGGCCTGTGAACCATAGACATGTGCAGAGAATGAATGTAGCAGAAATGAAAATGCTAAGGTGGATGTGTGGACACACACGTAAAGCTCGGATTCGGAATGATGCAATCAGAAAGAAAGTTGGCGTAGCTCCGATTGAGGATAAGATGCGAGAAAACCGCTTAAGATGGTTTGGACATTTGCAAAGAAGATCAACTGATGCACCAGTTAGGAGATGCGAGTGTTGGGATGTTGAGCCGGCTAAGAGAGGGCGAGGACGGCCCAAGAAGTGTTGGAAAGAGATTATACGAAGGGATCTTAGTTTTGTGGATATAAGTCCGGGATTGGCCCAAGATAGATCTGAATGGAGTCGAAGAATCCATGTAGCCGACCCCACTTAATTGTGGGAAAAGGCTTGGTTGTTGTTGTTATCCCAGGTCCAGTGGTCCCTATTCCCTAATATCATGAAACCCCTTGCATACCGGTAGAGCCTTCATAAAACATAGAAACTCTGCAAAGCACTGGTCAGAAAGCTTAGAATGAAACAAAAGGAGCCAACTCCCGGTCTCCCAACATTCACTCACGGAGGCCCCAACAGAAGCTGCCATAGCAAACAGTCAAAGAAAACGAGCATGTAATGACCAATGGCTAGTCCAATCATCAATCCATAATCTAAAGCCATGACCATTACCAAGAGCCGGCCACAAGAGCGGGATGACCCGTGGAAATACCGCACAAATCCCCTTTCAAAAGTTATAAGACCCATGAATAGCAGCAACCTGCAAAGCGGGGTCGCAATGGAGATCATAAATGGTTTGCAACATTCTATTCTACAGAGTACAGAGCATATCATAGCCTCCTTCCCAAACTCTAATCACCCATTTCGCCAAAGCTTGTTCATCACCTCCAAGCTTTGGATCCTCAACCCACCATCATCCTGCTTAAGGGCTAGAGTCTTCCACCCCACCAACACCCCCTGAGATTCCTCAGAGGCGAACCAAGAAAATCTTCACATTATCGCCTCTAACTTCACCTTCACCCCAGAGGTGATTCTATTTTTGTATAATGAGAGGAAAGAACCATATCCTTTTATGGGGATTTGGATAAAGTGAAATGAGATTGTACTTATGCATAGACGGTGTGAGACAGTGACCCATTGTTGGAGCTCGACATAAGGACTATTGTAATACCTTATAGTCTTCCTTTTATTCCAAGTTGAATGACATGGTTGACCGTTAATTAACTTTTAGGGGTCCGTTCGCTTTAAAAAAAAGTCAGTCCACAGGTGGTGAACTTCCAATATTAACTCGATCATGACCTCATGGTTATCTAGAAAAAGGAGCGAGTAAGTATAGCTTAGATGTATTCAGTTGAGTGTTATGGATTGATTTTGTGTACATGCACATGTTCATGGGATAAGATGATGTATGGAGATTTCTTCCTAAAAATCTAACCTTTGAAGAAAATAATGTTAGAAGTTAGAACAATGGTCCATTATCGTCGAGGGCATCAAAATGGTCCCCGTTATCATCCATTGTGGTCTATGGCCGTCCTGAGGATCATAATCTGGTTCCATTCTGTTTATGTTCTCTTCAGACTGGTGCATGTATTCCGGTTTTAGATTTTGCTTGATGCTCCTAAAAAAACGGGAAATTCTGATATTATACTGAAACTGCTTATCAATAGGTCTTTGCTAACCACTTCTGGTGTAAAATGGGGGTCATGTTTTTTTTGAAAGAAAAAAGGGTGAAGCATCGAGAAAATGCCGATTCAACATCATATTCATCTGTGTAGGGTTGTTGATGGCTACTGGGTCATATGGGTACCCGACCCAATTCATGTGCGTTGACCCTAAATAATGGATATCCAATAAAATATATTGGGACGATACTCAATATAGGCTAGCCCATTATATTTGGTGCCCCGACCTGATAACCTTGGATATATATGGATAAATACAATGGTTATTGGATACCTATGGTAGGACCATTCAATCTTAAGGATGTGCTTTGGAACCAGATCGATGAATATCAGATCCTATCAATATGGTTTATTCATAGATGAATGGCTATCCGATCAAATTATTTGAATCATCTGTCCATTAGTGTTGATCCTTTTATATGTCGTCGTGATCAAGTAGCCATTGTATCACACCCCTGCTCATGCTTGTATCATGTTAGACCTCATTATCAGACTAACTGTGGAGATGTTTGAGTTATCTTTGATTTGTGCCAGACCTAGTTCATGCGAGGATCACTCCCCCCTTTGTCGAGACTCTGATTTTGAGAGGTTATGGATGTTGGAGGAGAGCTTCAATGGGATTATGAGGGTTTGCCATTGAGTTGTAGGCATCTAGTTAGTGGGTTTACGACCATAAGGGTGGCTGAGAAGTTGACGTCTTTGAAAGGGCTTCTCATTGCATATATGAAGGAGAATTAAAAGAAGATGGAATGGGGGAGAGCTTATGTGCTTGAGGTGGTTCTTTGTTAGAAATCTTGGAAGGTGATTGTGAGTTGATTGTGTGGAGTTGGACCTCTGTAGATTGCACGAGGATGTTATTGAGGATAAGAAGATAGAGGTGAAGTGGAGGCATATGTCACAAGACTCACAACAAGAGTGGTTGTGTGATGGGGACAACACTAACTTCATTTTTTTGATATAAACAACACCAACTTCATAATCTGGGTAATGGCTTGCGTAGAAGGAATCTCATCAACACGAAGTCAATATATATGGATTAGTACATGTAGAGCATGCAATTGGCTTGACAGTGGTGAATCACTTTAGAGCGTTGAGTAGATGTGTGCCTACGTAAGGGCATCGACTTGGGCATGATATCTTTAGAGGAGTTCAAGAGCAGTCGACTGGGCTAATACATGAGTTCTCGATCTCAGAGATCAAGGATGTTATTTTTGACCTAATGTGGATGGATCTCATGGGCCGATCCATGAGTTCTCGATCTCAGAGGTCAAGGATGTTGTTTTTGACATAATTGTAGATGGAGCTCCAGGGCCTAGTAGCTTCCACATATTCTTCCAAGATGTGGTTGTTGATGATGTTTTGATGTTGACTGACGAGTTTAGACATGGAAATCGTGGCCTTAGTCAGGTGAATAGGGCATGAGTCTTCCTTCTGCCTAAGAAGGATGTTGAGACAAGGATTGATGATTAATGTCCGATCGCTTTGTCGAATGTTGTGTACCTCATTGTTGCTAAGTTGTTGTAAAATCGTTTAAGTGGGATGATGAACATCATCTCTCCTTTGTAGTCGGATTTCATTCCATGTATGCTTATGAGGATGAGGTTGTAATGTCTATAGAGGTGATTCATGATTGAGAGTGGCTGGAAGATCATTTCTTGAAGTAGGACAATGGTATTGAGTGGAAGTTCACTTGGGCTTCTTTGTACCGAAGGGCCCCTAAGAACAGATTGCTTGGATGAAAAGATGTAGTACCATGACTTTATTTTCAATACTGGTTAACAAACGTTCGAAGGGGCATTTCTTCCCGCCTTAGAGGTTATGCAATTGGATTGTCGTTTGGCTCCTCTTCTTTTCATGATTGTGGCTAACATGTTTTCCATCGTGGCATTTCTTCCGCCTTACAGGTTATGCAATGGGATTGTCCTTTGGTTCCTCTTCTTTTCATGATTGTGGCTAACATGTTTTCCATTTTGGACCATGGTATGTACCATGTGATACAACTGAGGGGATTACTTTGATGGATTCAGATGGAAGGAGGTTCCTCTTTCTGCAGTATGTTGATGACATCGTTTTCTTTATCAAGAGGAGGCTTAGGAGGTCATGCTTACTCTATGGTTCTAGATCTATTTCCTGAGATCTTGGACACTTACAGTGAATCGGCCGAAGTTGGCATTTGTCCCTTTTGGCTTGTCAATTGGGGTGGTTGAGGAATCTTGGTTGATTATCTCCGCTTTTAGAGCGTCTTTGCCTATCATATACTTGGGCTTCCCTCTGTGAGCAATAGGTTGCGTCACATGGATTGTCCGTCGTCGATGGAGAAGTTTGAGGGCAAGCTAATTGGAATGTGTCTTGTCTCTCAAGGGGTTGGAGATTGTGTTCGAGTGGGCCGATCCTTTCGTTACTTTGAGCAATCTTCCTTTCCTCATGTTTTTACCAGTGGGCTTTCAGAAGCGTCATAAGACTTTCATGAGGAAGTCCATTTGGGTCGGTTAGGGGGAGAAGGTGGTATTTCAATTGTGGAATGGGATGTAATGACTTAACACACCAATATGGGGGGTACTACATTTGAAGGAGACAAATAAGTATCTTCTTACAAAGTAGGTGGCCCACTGTGAACCCCCGAGGATCCGGGTACCCGTTTACGCCATTTTCGCGGTATTTCATTCGCTAAAGATCGCATAAGTTACAGAAGAATGGGGAAATTTTTCGCGCGACTGATTTTCTACATGACATTCACATCCATATTCATAACCACAAGCTAATAGAACAATTGGCACCAAAATCTCATTTCATTAATTTCCATATACTTTACAACATGTACAATGACTGACAGTACATACAGAATTCCCAAAAATCTGACTGAAGAGAAAGAAACATAATACATGAATAAAAACTGACACAAAATAACCATACCGTCGGTTACAAACTCTATCTCCTGGAACCATGTATAGCTACTGAGCTGCTACTGAACAACAGGCTGTTTGCCTGCCAAGCGTGCAAGGAAGAAAATGCGTCAACGGGCGCTGGTACTTCCCATAAATTTATAAAACGTAAACAAGGATTTAATATGTTCAAAAGTAACAAGTAGAAAGGTAGGAGCAACTCAATTTAATTTTATTTCTACTTGCAAATATAAAATGTTTCCAAATTTCTAGTAAGCACCTCTCATGATTAGCCATTAACCCATCATTTCCCACATAAGCATATTTATATTGTAAGTAATTGATCATAAGTAAGTATATTTTATTCTCATTTTACTTAGAGACCATATTTGTGGATTTTGATGATGGGAAAGATGAGATGAGAAGATATAATGATTTATTGAATTCTTAAGTCTAGTGGATAGTCTGTGGTCTTGGTTCGTGTGAAACCTCACACTATGACTCTAAGACTTGGGGAAAGTCTTAGGGTTGGGGTGCCTCCGTAGGCATGCGGTGTTGTATAATGCATCATAACTAAGTTCCCAACACGTCCACTAGCTTAATGAGATTTTGATTCAGATTGTGGTTACTTCCATTTACTCAACTTTGATCGTAATCCCTTCAAACCTCAAGTGCAACTGTCTCAGATGTAACTCTAGATGATGTAGATATAGATATATATGATCTGAATGTAGAATCAATCCCTTCAAACCTCAGTGCAACAGTCTCAATTGTAACTCTAGATGATGTAGATATAGATATGGATGATCTGGATGTAGAATCGTCAAGTCTGTTGGTGAAAGAAAAATTCAAGCGGTGAAGAAGCCAACAAAAGGGCTCTTCCGTCTCGCCCTCTAATTGGAAGCGCGGTCCAATAGAGGGATAGGTCTACTCCAAAACTACGCCACTGAGACAGGTGAGAGAGATTTCCCGGAAAAGTCGCTCTAGAAAACAGCCCGACCGGTAACAGGTAACCGAGCTCGTACGTAAAACTGAAAACCAAGGATCCCCCGCCTGGGTATCCTAAAACAGAGGGTCAGCGAAACCGGTCTAAAGTCGGGATCCCAACGAGGCGTAAAAACACTGCGAGCTCGCTTAAAAACCGAAAGAGGACTGGGATCCTAGACCCGCGCACTTGGCGGCCGCTGCCCAAACTGGGCTTCCTATCTTCCGCCCAGTTGAGGGTCACCGCGCCCTCGCACGGTCAGGTGTAGAAGTCACCATGACCGGCACAATATTAATTATTATCACTGATTTACATCCCTATGGATGTTCTTAACTATAGAACTTGATTCACCTTATCTTGTGTTGTTATCTTTGAAGATCTAAAGCGATCCTTACATGAGTACTAAGAGTCATGAAATCTAAAATGATCCTTGTGCATGCATGGAATCTTACAAGATGTCATATATTGTTCGAAAGACAGATTAACAAGCCCCTTTCCCACAATAGCTCACTTTACTTTGTTACACCATATAACCTAAACCCAAGGTTTTAGGCTAAACCATGTTTTGAATTTATTTTGAAAAATACATAGTTAGTATTGCATTAAAACAAATTGAAGTCAGAGATATCAAACTAGAGAATCCGAAGTCTCCATAACTCCTTGGCAAGAGGACACATGATGAACTGTGATCAAGATCTTCTCCCATAGCCACAAAGGGGCATAGAATATCACAATTTAAGGCTATGTGCCTCTTATAGATCTTAGTTGCCAAAATGTTTTATCCTAAAGAGATAGAAGCAAGACTCAACGTAAAGGGTTTTTGGTCTTCCATATACTACTGAAAGAGTATATGCACCCTCCCTCATAGGAGAGTGAGTAAGCTTTTCATAAGTATCTTTTACAGAGAATTACCGACCTCAACAAACCCAAACCAACAATCATATTTGCACAACTATGTTGTAGTTTAGTATTATCAACCTAGAGTTGAATGGAATAAAGTTTTGGCTATATTCTGGATAATCTGGTTAACTTAGAATGGAATTATTTTTAAAGTATATAAGCATTATGTGAATATTAAGGACATGCTCATTATTTATTTAGATAATACTAACATGTATCATACTTCCAGAAAAAGAAAAAAAACACTTGTTTGATTTTAATACATGAGCTTTGTTAATGACCACCTACTAAAGGTGATGCCCCCCCCTCCTTTTCAAAGAACAGTTTCATGAAATAGTTATTTAGACTTATGAATCACAAATAAGGAGCCATTTTATACTTATTGGATCCTGTGATAAATTTAAATGTTGAAAAAGAAAAACGTGAAATCCTTTCACAGTGAATGGGGAAACATATGTGGTCAATGTCTTTTGTTTCCTTCTCATGGACTATACGTATGACAAGGAATCATGATTAATAATTACTTTGAATTTCTTTATTCATAGCCTCGGGTACATACGGATTTTTATTTTAAGGGTACATGCATCCTTCCCAAAGAGAAACACAAATTACACTCTCATTAATGACGTTAGCAACATGTGATTATAATCACGTTTTCCCCCTTTTTAGTTTGAAAACAGTGCAACAATCAAACTTGAACATTACCATGATAAGGAAGATGATTGATGGATGATATCATAAGGAATACATAGAGCTGTAATGGAGTTTTAGCTTGTACATGCATGGAGAGCAACAAAAGGGGATGATTGAATCATGCTTTGCAGCAAAAGAAGGTGGGATTGTACATGAATGGTAGCAAATAGAAGGCTAGGGATTGTACATATAATCTAAGTGAAATGAGCATGCATGGCAAAAAGGGGGAGGGGAGGGATGTACCTTAATAATCTCTAATTCAGAGATAAATCAAGAGGCTTTCAACAACTGTGCATGAACTGTAGCAGGGAAAACACCTCAGTTCTTGAGGCTGGAAACAGAGCTCCAGGTTGTAGAAAGTTTGGAAGGAAAGGGTCTGTGGTCGGCTCCTTCGGTCAGGAGGAAACGAGACATCTGAAATAGGGGTTTTGGAAGTCTATTTATAGGAGATGAGGAGATACTAAGTGTGGCCAAGTGGAACTCTTTGGAGTCCACGTGGATAAAATATGGATTAGGTGTTTGTAGCAGATTTTATATATATATGCTGCTGTTACTGTAGCAGAGAGTTTTAAATTTTTATTTTATATTCCTAACCGAGCATACTGTGCAATAATTAATATAATTAATATATATTAAACTTTCTTTACTTACAAATTTAAAGTTCCTTGTATTCGAGCCTCGAGTGTCGGATCTCGACATGCAATATCTCGATTTGATCGTCTCTAAACGACGGTCAATATGAGTATAATATTGATATACTTCCGATCGGGTTTTGAATACCCGAAATTTCGTGATATAATTTTTGTTTGGATTAAATTTTGTGAAATTAAAATACCAAACGACCTCCGATTGACGAACGGTCGATTTCGTTGGTCTCGTGTCGTCGAATCAGATCTAATGACAGTCTCGGTTTGTTTTGCGGTTTCCGAATTACCGTCGCGGCTTTTTCGGACACGCATTACGAAGCGATCAATTTTTGGTCGATTTCGTACGAATGACTTTTGGTTCACACTCAATTAGTCGATATAAGTCATCCGATACCAACCGACAACTTTATTGGGTTAAACGGACCGTAATCGGGTCGAGTTCGGATTTGGCGGATTCCGGATGTTACAACCACATTTGGCAGAAGGGTGACGACCTTCTTTATTTGTTGCTACAGAAGATTTATGGGGTTACCATGGCCTTGAGCGGCTCGGTAATTATTTAGATATCATCTACTTTCTGGAGAGACGTTAGTGTGTTCTGGCCAAGGTCACCTAGTTCTTGAAACTTGTGGCAGAGGGCAGGAATAGCTTTTGGTTTCGTATTGATGATTGGTCTAAGAATGGTGTGTGCTTGTCGATGGTTATCCTCGGCTTTTTTCCTTGGCCGATACTTTTAAGGATCAGGGAGTCTCAGGCCTGGAGGAGTTGGAGTTGGTCTCCTATGTCCTGTGCTTCGTTCTTTGACCATTAGGTGGATGTGTTTCCATTGCTTTCGGGCCTCTTGGCAGTTGTGGATGGCTCAACAATGGACTGTGCGAACCCCCTTCAATGGTATGTTGGTAGTGCGATGTGCATACCGCCCAAAGGGCTAAGGTTCAAATCTTGGAGCGGACACCTATGGATGTTTCCTCCTCTTGTTTAAAAGAAAATGCAATGGAACATGATAACTGGGTTTAGAACTCTAGGCTGAAGTAGTTCTCGTGCCAGGGACATGTATTGACGAGACTATTGCCCTAGATGCACTGATGGACATGAAGATATGGAACATCTCTTCATAATTACGAGGGCCCGTGGATAGTTGGGATTGAGACAGATATCACAGTGATCGACGCTTCTGGTAGTTATGTTTTTTGGCATTCCCTTACCTCGGATTGGAGGGGTTTAGATAGAGATAGACTATTGGTTTTTGCAATTGTTTGAGCAATGTGGCTGACCTGGAAGAGGACGGTGTTTCACCAAGGGATTGATGTGGAAAAAGCAGGGGAACATGTTGATACTCTTACTGAGTTACGAGTAGTTGTAATTATTAACTTATAGTTTATAAAAGAAAATAGATGGGTGCACATTAATTTGCATGCCCACCCTTTTTTCCTCAAAAATAGTATACCTTGTATATCCATTGACGATGCACCAAACCCCACCTCAATACCTTAAGTTGTCATGCTATATTTTTTTCTATCTCCCAACCTTAACATCCTTCTTCAAACAACTGTGAAACAATCAGGACAACAAAGATCTATGCATCTACATCTTTTGACCACAATTCCTCTCATCGCATCCTTCAAGCAACACTTCAATTTCGCATGAGAGATCCTCCATGTCAATGTCCAATTGTGGTCCTCTCTGTCCACATCTGTGAAACACTAATGACTCCATTAACAACAATAATGTCTTTATATAAATATCGTGGTGATCACAATCCTCCATATAAATTAAATATAAAAGAAACTAACTTAACATGTGACCCAATGGTAAGGTGATATCGATAAAAAAGTTTAATCATAGGTATACATCAAGAATATTGCGATAAACATTGCATAGAAAATATGTCATCCAATACTTGCATTGACATGATCAATCAATAATTCAAATTAATCTTCAAATACCAAAAAGAATGAAATTTTGCAAAGGTTAAGTTTGAATGCTTTTGTATGACTATGTTTTAATATGAGTTCAACTTATTGGCAGTGAGTAGGAGTCTAATTCAACGTGATAATCACGATCATCCTTTCCATATCCTCCAAACATCACTTTAGTTTTCTTTGTATTCATGTGATGTTCGAATCACAATTTTCTCGACGAGGGCACTTCCATTCCCACTGCACGATCTCGATTGTCGTCCCTAGATATATTTCCATCAACGAAAACGATAAAAGGAGAGAGGGTAATATACAGCATCAACGAATATCAACAGGTAATCAATGTTCTGCTTCATACAACAAGTATCCTATGAAATGGAGAAACATGTTGATTGGGGAGACCGACCATGGATATGTTGATACAGATCGGGTCGCTTTTTATATATTAATGCATTGGATACCAGCCCCTCACACACCCCTATTTGTCATTGTATTGATGTGTACTGTGAAATGGGATAATCCTCTCTTTTCCAAGAAAGAATAACGTATCTTTATTTTAAGTAACTTCTACAACTGTTTTCTTTTTTTCACCGTGTCCTCATTTTGTAGTGTTTTTTTATTCGATCGTTGTTCGATCTATTAATGTCAAAAAATCCATTTACTTTTCTTTATGCTACCAAGAAGTCACCTTCCCCTGTAGATAAAACCCAAAAATTGTATTAAACGTGCAGCTTTTTTGAACTTCTTTACAGAGTCTGGCCTTTCGTTTAGAATAGCTTTCAGATCTGATGAATGCATGTGGCTAATCGTCTCTGTTTTTTCTGTCGTACAGAATTTGCGACTGGTTTACAAACATTATGCGACACTATACTTCGTTTTTGTGTTCGACAGTTCTGAGAATGAATTAGCAATGCTTGATCTTATACAAGGTATTTCTATGCCATCTGATATACGTTTCCACAGGAAAGTTATTTGCAGCTACATATGCTCCACATTTAGCTTAGAAACCCATTCTCGATGTGGTAGTTTCGACAATTGCCTTATACAGTTAGCATAATCGAAGGCATCTCTATTTTATTGGTATGTGATACATAACAAAGGTTTCATTATCTTGTTTCTCAAAGGATTTGAAACAATCGGTTGATATAACACACACATATCTGAGAAGAAAAAGGGTGGCACTCACCCACAGTGGATGTACAACCATGCTGAAACTCCATTAATTACAAATCTTATCTATTTTATATTTGTTTGTGATGCATAACAAAGATTTGATAATCTTTTTTTCCAGTTCTGGTTGAGACTTTGGATAAATGCTTCAAGAATGTATGCGAGCTGGATGTTGTCTACAACTTTGATAAGGTATCATCTCCTTTATAGTGTTGCTTTACTGTTTCCCAAGATATCTCCATTCCATACGCAGCTTATTTTCCTGCCAAGCTTGATGACGGTTTTGCAGATGCACTCTATATTGAACGAGATTATCATCGGGGGTCAGGTTATCGAATTCAGCTCCGATGAAGTCATGAGAAACGTCGATGAGATTTCCAAGTACAACTCTCACATGCCCATGCTACCATCGATTTTACATGTTGCATCGATAATTTTGTTTAATTCTTTCAGGCTCGAGAAATCTTCTGGCACTATCAGTCTTGTTCAAAAATCCGTCAGCGGGCGGTTCGGTCGCTAGCAACTGCATGGACCTCGGAAGTTTCTTCCATGTGCAAGTAGGTGTTTCTGAGTACCATGGCCTCAAATTTCAGCGAAATTCGGTCGAATTTTTGTCGAATATCAATATCCAGTCGAAATTGAAATTCGACCGAAATGATCGAAATGACCGAAATATGGGGGTCCTAGTACAAAAAATGACCGAAATTTCGGTCGAAATTCTGTTTTGGTCGGTACCGAAATGGTGACCGAAACCGACATTTAAGGCCTTGCTGAGCACCACCCTGCCTTTTCAGGTACCCTGAGGATACAAATATTGAGAAGGTTGTATGGATGTGTCGATCGGAGCTAGGACCGTTAATTTCACTATGCGGAATCAAAATGGTGGTGACGAACATCACTGGCTAGTGACCGTGGTCCGTGGTGTTTTGTCGTCTCGATACTATAATGAACAAACTAATCTGTCTCTCTTTGTTACGGTTTCAACATGAAAATGCATTTTTTTTATTTTTCAATACCATGTATAAAGGTATTTACCGACTTGTTAGTAAGAAAGCCCACCGTCCTTGATGAGCCGGTTGTGCAGGTTCACATATTCAGAAGTAATTTTATTTACCTTGTGTCATGTGAGCACGCAGTTGTATAATGGTCTCTAGCCTTTCCATTCATACCCACATGGTGTTAGTGTTAATCAATCAAATACTATGACAAGCAAAATATTACGAGTTGTCCCAGGGTTTAAAAAACCGGACCGACCCGACCGGTTGGACCGGGAACCGGCCTGACCTGGTCGGTTTGGCCGGTTTTAGGTAATTAATTTTTTTTTAAAAAAAAAGAAAATAAAAAATCATGTCAGATCAGTGGTCGGATCGGGTTGACCTAGACGGTTTGATCGGGTTGACCCGAATTGACCTAGGTTTGATGGTTTAGTATATTTTTTTAAAAAATAAATGTTAAAATAATAGGGTTTTATCACTTGTATCCTTAAATTCTACAATTTCAGTTACATCCCTCCCTTTTTTGGAATATAACTTGTGCCACTACTTTCTTGGGGTAATTTTCTAAAAGCAACTATAAATAAATTATTACAATATTATATTTATATATAATGATAGAAAATGTGACTACCTTCTGCAGAGTTTTATTCGAAATAGACTATCATGTTTTTATGTTGAAAGATTTGACATTTTAAATGATTATTTCATTGATATATAAATACATATTTACATATATCTATCCGATTTTATTGGTTCAAAAAATCGGTTCGACCGGTCAAGCCAGTAAATTAAGCCCGGTCTGGTTTTTTTCGAGTCGATATGAATGATGATGTCACGCCGACATCATCACTGGTCCGACCGGTTTGGACCGACGGTCCGACCCGGTTGGACCAAACCGAAGACTAACCGGTTCAATGTCCGGTCTGGTTTTTAAAACCTTGGCTGTCCCTCAATGTGGCTTTAACAGTATCAGAACACTTCTTTTACTTGGAGTTTATCTTCATCGTCTCATGGATTACGCACGTATGTCGAAGTCAGGAGTTAAATCGACTGCAGATGAAGGATGAGGGGCTGGAGTAGACCCCTCATCCTGCCATCCGCTCTTCTCTGTCATCTTCTTCGGCGACGGATAAATCCATAGATGAAATGGACTACCAACATTTGATGCAATACTCTCTGATCCAGCTTGATCAGATGACAAAATGATGAAATCGGAGGTCGAATGGATCTTTGATCTAACTAGATGATCGGATTCGATTTGGGGAAAAACACTGCTGCTGTTGTGCTAATGGAATGGGAAAGCAAGGGTAAACGAAGGCGGACCAACGGCTGCTGTTGTGCGAACTCGTTTGTGCGAATGAAGCAGATGCTGCTCGCGCACGTGACGAATCCGGGAACAAAATCAGCACAAAAGTGTTGAAATTGAACCAAAGCAAGCAATATCAAAGCATGAAACTCGAAACTGAAACTCAAAACCTGAACAAAATCGTGACGAAATTGGAGGAATGTGAAAACAAACTAAAACGAGAGAGGATTAGAGCACACATAGGATCCCTCATATATTTAGGAATGGGAAATTTCTACAAAATTGATTTTAGAAACTTGCTAAAATTAAATTAAAAATCAGATTTCTGAACTGCAGATGATTTTACACGGAATGGATGGAAAAAAACTTGACAACTTGAAGGTCCTATGACCTCTGACTTGGGATTGTAACCTCAACTGCAAAGTGCTGGAAGCATCTTCATGACTGAATGGCGACATCCATGGCACCTCCTCTTCTAACATATTCGTGCTTGACAGGGAGCGCCATTGTCACCGGCTCTCACTCTCTCTCGAGCTATGGCTTCTGAAACAAACCCATGGCTTCTAGACAGATGGCTGGCATGGAGAACGTACTAACGACCTGGCCGTTAGGCGGTTGGTGACAAATCTAAGGGGGTCGAGTCGACGACCATGGAGTTGGATTGTCTTGGGAAAGAATGAAAGGGGAAGAGTGGAGAAATGAGAAGAAAAGGGAAGATGCGTGGACTGACCAATAGGAACATGCCACATGGCAGTCAAGTAAACGATGACTAAAAGACAAAAGAAGGGTTCTAAATGTATAATTTAATATAAAAATACATTATACGTTAATTTATTAATAATAATAATATGGTTAAATTAATAAATAATTAAGACAAGAAATATAAATAATTAAATCAACTACAGTTTAATATAATACTAGGAAAATACCCGCTCTTCGCGGCGGAAGTGAAATTTGGTGATTATATGTAAGGAAAAATGATCGGTTGTAATTAATAATGAGAAGGTCAAATTATTGTGAATAGTTTTTTCCCTTAGAAATATATAGCTGAAATAAGATAAAATTCAAGTATACAAAGTGCGTACATTTTTTTATTTGATGGAACAATACGTAGATGAGCATTTGCAATTTTGTTTTATAAGATAATAATAAAATACTACAAAAAGTAGGTAAAAATTATAAATATTGGTAAAGAACAGCTAGAATATACACACATACATGCAATACCCACAAGGGACTCTTGGTCCAAGCAAATGGCCATAAAGTTGTCATGTAATGATTAAGAATTGTTTTGGATTCTCCATGTAATTCACGATTATTGAGGATTTAGTGAGTACATATGAATTTATACAGAATTGTGTAAAAATCCCTTTTAAATACAAGAAAATTATGCATTTTCATCCATGCAAAGCAAGAGTTGACAATGCGGTCAGATAAAATCGTTCAATGAAAGGAAACGAGATCAGCAGATGGTAAACAAATCAAAATACTGTAAAGAGTCATTAGAAACATCCTCAATCCATCATCAATCTCTTCCTGATCTCGAGAGAAAAAAATTGCATGAACAACATCCCCAGATACTAACACCAAGGTAACAATCTCGATCAGGTCGGTCAACCTTTAACGACCACATTTACGACTGATTCAACATTCAACCATGATCTTGGATCAATAACTTTCGGCCTCATCAGAATCTAGTTGAGCTAAAAAAACAGTATTCTAGACAATGAAATATTCTCGCAGGTTCTTAAACATTTTTAAACATTCCATGCAGGTTTGGAACAAGTAAGATATAGAACCACCTATCCACTGAATTTAATATACCTCAAGGTGAAGAAGAGGTGCTGCGACTTTGTATCATCGTATGGTATGCCTGCTTAACTGTCTCAATAGGAATGTGGAGAATGGAGATTTCAATACCTCTTTCCCTTGGACTCGCTTCTCGCAATTGTCAGTTCGGAGAGCTTGTTAACCTCGTAGAGCAGACCAGCTGAGAAAAGGAAGCTGCAATGATAGAATATCACACATAAATATTGCTTCTGGTTCGTAGATACAGCACATTCAGCTCAGTGGAAATTTAAAACGGTTGCAGTTAAAAAAGAAAAACAAGATCACAAGTATCATTGGTCACAGACGTCTGCATTCAGTCTGCAGAGCGTCTCCAACGGCATGTTCCTTCTTTTATTTTACGTATATACCTTTGAAAATGCCTTCTTGTCGTAATTAACACCTTATTCACCAATCTACATTAATCCGTCCATCTTACTGAAAAATATTCCCAAAATATTCAAGGCTATTTAAATCAAACAAATGCAAAGAATTCCCATTTTTCTGTCCTACCAAAGACATTGCAGAACATCATTAATTTAAACATGATACACATAAGATATAAGAATCCAGGGGTGTTCACGCAAGGGTGTCCGACCCATTCAGGTGTGACCCGACTCACCCCATAATTACCAGGTCACTGTTCGCCCTGGCATGTTCCATTAAGGTACCCCATAACAATTGCATAATCTTCCATCTAGGAAATGCCTAAATTACTATATGGTTAATCAGGCATGAATGCTCCCATTGCGCAGCTTGTAATCCAACCCATCAAATTCAAGATCTCGTTCTTGTTCATTTATGGGCACTACATACATCTTTCTCACATAAATGATATAAAGTAATTTGGCAAGGCAAGAAAAATATTCCATCTCAACCTTGTCCAAGCATGCAAAGGAATGTTCTTAGGTCCGGCAACATTATTAGTTACCATCGTTTTATATCTACAGAAGCTCACAAGGTTTTGGGCTTTGTTTCACTATCTACCTTATTGCTTCATACCTCTTTTATAATCTGCTGGTTATTCATCGATCAATACCAGGAAAAAAAGCTTTGGGATATCTCTATTGCCTATTTTTCTCTCAAGGATGTCTACTTGAAGAAAGTATGACAAGTACTGATAGAGTGATAGGAAAACAGCTTTAGTACACAATTAACCAAATCATCCTACAACTCCACCAAATCTTTCAGCACAACTACATCCCTAAAATCTGCAAAGAGAAGAAAAAAAGTGGTACAGATTCAGATAATACCATGTAGTAACACAAACACGGTGCACAGTGGCAGCAGCGATAAGAGCTACAACTTCAGCTAACAGAGCTGAAAAAACAAACACAAGCATCTGTAAGTGTAAGCTTTGAACATGAGGATATTAGTGAAAAATAGAACAAACTTACCAGCGCCCCATCCAGTTTTAACACCACATGATTCCTGGTAGTTCCCAATGAACTGTGAAGGAAAAAATCCAATCAATCAACCTTGAAAATACCTGTCGATTCCATCTTGGACCCAAATACTTGTTGAAAAAAATCATGTACTACAAGCTTCCATAAAGAATGCTAACTGAGCATTTAACCACTATAAATTCACCAGTAGCCCTAAAAAATAATTGAAACTGGGGCAATCAATTAGTGCAGAAAGAGGCAAGTGATAAAATAAAACAAAATCGGTATAACACTGAGTAAGGTGGTGTTGAGAAATGAGCAACAATCTCAAGATGACCAAAAAATTATATCAATGGCAAGTAACAATATTTTATAGCATGCAACACTAAAGATATTATATATCATGCTAGCATGGAAAACCATAGGAGCAACATGTATACTTGAAATATAAGAGTGCAATCAATTAGTGCAGAGAGAGTCGAGTAATAGATAAAATAAAATGGTCACAACATTGGGTAAAGTGTGCTTAGGAAAGAACAACTATCTCAAGATCACCAGTACAGTATATCAATGACAAGTAACAATGTTCTGTAGCATGCAATAGCTTGCACATGCAAACTAAAGATATTACATTTCCTGCTAGCATAAAAAACCAAAGCAGCAACATGTATTTGATTAGCACATGAAGTAATAGAGTGGGCAAATCTGCATTATTATTATTTTCTGAAGCCAAAAAAATGGGGAACCAAATTTATTAAAAGGTGGAAAGGAAAATACTTACAAAAGCCAAGACTCGAGTTGAGTTTTAGCATGTGAAATTGCATTATCAATATGAAAATGTTGCGCAGCAAATAGTTTACTATTCCTAATTTAGTCCTCAAAGAAATGATTTAAAGCTCAAAAGAAAACGGGGAAGTTAATCAATTAAAATCTCCTCGGTGAAGCCCCTGTAGAGTAGATCAATTCTCTTCAAGATAGAAGTGCGCAAACATGTCAACTATAAGTCAACATAGATCAAAAGGAAATCCTCAAATAATACTATATCTTAAAGTACCTCTAACATGTTCACAAAATATGTAGAGATGTTTCCAGTCCATGCACATTTCAGTTATATTTTCTTTCTTTCTTCCGTCTTATGTAATTTACCCGTAGGCCTTCTCTATATAAGAGAGCCTAGGGTTCTTTGGAATAAACAATTACCTCTTTTCCTCCAACATGGTATCAAAGCCACCACCCAAACCCTAGCCGCCCCTCCATCTCCTGCCACCGAACCACCGCCGTCAGCCTCCCCTTCTCCTCTCTCCACCGCTAGCACTGTCGGGCCTCAACTTCTCCTCTCTCCACTGCTAGAGTCGCCGCCGGCCCCTTGTCTTCTCCCCTCCATCGCCGACACCCCTACACTGTTGGCACCCCATCGCCGGCACCGCCGCCTCCTCCCTCCACCTTCTCGCCGCTACCGCCATCTCTCTAAAGATTTGAGGCATAAGTCAAATGGGGAGAAGCACATTGTTACGGAAGATGAGCCGACAACGAAAATTACGTTTATGCCTCATGGGAGACAGATGATTCGTATGTCAAGGTTTGGCTTTCAGGCACCCTGTCGATGGAGATTGCTAATGATGTGCTCCATCAGCCCACTGCTAAGGCAATATGGGACATTCTTGCAGCGACATACTCGCAATCACGAGATGAGACCAAGATTCTTCAACTCCAACATGATATATTTATGGTAAAGCAGAATGGTCGGCCTCTGCATTCTCTGTATACATCCTTGAGAGGAATGTTTGAGAAGCTCTACAGTATCGTTCCTCTTACGGCAACTCCAGAACAACAGAAGACGTTTCGAAATGCTACCATGGTGGGGTCTTACTAGCGGCACTTGACCTTGAATATGATGTTGCTCGCTCGTAAATTCTTTCAGATGCTACTATTCCTCCAGTGGAGGAAGTGTACCGTCAGCTCAGCAAAGTTCCAGTCCCATTATTACTCAGCCTCCTTCGGCAATGGCAACTTCTAGAGGCAGAGGAGCCTCTTCTTCGTTTCGGGGTCGTGGAGTCGTAGACCTCGTGGTCGAGGTGGCCGCATTCATCAGCCCTGCATATTTTGTCATCGCCTAGGACATACAGAGGAGACATGCTATTCTAAGCATGGGTTTCCGGCATTGGCACGGATAGGGGTGTAAACGGACTGAACCTGAGCGAACCTATATTTTTTAGGTTCGGTTCATTTATTTAATCGAGCCTAAATTTGTGTTCAGGTTCGGTTCGTTTATTTTCGAATCGAATCCGAATCGAACCTCTTTTTAAATGAATCGAACCTAAGCAAATATCGAACTTAAGAATTCTCTAATAGGAGGGAGTGAAAAGAAGAGAAATGGAAATATATATGTGTATTTACAGTTAGAATAAATATTCATTTAGTTTTTTTCATTATCTAACTCATCTTCATTTTTTGAAAAAAATAGATTAATAAGGATTCGTCTCTTTGAAAAAAGTATAATTATAATATATTTTATATCTATTCAGATGGGGATAAGGAATAAGAATAATGTGGAGATATTCGATAAGTAATGTTTGTACTTGTTCTGTTGATTTGAAGATAAAGAAGGGAAAAGTACTAGACCATAGATGATAGATGTTGTAAACACAATGTAACTATTTATTTTTGGATAGTTTATACCGAGATAAAACCTAGTTATCCCGTAAATATCTAGTTATCTCTATACAAAACTCACTTACCCTGGGATAAAAACCACTCATCTCAAAATAAGTTCACTTCTACAGATAAGGATTTGTAAATAAGTATATGTGTATGTTTATTGAGCTTTTAACGAATCGAACCTGATCGAACCTATGATTTTTAGGTTCGGTTCATTTATTTAATCGAGCCTAAACTTGTGTTCAGGTTCGATTTGATTATTTCCGAACCGAATCTGAATCGAACTTTTAGCGAGCCGAACCTGAGCGAATATCGAACTTGAGAATTTTCTTACACCCCTAGGCACGGATGGCCGAGCATAGTGCATCTCCACAGTCATCTACTTCAGACCAGCAATTTGAGGATCTTGTTGCCAAATTGAGAGATATCATGCCTCCTGCATCTATTGATTCTCTTGGAGGCTCCTCGAATATAGCTGCTTCAGCCTCTGCTAGTACATCGACCACCGCTAGCACCTTAGGTACTGCTTACGCCCTTACTTCATGTCATGGATCTGATGTTTCAGAAAGTATTATGGACTCTAGCGGGACATATCATCTTTGTCGAGACAAAGATAAGCTTACATCCTATAGAGAGATTCCACCGGAGCGATCTGTAGTCATAGCAGATGGGACTCATTCGCCTATTGTTGGACAGGGAGAGATCAGTCTGACACCCTCTATACGTCTCCAGAATGTCTTGCATGCTCCATATTTTTCGATGAATTTATTATCTATCTGACAAATTACGAAGGATTTGCACTGTCGAGCTATTTCTAACCCATCGTCTCTTATTTTTCAGGACATTCTTACGGGCAAGGTGATTGGTTGTGGTTGTGAGCAGGATGGCCTCTACCGTTCGGTCAGAACTCCCTATGTTGGTGTCTCCTCTCAGTCAAGTGGTCTAGTGACTCCATTCACATGGCATCTAAGATTTGGTCATCGCCCTGTTAAGAAGATGTGTCATATCCTGCCCCAGGTTCCACCGGGTTCTTCTTTCCAGTGTGAAGCGTGTCAGTTGGGAAAGCATCACAGATCTACTTTCCCTAGTCGTTAGTCTCGAAGCAACAACTCCCCTTTTGAATTGTTTTATGTTGATATTTGGGGTCCGATTCGTGTCCCTGATCACCACGGACTTAGGTTTTATCTGGTGGTTGATTATTTTTCTCGTTTGTCTTGGGATTTTTTGTTGAAAAATAAACCTGAAGCAGGGGATGTTATCAAAAATCTTATAAATGAAGTGCATAATGTTTTTTCGTCTACTGTGAACATTGTACGAACGGATAATGCTTTGGAATTCTGTACTCGTGCTCTTTCTCATTTTTTCTTGTCTAGAGGCATTATCCATCAAATAACCTGTGCTTACACGTCCCAACAAAATGGCGTTGCAGAAAGAAAGCATCGTCATCTCCTTTATATCACTCGGACACTTCTTATTCAGAGTTGTGCACCCATTTCCTATTGGGTGATGTTGTGCTTATGGCATGTTATCTGGTGAATCGTATCGTATGCCATCCTCTGTCTTAGGTGAGAAAGTTCCTCTTTCACTTGTCTTTCCTGATAATTTATTATTCTCGCTTACTCCTTGTGTCTTTGGTTCAATTGCTTTTGTCCATTAGCTCTCTCCACGACTTGACAAGCTCTCACCTAGGGCTGTCAAGTGTGTTTTTGTTGGGTACTCTCGTGCAGAAGGATTACCAATGCTATGACCCTTTGAACAGGAATATTATATCAGTACTGATGTCACATTCTTTGAGTCTGTGATGTATTTCTCCTCTGCAGGTGACAGGTTGACTTCCTCCACTATTGATGATGAGATTTATGTGCCACCCCCTCCTATGCATCCGCTCCCATACCAGTTCCTATTGTTCCATCACCACCACCACCACCTCCACGTCCGCATGTGCCACCTTTACCACGATTCTATACCCGGCACCGTGTTCCTGGTCACGGACCTCGTCAATCATCCACCATGCCTCAATATTGTACAGGTAACATTATTAACGATGGGTCTAACGATGTACAAGTGCAAGGATCTATGCAGGAGGATAGCATACCAGCGAGTGCAATTATTGATGATTCGAATGTACCTATTGCCTTACGGAAGCAGAAGCGTACATGTGCATCCTATCCACTTGCTTCACACGTTTCTTTCCATCGCCTCATTGGAGATTTTCAACGATTTGCTACGACCCTATCTACTGTGGAAATACCACGGAATTATCAGGATGTATTGAAGGAGAGTTGCTGGCATTCTGCCATGGAAGAAGAAATGGTTGCCTTGAAGTCACGGGGTACATGGATCTTGGTTTCTGCTCCTCCAGGAGCCTCTATTGTCTGTTGTAAATGGGTCTTTACTGTCAAATATCATGCAGATGGCAGCCTTGATCGTTACAAAGCATGACTAGTGGCACGTGGGTTTACTTAAACCGACGGCGCGGACTATATGGACACATTTTCTCCAGTTGCGCGTCACTCCACTTTACATGTCCTTCTTTCAGTTGCTGTGGCACGTTAAAAATGCATTTTTGTATATCTGCACGAAGAAGTTTACATGCAACAACCTTCGGGGTTTGCTGTTGAGGGGAAGAGTCAGATGATGTGTAGACTTCACAAGGCCATATATGGTCTTAAACAAAGCCCGTTGGCATGGTTTTAGAAGCTGTCTGACCTAATTCAGAAGCAAGGGTTCAAAAGATCAAATGCATATCATTCTTTGTTCGTTCAGAAGACTCCCAGAGGTATTGTTGTTATCATGATTTATGTTAATGATATACTTGTTACGGGAATAAAGATGGAAAAGGCATTTCTAGGCCATCAGTCCGTTACCAAGGATCTTGATACCCTATGAAATTTTCTGGGGTTAGAATTTGCTAGGAATGTACAGGGTCTTGTGATGACCCAAAGGAAGTATATTACAGACATGCTTGTTGAGACATGCATGATTGGTTGTCGACCCTCAACTACTCTCATGGATCCTAGCATAAAGTTATATGATGATGATATAAATGAAGTTGACAGTAGGAGATATAGAGAGATGGTAGGAAAACTTCTCTATGTCACTATCACTAGACCTGACATCGTTTTTGCAGTAAGTCAGGTGAGTCAGTTCATGGAACAACCCAGACAGATACACATGGATGCCATATACATGATATTGAGATACCTAGTAGGACTACTGTTCAGAAAAGAAACAAATATCTCAGTTTCTGCATGTGCTGATGCGGATTATGCAGGATGCCCTAAAGATCGGAAGTCTACTTCGGGTTTTGCAGAATTTGTTGGCAATTCTTTGGTTTCTTGGAAAAGTAAGAAACAAACAGTGATGGCTAGATCTAGTGTTGAATCTGAATACAGAGCCATGACACAAGCAAGTACAGAGATGATGTAGGTTCGAGCTGTGTTAGAAGATCTGCATATAGATGTACCTCTACCCATGCAGTTACAGTGACAATCAAACAACATTATTCATTGCTAATAATCCTGCATTTCATGAAAGGACAAAACATATTGAGGTAGATTGCCACTACACTAGAGATATGATTCAAAAGGGCTTGATTTCTACCTCCCATCTCAGTTCAGGAGAGCAGACTGCAGACATATTTAGCAAACCATTGCTCAGAGGGCCATTGCAGAAGTGTTCTTCCAAGCTGAGCATGATTGACATATATGCTCCATCTTGAGGGGGAGTGTAGAGATATTTCCAGTCTTTGTGTACTTTTCAGTTATATTTTATTTCTTTCTTCCGTCTTATATAATTTACCCATAGGTCTTCCCTATATAAGAGAGCCTAGGGTTCTTTGGAATAAACAGTTATCTCATTTCCTCCAACAAAAAATCTAGAATGAAAAGGTACAGAAAAAGCTTCAGAATGAGATATTATGCGCTAAAATGGAGTTCGTAAGAACAGGAGCAGTAGATGAACATGAGGATAGAAAGAAGAAGATAGGAGAAAAAGATAGAGGGATTACCAGGGAATATGCCTGGAAGGAGTGGAGGAAGATTCTTTCTCCGATCGTCGCCTCAGAGGCCGACGACTTTCCTCGAAGCTCTGCAAGCTCAGAGAAGAGTTGTGGCAGGAGGTTTCTCCTCCCAGATCTCGCTGATGGTTAGTGGACACTCATCGTCACTCGACTCGTTAGGTTAGTGCTATCACCAAAGACACGACGAGGGCATAGGGCTCCCGCGCAAGAACGACGAATGCTTCGTGCAGGCAGAGGGGTTCGGATGTTATAGGAGTAGTAACAACCAGAGGTGGTTAACAACTGGAAGCAAATCCATGAGTGGCAACATTACACGAAGGTGATGATAATAGTTGTCGTCACTTGCAGAAGGAGATTCGGTGAGGAGGCAATGGGTTTGATAACGGTTGGAGAGATTGATCAGGTTAGGGTTAAGGTGTTAGTGCTTAGAGAAGAGGTGTGATAGGAGTGGTCGGAAGAAGAGCGAGCGACGGGCAAAGGATGAAGCTCGGAGCAAAGATCGGAGAGGAGAGGCTGGAGGTAGGAGGTGATCTGCACGCACCATTGGATCGAAGAGGATCCAACGACGCCAGAAGGTCAGGGAGCCGTGCGCGGTGCGCGTGAGGGAAGGGCACGTGATTTGTGCATGCGGAGGGATGCGAGGATAGCTTTGATCGCAGCCGGTTGATCGAGATCGATCCAACGACCCTTAGTAAATGCCCTAGATGACAAAGCACGTTGACGAGGTCAACGTTGGGTGTTGACAAAGCTACTGGTGCACAAATGGGGAGCAGACATGTAACGGGGAGTGTATGACCAGAAGCGTTGAATAAAGAAAATGAGAAAATAAATAAAAGGAGATTCCGAAATAAAAAGTGGTCCACATGAAAGTTGTTGGTATCAATGAGATTTACAACTTTCATGAAGTATCAAAAAGCAAAATAAATCATTTGTACAAAATACATTTTTGGTATAGGTATTAATTATCCATTAACCCCTATATATTAATGTTTTGTATTTTTTGTATTTTTAATTAAGATTTAATTAGAGTATTTATTTATATACAATATATACATAATTAATCTAGTTCTTATGGATTTTTATAAGTTAGAAAACTATAAAATAAAATCAACTAAGGAAAAATATGTACAAAATATACAATGCCAGATTTTTGTGTTTTCTTCTAATTTATGATTTTTATGGATTTTGTTTCTTTATGCAAGGTAGTTAGATAAATAAAGAATAAATTATAGAAAGATATAGATCAAAAAAATTACTTTTTGTACATAAGATAATATGATCAATGCAGGAAAAAACTAAGGTTATTTAATTATAGATTTTAACCCTAATTTATTGTATTGTTAGCAAATGTTAATTAGTCAATTTTAGGAGTTATAATTAGTGAATTAACAAGGGAATCTTGCTAAGATATCCATATAGAGTAGATAGATCATTGATCCATCCAACATGAAGATCTAACCAAGTCCTTGAAGATCTTTGGCAGTGGAAAAAATATGATCCAACGTTTCTGTTTCTGCTTCACATAGAGGGCACAAATCGGGCACAAAATCTCGCATACCAATCCCTAGTTAGGATCCTTTGTTGTTTAAAAAAACACATAAAATGCGTATTCTTGTTGGAATCTTCAAACTCCAAATCAAGGTGCAGTCCCGTACAAGATTTCCTTCTATAGCACCAGGTGCCCATTCCACGTCCCTATATGCCTTATTCACTGAGAATGCATTGGCCTTCCATACCCAATGATCACGCCCTACTCCCGGATTGTCAACACAACTCAAGGCCTCCAACAACAACGACAAAGCCTTTTCCTACATTAAGTAAGGTCGGCTACATGGATTCTTTGCCTCCATTCAGATCTATCTTGGGTTATTCTCGAGCTTAGATCCAAAAAAACTAAGATCCCTTCGTATAATCTCATTCCAATATTTCCTCGCCCTCTTTTAGCCGACTCAATATTTCAAAACTCGCATCTTCTCACTTGTGCATCAGTTGGCCTCCTTTGCAAATGGTTAAACCACCTTAAGCGATTTTCTCGCATCTTATCCTCGATTAAAGCTACACCAACTTTCCTTCTGATGGCATCATTCCGAATCCGATCTTTACATGTGTGTCCACACATCCACTTTAGCATTTTCATTTATGATATTATCATTCTCTGCAAGTGTCTGTCGTTCCCAAGCCAACATTCAGATCCATAGAGCATAGCATGCCTTACAGCTGTTTTGTAAAACTTTTCTTAGATTTTCAAAGGAATATCATAAAGAATAGTAGAGGCTCCTCTCCACTTTAGCCAACTTGCATTTATTCTATTTGTAACATCTCCATCAATTTCCCCATCATGTTGCAAAATAGATCTCAATCCCAAGTATCTAAAAGAATCTCTCTTCTGACTGTTATCACCATCCATCTTAACTCTGATTCCTTCACCATTGCTTCCATCAAAAGTACACTTCATAAATTCAGTCTTAGCCCTACTTATACGAAATCCTTTAGTCTTCGATGCGCGTCGCCACAACTCAAGCTTCTCATTTACTCCAACTCTAATCTCATCAATCAATACAATATCATCAGCGAATAACATATACCAAGGTATCTCATCCTGAATGTGACTTGTCAACTCATCCATAATCAAAGTAAAAAGGAATGGATTCAAAGTTGAACCTTGATGCTGACCAATATTGATGTCAAAATAGTCAGTCTTCCCAGATTGTATCCTTACACAAGATGAAGCCTTATCATACATATCTTTTATGAGATTAATATATGGGACAGGTACATGTCTCTTCTCCAAACTCCCCACAATATCTCATGTGGGACAGAATCATAAGCCGTCTCTAAATCAATAAAAATCATATGGAGGTTCTTCTTTTTAGCTTTGCAAATCTCCATTATTGTCCTCAGCAAGTGGATGGCTTCCATAGTTGAGCGACCTGACATGAATTCGAATTGGTTTTCTTTTAGACTTTTACTTTGAAAACTTGCCTCAACATTCTTTCGATCACACATTCCCAAATTTTCATAGTACGACTCATCAGCTTGATACCTTTGTAATAATGTAATTTGAACAATTTGAATGTCTCCTTTGTTCTTATAAAGAGGCACAACAATGCTTCTTCTCCATTCTACAGGTATTTTCTTGCTTCGCTAAATAACATTGAATAAATGTGTAAGCCAAGTAAAATCACGCTCATCTAAACTCTCCAAACTTCTATAGGAATGTCATAAGGTCCTACACCTTTCTCATGTCTCATAACCTTCAAAGCATCATCTACTTCATTTGTATTCGTCTATAGTTTGCACGATTCAAGTAACTTTCACTACTAGCTAGATTTCTCAAAGTGGTCTCTCCATTTTCTTCCCCAATGAAAAGCTTATGGAAATATTGCTTCTATCTAGTCTCTATATCCTTCTGAGCAACAAGCATGTGACCTTCCTCATCCTTGACGTATCTCACTTGAGAAAGATCTTTGGTTTTTCTTACTCTTGCTTTAGCCAACCTGAATATATCTTTCTGACACTCCTTAGAGTCGAGATTTTTGTACAAAACTTCATTTTTAACTTTTGACTTAGCCTTGCTTACTGCCTTCTTTGCTTCCTTCTTTGCTATTTTATACTTTGTGACGACGATTTATCTGTTCTATCCTTAGACATAGCTTTAAAGCAAGCTCTTTTAGTTTTGAGCTTCTCTTGCACTCCACTCCATCACCAAGCCTCCTTTTGGCATGGAGCTCCTCCCTTTGACTCGCCTAGCATCTCTCCGGCTACCCTTCGGATACAAGATGCTACCGCCTCCCACATCTCATTTGCACTGTCGTTACAGTCACAAGATAAGTCTTCTAAAACCTTCTCCCTAAAGCTTGATTACTTCAATTTAAGATTCCACCATCTATTTCTAGTGATCTTGGAAACCCTCCTTTTCTGTACTAGCTCTTTTATTTGCACATCCATGCATAATAAGTGGTGTTGGGTGGTCAGACTCTCTCCTGCATTTATTTTGTAGTATTTGCAACACAACCGATCTCTTCTTGTCAATGTAAAGTAATCTATATGTGTTCTAGTCGAGCCACTCCTATAAGTAATTAAATGCTCCTCCATCTTATTGAAGAGAGTATTTGTAATGAAAAGATAATAAACCATTATAAAATCCAGAGTGATGGGCTTCAAAAAAAAATCCAGAGTGTCTTTTCCCTTTTTATTTCTATCCCCGAAGCCATATCCTCCATGAACACTAGCATACCCTGAAGCATCCTTTCCTACGTGTCCATTAAGATCTCCACATAGGCAAATCATCTCTCTTTGTGGGATTCCTTGCATAATCTTATCCAAATCCTCCCAAAAATCTTGTTTAAGCCTATCACCTAAACCAATTTATGGTGCATAAACTAAGATGATATTCGGAATTCCTTCTTCGAGCACCACTTTTAGCAAAATAATCCGAGCCCCAGATCTTTGCGCCTCAACTACGCAATCCTTCAAATCCTTACGAATAATCACTCCAACAGCATTTTTGCCCTTATTTTTACCCAAATACCAAAGTTTAAAGACAGTCTTCTCGATCTCCCTTACTTTCTCTCCAACCTATTTTGTTTCTTGTAGACATAATATCTGAATCTTCCTTCTTTCCATCGTATCAACTATCTCTACAATTTGCTAGTCAAGGTCTCCAATAAAAAAATACCAATCCAAGCGTTGATAAGAGAAATCAGATGTAAAGGAAGGCATACAACTCCCATCAGTCAGTGGTTGATAAGAGAAACCAGATGTGGAGACTTAGTGGGGGCTATATATAGACCCCCACAACAATTGTATTCTGATGAGAAAAGCAATAGATTATCAGCCCTTTGAGGCGTTCTCCCGTGATTTCATCCCGCTACTTAGGGAGTAGGGTTCCACGTTAAATCCCTTGTTCTTCATGTTCTATATTTTATTTCTCTGATACGCTTCAGCATTCTAATTTTCTAACAAGGATCTCGAAATGGGTTCTCTCTCAAAGGAACCTCGGAAGGATCTCGTACTGGAGTTCACGATCGCTGGAGAATAAAGTCTGAAGAAGTCTCCTCGTCGGAGAACTGTATCTCTTCCATCCGACACATCGCTTCATCCAAGATATGCATATATCCGAAAATCCCACTTCACAAGCGCTGCTTAAAGAAATCGCCAATCAAGTATGTCATAATATTTGGAGAAGTCCACTTTCCACAAGACTCCTTTGACCCCATGCCTCTTCCGATCTGCTATTATCTCTGTCGCTATTGCTAGGTTGTCCCCAATATTCCTCCCAGAAATAAACATCGACTGCAGAGGAGAGATAATGTGATCTAGGACTATGCTCAATCTATTCGCCAATACCTTGGCTAAAATCAGATAGAGGGCATTGGATAAAGCAATTGAGAAATAGTTATCGATGTGAATGGCTCCCTCCTTGGGAAGAAGGAAAATGAGGCTATTGTTAATTCTCTCCACTCTAGCATTACCGTTAGCAAATTCCATCACTACATCCACCACCTCTCTCCCGACCGTTGACCAAAATTCTTTAAAGAAAAACACAGGGAAGCCATCAGGTGCAGGTGCACCACCTGCATTCAAACTCCAAACCACAGTTTTTACCTCCTCTTCCGTGAAGTTTGCAACCAAACTATCAGCATGATGCCCGAAAAGCTAGCTTGCACCCAAGCAAGTCCATCTCCAGATAATTCAGCATGTTCGTCCGAAAAACTCTAAAAAATGATCCACCACCGTACGTCCTATCTCATTATCCATTTCCACTCTCACACCATCTACCACGATTGATTTAATCAAGTTCCACCGATGTCTTCCACTCGCCAATCTATTGAAAATTTTGCATTATTTATGTTAAGTACTAATGATAACAACGGCTTATACCATTATAAAGGTAACAATCTTTTCAATTACAGGTTTCGACAAAGGTTTTTCAAGAAAAAAGGGATAAGCATCCATAAGTTAACGATGCACACTCAAAACTATAATTCACAATCTTAGAATAGAAATTAGGGTTCTGTGAGAGCCTTGGCATGCTCTATCACATTTTCCACGTAGAATCTCTCCAGAAAAAATCACTTGCTAGGAGCTAGCCATAAAGCATGTATGAGAGCAAGGGGTTTGATTTACATAAATCCCCAATTTATTATTTGTCACAAAAGACAACCAAAATCGAACATGCTTATGACAGCCACCTCAGCAATCTCGACCTCACTCTAGGCCTCCCTAAAACAATCACAATCAAAGAACAAGTGGTCCACATCCTCCCAAGCAATCGAATAACATGAACAAGACACGTCAGCCCCTTGGATGATCTTGACCATGTAATCACTAGTCATCACATGGCCACGCCTTAGCAACCAAACAAAAGTCATCACTCTCATAACACCAAGAAAGCGATAACCAAAGCCTTCAAACTACAGATTATCTTACAATCATGAGTTGAAATCCCTAAATCAAACGCCAAGAAAGCAGTCAAGAGAACCTTGTACGCCTTCTTATAAGAGAAATCCCATCAAACCAACATCAATATCCCCACTCGTCCGATGGGCCCTTTACATCAGCTAGAAACTCTTGTCAACCTCATAAGCTCTAAAACCCTTCGATTTGAGAGACTGAAATGAAATGATGGATCTCACAAGTCATTAGACAACGCCTATAGTCAATCAAACCAAACGGTATTAGGAAAATGTCAAAGAGAGTACATTCCTCAGGAAAGTCAACCCATCAAAATCTGAAAGGCATGCCAACTATAATAGAGGTGTCATGATCCATCTCTACTAAAATAGCACAAATCATCCATCAAAAGATAGATAATGAACTACCGGCACCCGGTAACATAGATAAGCTCAAGGTGACACCATAGATTTTTTATACCATACAACGCAACGAATAAGCAGCCTCTAATGCGGACAAAATTAGAGAAGAATTGTTGAGGGATAAGAAAAGAAGAAATCAGGGTACGTGGATAGAGAGAAGCACGCCAAGCTATGTGGAAAGGGAAGGGAATTTGATTGGAGGATTTGGGAGGAGAAAGAGATCCAAAGGGAGAAGGAGAATAAGGCCAAAGGATAACTTAAATTTAATCTCCTTTCAAATACCCAATTACATAGGAGTAGGTTGCCTTATATAGGGAATTAATCCATTAAGAAAGCAACATTTCACCAAAAGACAAACACAAAGCAAAAGACGCATCCCAAGGTTGTGACTTTTGGTTTTTTACAATAAAAAAACAACAAAGCATTTTCCTGCATTAACTAGGATCGACTAAAATACAATAAAAACTATATCTTGTATTGCATCAATTCTCCTCCACTTTGAAAAACTTATCTTTAAATGAGTTATTCTGTAGCATGTGTGAACTCATCGGTGCTTTGTTACATTTTTACCTTCCATAGCTCCAATACGAAATTTAGAATACTGAGGGACATTAAATTTGATATTATAATTTATAGTAAGCATGATCGAAATCAATGTTGAGCCCCGTTGAGATAGTTGTTTTTATTTGTCCTTCATTCATATTTCTCATGTAGTTTTCCCATGGGATTTTTCTCCTATATAAGAGAGCCTTAGTACCCACTTAATGGTCTAGTGGTAGTACAGTGTGTCTACCACACAAAAGACCAGAGTTCAAATCCCCCTCTTGTAGGGGTTGCATTAGGTGGTCGATGGCCAGCGTAAAAAATAGTCGAATCTTTCAACAGGGATTTAAGCAAGAATCCATGTAGTCAACCCTACTTATAGTGGGAGAAGGCTTAGTACATTTTTTTATAAGAGAGCCTTAGGGTCACAATGGAATGCATCGTTCTATTTCCCTTTTTACATGGTATCAGAGCAATGATCCTAGATCGAAGCTTGTGCCCTGGTTGACCCCTTCCCACCAAAACCCAAAGGGGATGTGTCCCCCTCTTGATTCAGCAGCAGCAGTAGCTGAACGTCGTCTCCGCCGCCACCCCCTCTTGTTCGGCAACGACAGCAACAACCGAAGATCATCGCCGGCCCCGTGTCCGGTAGTAGCAGCAGCAGCTGCAGGCTGCCACCGCTGCCACCATTACAGATGAATGGCAGCAGCAACAGCCGCCTAACGCCACCGCCACCACCATGAAGGGATTTTACTCCTGCTCGAATGGTCCTGGTTCTTATGGCACCCTAGAAGTCCTCTTCGACGTCCCTTGAGGTCTGAAATCGCTCTTAAAAGGTGATTTGATTCATTGTTCAGTCCGAACTTGGGCTTTTAAGGTGTGGTTTGATCGTCTAAAACAAACCTAATTACCCGGGGAGGCCACTAATGGATGGAAGAGGTTGTGGTATGAATCTACACCCACAACCATCTTCTTGTATGTCTGTGTAGACGCGTTTATTCTTGTCTACAACCCCGGTCTTCGTAGCAGTTGTCATCATGTCAGAAAACAAGGTCGACTCCAAAGTCGATGTCCCATCCTTGGGTGCTTTCAAAGGTTCATCATCCATTGTCAAGATGGATGGGACTAATTATGAATTATGAGTTATGCAATTCATGCAGTGGAACGGGAAGAAAAGGCAATGTGGGGCATCATCGCCGCTACTTACTCGTAGGCGAAGAATGAGTCGAAGATATTGTAACTTCAGCATGATATCTTCACACCTCTTCATACCCTTTACAATTCTCTCAGGGTATGTTTGAGAAGCTTCATAGTTCCATTCCCTTGACTGCTTTGCCTGAACAACTCAAGGTTTACAGAGATTCGGTGATGATCGGAGTCTTTCTAGCAGCTCTTGATCCTGAAATATGATGCACCTTGATCACATATCCTTACTGATGCCACTATACCATCAATGGAGAAGGCATACCACATATTGAATAAGCTCTCTATAGCACATGGTGGTGCTACTCAACAGTCACTGACCACCTCAGTTATGGCCGCATCATGTACTAGAGGGAGCTCCATACATGTGGGCATGGTACTCATGGCAGGGCAGGGGGAAGTCGACCCCATCAATCGTGCACTTACTGGCATGCCATAGCCTAGGTTATTCTATGGATACATATTACTCCAAGCATGACTTTTCTTTTTCAGCTCGTGCTGCAGAGCAAACTCAACCACTCGGTATTCCTCCTCCTGCATCTGGTCAAAGGTTCGATGAGCTTGTGGCACGACTGAGAGAGATTATGCATGCATATGGGTCGTATACAGCTCCTTCCGGATCTTCAAAAGCAGTTGTGTTAGCATCTGCCACCACATCACGTACAACATATGCTTTTACTAGATATTACAGAGCATATTTAACAGAATGGACTATGGACTCAGAAGCTTCACATCATCTCTATGGTGATAGAGGATAGTTTAGTGCATACCTATCGATTCAGCCATGCGGTTATGTAGTCATAGCAGATGGGACTCAATCTCCCATTACAAGACAACGGAAGGTGCAGTTGACTTCGACAATGCATCACATAATGTTCTTTATGCTCCTGATTTTTCTACGAATTGTCTATTAGTCAAATCACCAAAGATTTACATTGTCATGTCATATTTAACCCGTCTTCTCTTGTGTTTCAGGACATTCTTACGAGCAGTGTGATTGGATCTGACCGTGAGCAAGGTCTCTATAGACTGGTCCATTCCCCATATGTTGGTGCTTCGACCATTTTTTTGAAGCCAAGAACGGGGGATACACTCAAAGGTGTTCACCCCAAAATTTTATTGAAAGAGGGGTAGGGGGAAGGTACAAGAAAGGGGTAGGGGGAAGGTACAAGAAATCACACAAAGCACTAAACGCTCCAAGAGCTTAATAAACTTGACATCTGTAGATTTGCATTTTCCGAATAGAATCTTTGCTCCGAGAAAAGAAGCGCGTTCCTGGCAAGCCAAACAGCCCAAAGCGTAGCCAGCGACCTCAACAAATCTTGCCTCGCACAACCGACGGCCACCACCAAACTGCTGCAAAAGGCTCCCACATCCGAGAGGGCGACCCAATGCAGCGACGGGTTATCCCAAAGGGGAGCCACCCTACTACAAGAGAAGAAGAGGAGCTCCGCCGATTCAATCTCTGCTTCGCAAATGAGGCACCTGTCAGAAATTGCCCCAAGCAGTCTAGCGCATCTATCCCGCGTCATCAGCCTCTTACGTCTGAACAGCCACAGAAAGAAACCAATTTTCTCAAGAGGTTGGAGGCCCCAGAGGAAGGCGCAATCCCACGCTAAATCAGGCGAGATGGAGAGTGGGGGCCTAGAGATAGCCATGTAAGCTTTACGGACCGTGAAATCTTTGTCCCGCCAAACCCAATGATCCCGCCCCCAAGAGGGGCTTGTTGCGTCCCACAGAGCATCCAACAAGCCCAAGAAGTTCTCCATGCACTGATCCGAGAAGTTCAAGCGGAATTGAGGCATCCAGTTACCATTGTCCCAAACAGTAGCGACCTGCACATCCGGATCCGAAGCGAGAGCGAAAAGATGAGGGAAACGAGAAGCAAGGTCTCCCTGATCAGTCCAATTATCACGTCAAAAGGCAAAGCCCTCACCATTCCCCAGCACAAGCCTAAAAAAGTCGCGAAAGCCGGGGGTAACCTTGAGAATACCTCTCCAGAAGAGAGAGGGCCTAGCCGTCCCCTCGAGCAAACCGATCGACGGCGTCGTACTGGAAATCGAATAAATCTGCCGAAGGAGCCGGATGCAGAGGTCATCGCCGCCACCCCAAATTCTGGCCACCCATTTAAGCAATAGCGCCTCGTTGAGAGCAGCCAGACGACGCCCACCGTCACATTTCTGAAGAGTGATGTCCTCCCAACTGACTAGATGCATGCCCGTCTTTCCCTGACCACTCTTGCACAAGAGAAACCTCCGCATCAGCCCTTCAAGCCTCTTCCGGATGCCTGACGGGAGCAAACTCGTGGAGGAGTAATATACAGGAATTACGGAGAGAACATACTTGAGGAGCACCAGCTTGCCACCCTTAGAAAGGAGCGTCGCCTTCCAACCTGCAAGTCTCCCCTCGACCTTTTCCACCAAGGGAAGCCGGTCAGATAGCTTCGATCTCTCCATGGTTAGCGGGAGCCCTAAGTAGTGGATCGGTAGACTTTAGCGCGTCGTACCCAACACCGAGCTGCATATCTCCGAATCGGCATCAGTCATAAAGAAAGGCACCTTCGGTGCTTCGACAATTCACACGGGATCAATCTCTCCTTATATGTGGCACCTTCGATTTGGTCACCTTCCTCTACAGAAGTTGTCACATCCTTCTTCATATTTCTCCTCGCTCTACCCTCCAGTACGAGGCTTGCCAACTTAGGAAACATCACCGATCTACTTTTTAGAGTCGCCAGAGTCGTAGTAGTCATGGTATTTTTTAGTTGATCTATTTTGGTATTTGGGGTCCAAGTCGTGTCCCAGACCATCAGGGACAAATTTTATCTTGTTGTTGTTGACGATTTTTCCAGATTATCTTGGGAATTTCTACTTTAAAATAAGTCTAATGATGATCCTGATTTTTATTAATAAAATAAAGAATATTTTTTTATAAATGTCAAGTATATTCGTTCTAACAATGCATTACAATTCTCTAGTTTACAACTTTCACTCAGAACCCTTGGGTATTGTTCATCAGACTTCATTTCTGTATACATCTCAACAAAATGGGACGATTGGATGCAAAACATCGTCACCTTTTGGATGTCACCAGAACCCTCTTAATTCAGAGTTGTGCTCCTCATTCCTATTGGAGAGAAGCGGTTCTAACTACTTGCTACCTGGTGAATCGCATGCCCTTGCCTGTGTTGGGAGAGAAAATCTTGTTCTTGATTGTATTTCCCGAGAAGGATCTTTTCTCCCTTATCCCTCGTGTTTGATTCAGTTGCCTTTGTCATCATATATCTCCTAGTCATGACAAGCTCACTTCTAGAGCTTTCAAGTGTGTCCTTGTGGAGTCTTCCAAGGCTCAAAAGAGATATCGTTGTTTTGATCATGTTCAACGAAAGTATTATGTTAGTGTGGATGTCACTTTCTGTGAGTCTATTATATTTTTCTCTTCTACAAGTGATACGTTGATTCCTTCAGAGTCTTGAGAAGCGGTATACTGTGACACCCGCCCTGGGATCTGAATTATACGTTTACACAGCACTCATTATCGATCACATTAGGTTAAAGAAAATGAGGGAAAATCTTTCACGTTTTGAATGATATTCATAATAATGATAAACAATCACAGAACTAACAAGTGTCTCATATTGATATTTGCATTAATTTCCATATATATTTACATGTGTCAAAAGAAACCGACATCCTGTACATATATCCCAAAATATAACAAAAAAGAGAGAAATAAGCACATGAGAGTTACATATAGCATAAACAAAGATGTAATGTGTACCGTCGAAAGTGATTGTGGAAGCATAGAGTTCAGTTGTCAATCTACTGAGTCGCAGGCGCCTTGCTTGACATTCATGTTAGGAAGAAAAGGATGTCAACAAAGGTTGAGTACAATCTAATTTAATAAAAATAAAACATGTATTGCAGTGATTTCAAAAGAAAGCAAGTAGATAGGTATTGTCGCGTAGATTTAACATGTATTGCGCTGCTTGTGCTGATCCCCAAGGGCTTGTCGCCGAGCTCGATCGGGGATTATCGCCCAATAGCTATTTCAAATGCCCTCTATCTCATTGTGGCAAAGGTCCTTGCTTCAAGGCTGGTTAACGTCCTTGGCGGATTGGTTTATCCGGGCCAATCCGCTTTCATTCCGGGTCGTCAGATCTCGGATTGCACAACACTTGCATCCGAAATCATCGTGGATTGGCGGAGAAGGGGCACGAGCGGAATCTTGTGGAAGGTGGACTTTGCCAAGGCTTTCGATAGCCTTGATTGGAGATACTTATGGTCAGTTTTGAAGAGATTGCGCTTCCCTGATGCGTGGATCTCGTGGATGAGACGTTGTATCTCCACGGCGTCTTTTTCGATGATTATCAACGGCAGACCGGAGGGGGGTTGGATCCAACCTCGCAAAGGTGTGCGCCAGGGGTGCCCCCTTGCACCTATGCTTTTCATTCTGGCGGCGGATGTCTTGGCTGATATGGAGGAGGGGGTGGTTCATCGTGGCCTATCTCGTGGCTACTCGAGAGGCGAGCTGTGGATTCCAATTATTCAGTATGCGGATGACACCCTCTTTCTCATTGGGGGGGAGGGTTGAGGAGGCTATTGGCATGGCGACGACGCTTGATGTTTTCTTTGAGTTGTCGGGCTTATGCAAAAATGAAAACAAATCCCTTTTTGTCCCCTTTGGTGCGGCGGAGCGTATGGTGGATGGGTTGACCGTTGACTGCGGCCTTGGCGTCTGCGCGTAATGCCCTTTCAATTGACTACCTGGGAATGCCTCTGACGCTGGGGAGGGCGAGGCTACGTGATTGGTTGAGAGTGGTAGAGAAGGTGGAATCGAAGTTGGCGGGCTAGAAGGCTTCTATCTTGTCGAGAGAAGGTAGGTTGGTTCTTCTCAAGGCCGTGCTGTCGGCCATTCCTATTTACTTCCTTTCTTCTCGCAAGATTCCGAAGGGAATCCGCGCAAGGTTGGAGAAAAGATGTGTGGTTTTTTATGGGGCAACGGGACTACTGGGCGAGGGGGGATTCACCTGGTGTGCTGGGAGGTTATCCAACGCACGAAGGTTTGGGGGGGGGACTGGGAGTCAGATCTTTGGAGCAAATGAATGAGGCGCTCTTGCTAAAATGGGCTAGCAGGGTGTGGGGCCCAGGAAATGATCTTGTTTGTTTGACGATCCACGAGATTTATGGTGTGAAGGGGGTGCCGTGATCGCAGCAAATCTGTAGCACGGCGATCACGCCTTTCTGGAGGGGCGTAATGAGGTCATTTTTGAAGAATTTAATGTTGTTCAAGCCGGTTCTGGGGGGAGGAAACAACTTTGCTTTTTGGAAGGACGATTGGTCGGGGGCGGGAGCCTTGTGCTCTCGCTTTCCTCGTCTTTTTGCCCTGGCGACTGATAGGTTGTGCTCGGTGGCGAATTGTTGGGTTGATGGTTCTTGGTGTCCTACTTTCTCCGCCAATTTTTCGGACAGAAGATTTGATGATTTCCTTGATCTCCTTGAGGCCGTGAGGAATGTCGAAGCTCCAAGAGGGGGCAGAGACCATTGGTGCTGGCGTGATGGGCCATTCTCGGCGAAGGGGACTTACGGTGCAATCTCCAGACCGCCACCGGCAAACTCGGAGTCCTTGATCAAAGATTGTGCTGCCATTTGGGCCCTAGGTCTTCCGGAAAGAGTGGGGATCTTCCTTTGGCTCCTTAGGCGGAAGATACTCATGACGCGCGACCGATGCGTCAAGCTTCTTGGGATCATTGCGAACAAATGCGTAAACTGTGACAGTGCCATTGAAATTGTGGATCACCTTTTCTTTGCTTGCCCTGTGATTTCTCAGGCATGGTTGGATACGGGGATTACTTGGTGTCGCTTTGACGGGTTCCAGACGTTCTAGAATTCGCTCTACATGAATAGGGAAAGACCGAGGAGGGATCGATTATTGCCCATGGCCTTCCTCTGGGCGATATGGCGTGGCAGAAATGATTTACTATTCTCCGTACAAAGATTTTATAAGGAAAACGTCATTATCTTTGCAAATAGGCTGGTTGAGGACTGGGTGTTGTAATGCTTTTGTAAGGGAGGGTTAGATGATATATTTTTGTAAACCTCTAGCTATTGGTTTTTGTTTAGAATAAATTTTGATGGGGAGGGTATCGCTGAGTACTAGCCCCTAACCTGCAGACTTTCAAAAAAAAATAAATCCTCTTGTTCACTCATTACCTCACTATTCCCACTTAATTTTCTTATTTAATTATAAGATCCATGTTTAGGCAACCATCATTTTATTATTTATAAAACATGATTGATATATCTTAGAAGATGTAGATGAAGTGTTTCCTGTTTTGATATTTATCCTCTAATTCCTTAAGCTCAGTGGATAGTCTGTGATCGTGGTCCGGGTGAGATCTCACATTGTGACTCTTAAGGCAGGAAGAACGTCTTATAGGGTAGAGGTGCCTCCGTAAGCATGCGGTGGAGTGTAATGCATCATAACTAAGTTTCCAGCACGCTCACTAACTTCACCTAACAACCGTAGTAGTATCTCTCATTCTAGTGCACAAGATTTTTGTATCACGATCCTTTGTTCCTTTTCATTATTGTGAGATATCAGATGTGATGTTGGATCTTCTTAAATGTTGATTATTGATTAATGATAATTGATGATTGATTATTTCTAAGATCTAATATCCTTCTTCGTCGACACCTACTTGCGGAACTGTAATCAAAAACTCAAGCGGTGAGGAAGCCTCCTAAGACTCTTCCGTCTCGCTCTCCTAGTGGAAGTGTGTTCCAGGAAAGGGCTAGGCACACTCCAGAACTACGCCCCTGAGACGGTGGGAGAGACTCTTCGAACTGAATCACTCCAAATTCGACCCGACCGTGCGAGCAAAACGAGCTCAAAAAGTAAAACCAAGAGTCCTCCATCCTAGGTACCCTACTGAAATAAGGTCAACGGAACTAGTCAAAAACCTGGATCCCAACGAAGCGTAAAACACTGCGAGCTCGCGTAAAATCATAAAAGGACTGGGATCCTAAACCCACGCATTGGGTAGTCGCTGCCCTAACTGGACTTCCTATCTCTCACCCAACTGAGGATCACGCACCCTCGTACGGTCAGGTGTAAGGGTCACCATCCATGACCGGCATTATTAAATTATTAATTGACATCGCTGATTCACCATCATATTTACTTACTTGATTCATCATCCTTTCACGATCTCTATTGTGGTTAACTTTACAGATCTAGGCATCTCGTCAATGGCTCTTATCAATAGTGATCAATATTTAGTAGAGTATACCTAAAGGATGATTTTATGAAGATGATCAGTCCTTGTGCTCACAGGTTGTTATTTTTACAATCATAAGATTAGAAGCTACTCATTGGATATGAAACTAAGTTCAATTCTATGCCAGATTACCCAACTCTTTTATTCTTTAACTTGTGAGATTTAGAGCTACTGATTAGATTTGGATTAAGTTCAATTCTATGATCCAATTCACGTAAAATCTCCAATTCTTTTCATCATGCAAAGCATGAATCTCATAACCTACTGATTGATCTAAATCAAGATCAATTCCACACAATTTCTTAATTCTTCCATCCTTTAAAAAATAAATATTGTACCTAAACCTTAATTTGAATCAGGATCAAATTCTTCCCAAAATCTTAATCTTTCTATTTTCCAAAACAAGATTTTATAGTCTAATTAGTGTTTTATAATATGGATCAATCTTATGCAAAAACACTTCACTTTCATCATTTTACTTATGAAATCTGAAGTAATAATAGGTCTGAATTTGAACTTAATTGTATGCTATTTATCTCTGATTTTTATCTTTCAAATCGTAAAATCTGTAGCATATATTGATTTGAATTGAGTACCAAATCTACGTAATTTACCCCTAATTTTGATCTTTTAAAAATCCAAGATCATGAGCTATAATCTGGTCTTAAATTCAGATAAAAAATTCACAATTTATTAACTTTTATTGAGTATAATCTCCATGCAAAAACCTCCAAATCATCATATTTTAAGCATGGAAATCTGCAGCTAATTGGCCTACAATTAGACTCAAATTGCATGTTAGTTCATCCTCAAATGTCCTCTTTCCAGCATGTAATCTATAACTAACTAATGTTCTGCGATTAAACTCCAATCACATGTAAGTCACCCTTAATTCTTTCACATTTTTAACATACAATTAGTTTATAACAATGGTCTGATTTTAGATCTTGATACATGCAATTCACCTCCAATTCTTCACATTTTTGAACATGAGATTAGTGTATAATCAGTGATCTGATTTCAGATCTTAATACATGCAATTCAACCCCAATTCTTTGATTTTTCAAGATGAAATTAGTGACTAGTTAAAGGTTTTGAATTTGGATCTCAAATTACATGAAAGAAAGCAAGAGGAAGGGGATTGTACCTTTGATCCTTTAAGTTTGGAGGATATTTGAGGCTTGATCTAGCATGCAACAGCAGCTAAAATAGCTACTCGATAGCAGCATAAAGGGGGAAAAGGAGCTGAATTGGAGGCTCCAACATTAGCTTTAATGAGCAGCAAAGAATTGCTGCTTTGGAGCAGCAGCAGAACTTCAACCGAGGGCTGCAACAGGGCTCCAGGTTGCTTCAATTGTTGCTGGAAATGAATCTCCAGCAGCAGGGGGGCTTCTCGGCTGGAAAGGAAGGGAGCTTTTGGGGGAAATGAGAAGAGGATGGGGAATGGTTGATATAAATAAGGAGGGTGGATTGTCAAGTGGGGAGGAGAAGAAAAAAATAAGTGGTTGCGTTGGGATTCCTGAAATTAAATTTTTATTTAATTAATTATTTATTTAAACCTTTATCTCTCTTCTTATTTGAAATACCAAAGTCATACAGATTTGCACATCGGATCTCTGATTCAGATGATCAATGGCTTGTTTCGACCATCTCTAAATGACGATCAAAATGACTATAATATTCATATACTTCTGATTTGAGATGAATTCAGATATGGTCAAGATACGAACTTGGTTTACGGTTAAATTTTGTGATTTTAAATTGTCAAACGACCTCCGATCAACGAATGGTCGATTTCCTTGGTCTTATTTTATCGACGAATTTTATTATTTTTACAATTTTCGATTTGTGTTATGACTTTTCCTATGCACGTTTTACGATGCAATCGGTTTTTGATTGATTGATCCCAAATGAATTTTGATTTACGGTCTACTGATCGATTCAGATCATATAATATATTGATAGTTTTTTTGGATCAAATGGACCTTAATCACGTTGAAAGAGACTATACAAAGGGATCTTAGTTTTTTGGATATAAGTCCGAGATTGACTCAAGATAGATCTGGTTGTAGGTGAAGAATCCATGTAGCCGACCCTACTTAATTGTGGGAAAAAGCTTAGTTGTTGTTGTAAATGGACCTTAATCAGGTCGGGTATGGGTTATTCGGATTCAGGTGTCACATATACATGCATCAATCTCTGATTTCGTCTACTACGCCTATGACTCCTATACCTCTCACTCCTTCACCACCATCCCCACCGCCACCTCCCCTTCCACCGCCTCCACCAGCAGCCTCCATCTTTTTGCCACAGGGTTACACGCATTGACCTCATGATCGTAAGCCTCCTCCAGCATCCAGCACACTCCAGGTTTGTTTTGAGCACTTGATTTTTACTGATTGCACTGGTGATTTGCATTTACAACAGCATGAGCAGATGGCTATAGATGTTCCTATCTCGATCGTTGAGGAGGCTAAGGACTTTGACGTGCCCATTGTTTTACGGAAACAGAGGCGAACTTGTGCTACGTAGCCTCTTGCTTTCCATATTTCTCTTGCACGTCTCTCAGAGGAGTTTCAGAGGTTTGTTGTTGAACTATCTGGTGTAGATATACCCAAGATTTTAAATCTCGATTTCGATTTCATTTCGAGATGGCAAAAAAATGAAACAATTTCACGAAATTTCGCCAATTTCGAACAAAATTGACCTAGATTTGTGAATAGTCCATATCGAGATTTTGATTTTGGTTTCGTAGAGTATCGAAACCGAAATTTCGGTAAAATTTCATGAAATTTGAAATACTGGATATACCACGGACATATCATGAGGTTTCACAGATTAGTCGGCGACGTCCTGCTATGTAGGAAGAAATGGTTGCGTTATAGTCTTGCGACACGTGGAGTATTGTTCTTGCTCCACCTATTGTATCTGTTGTGGGGAGTAAGTGGGTGTCTACAATGAAACACCATGCAAATGGTAGTGTAGATAGATAAAAGGCTAAACTTGGTGCCCGTGGGTTCACCCAGATATATTGGGTGGATTATTAGGATTTGTTTTCTCATGTAGCTCGGTATTCTACATTGAGGATTCTTATTTCTGTTGTTGTGATACGTGATTGGCATCTCTTTCAGTTAGATATCAAGAATGCCTTCTTGTATAGTAACTTACGGGAGGGAGTCTACATGCAACAGCCACCAGGTTTTGCTATTGACGGGGGTCTTATATGGCTATTTATGGCCTTAAGCAGAGTCTGAGGGCTTGGTTCCAGAATCTCTCTGAGTTGATTGAGCAGTAGAGGTTTGCCGAATTGACTGCACATCACTCTCTTTTCGTTCAGAGATCCCAAAGAGGTATTGTTGATATTTTCGTTTATGTAGATGACATCATTGTTATAAGAGATGACAAGCAAGGTATTCAGGCAACTACGGATATCCTTGGACATCAGTTTGTGACCACGGACCTTGGCAATCTTCGTTATTTTCTTGGCCTCAAATTTACGAGGAACCAGCATGGCATGGTGATGACGTAAAGGATAAGGAAGTATGTTATTATTCTCCTAGCCAAGACGGGCATGACAAGATGTAGGCCTGCTACTACTCCAATGGATCCTAATGTTAAACTCTATGATGATGACACTGAGGAGGTTGATAAGAGACGATATAGAGAGCTTGTGGGGAAGCTTTTATATGTCACCATTACCAGACCTGATATATCCTTCGCAGTGAGCAGAGTTAGTAAGCTTATGGAGCAGCCCAGGCATGTACATATGGATAGTGTATACATGATTTTGAGATATTGGAAGACTTCTCCAAGTGCATGACTCTTATTCAGTAGAGATACATCCATTGCAGTTATAGCATGTGTTGATGCAGATTACGCATGATGCCCCAAAGACAGGAAGTCTACCTCAAGCTTCGCTGTCTTTGTAGGGAGTTCACTTGTTTCATGGAAGAGTAAGAAACAGATGGTTGTTGCTAGATCTAGTGTTGAACCAGAATATAGAGCCATGGCACAAGCTAGCACAAAAATGATGTGGGTCAGATCCGTCCTGACTGACATGACTATTGATGTGCATCTTCCCATGCACCTCCAATGCGACAACCAGGTTGTCGTATTCATATCCAATATCATGGTTCCATGAAAGAACCAAGCACGTCGAGGTAGATTATCATTACACTCGAGATATGATTCAGAAGAAATTTATCTCCACTTCTCGTGTTACTTCAGGAAATCATATTATAGATATGTTCACCAAAGCACTTGCTAGAGGCCCATTCCATTGTTGTTGTTCCAAGCTGAGCATGATATATACATATATGCTCCAGCTTCAGGGGGAGTGTAGAGATAGTTGTTTCTATTTATCCTTTATTAATATTTCTTATTCTTCTATCTATTTTATGTAATTTTCCCATAGGGCTTTTCTCACATATAAGAGAGCTCTAGGGACACAATGAAATGTATCGATTATATTTCCCATTTCACAGTCCTAGGAGCATTCTAGAACAGTTTTTTTGTCACAAGGTAGACATATCCACCATTTGCACTCATCAACTTCAGCTCCGCAATCACAAAGGTGTCAAAGCAAGTTTCCGATGTTGTTTTTGTCAGCGATGTCAAAGGTGTTCAAGGTTCCCACATAGGCGCCAAGATGAGGCGAGACGTTTTGCCTCAAGAGCCTCCCATACGAGTGTACGACCCAGGCGTCAGGCACTCAAGGCAGCCTTTGAAGATAAATAGTCTTTTTGTCCACTTCTCCTGATTTTTTCCCACTTTTCCATTTTTATATTAGATAGATACTACTTTCAGGTACTACTAACACATATATGTATACATATGCACACACACGCAAGCATACTTAAATTTTACGCATTTACAGTACACATACAGTTATACATACATAAAATTGTTTTAACTGCTACATGCACATGCATTTACACATATAGATATTAGTTCTAAGTCTGTATCACACACGCATGCCCACATGTATACATGCATCAACATATACACTAATATGGACATATATATGCATGCGTGGCACGCATGTATACATAGTTGCAAAAATATGTATACGCCTATATACATACATACATGTATAGGTACACATGAATATATTCACATGAATGCATTTACATTTATACATTTTTTTTGAAGTCAAAGCATATACATTTATACATGTATACATATACTAATGCAAGCACACACATACAAACATGAACTTTGACATAGACATGAAGACATATATACATGCATGTATGCATACATGCATGTATGCATGCATACATGCATGCATGCATGCATGCATGTATGTTGGATTAATCATATATTGTAATTCAGGCTATATATATATATAGGATCTCAGTTTTCATGAATGAGTAACAACTTAGGCATTTTGGACTTTAAACGCATCTGAGTCCCTCGTTCATTTGACAATACTAGCAGTAACAACACTGAATCCATCCAGATCGAAGCAATGTTTTACTAATTTGATATTAACTGGGAGCATACATTTATAGATGCTGAAGAGCAAATAGACCAAATCAGTTAGTCATTGAATATTCATTATATGCACTGCTCCATCAATTTGAGGATTTATAACCTATTAGTGATCTTCGACTTACAGTAAACATCATGAGAAATAACAGAGAACTTATAAGGCCACCAGCAATTGTCAGCAACTCAGAAGATGCCAACTTCGCTTTATACATCTCCATGAGTGACAGAATAATGATGAACAAAAGAAGTGACATTAACATGGATCTTCCGGGAGCAGCCATTTCTAGAAACTGTCATGGAATCAAATAAAAGCAATGAGTAAATAAATATCCATAAAACATTCAAAGAAGAGGGTTAAACATTCAAAGAAGAGGGTCCTAGAACCATCTAAACGAAAAGGTCCATCACGCAAGTCTCAAACATCTACACATTCAAAACACGTCCAAGCACATAGAAACTGGAGAAAAACATGAATAAACTTGGACCAACTGAAAAAACAAACACCCCAAAAGTATTAAGAATACTGTAAGCCAAGATGCAAACACTTTCAAACATTATGATCTGTTCAGCACTTGTCAGATAACAAAAACAACAGCCTATCATAAAAAAAATATGCATAAGATCTCACTTCTCAAATAACATTCAAGAAAAAAATACTCACTGTGCATTACCAGAATAAACAAAAATTCTGCCAATCTTACTAGAAAGTATCTGGAATGCAGAAAAATATATTTTCATATAATAGCAAGAAGTTCTTGATACTACTCTAGTTGAAAAGGCAAAAAATGTGATCAAGAGAAATGTTAGAAAATAGGAATGTGGAAGCGAAAATGATAAACAGAGCATGAAGAACAGAGAGAAAAACATGAACATCAAGATTTTTACGTGGAACCCTACTCCCTAAGGAGCGGGATGAAACCACGAGAGAACGCTTCAATGATAGTCTATTGTTTTTCTCATCTGAATACAATGGGTGTGGGGGTCTATATATAGCCCCCATTGAGCCTCCACATATCCAAACTGGTAGATGTGGGCCTAAACAACTGGATGGGGTAAATGGATCCTAGAGAGATCCATTTACTCATCTCCCAAATTGGTGACGGCATGACGCATAACCAAATACTCCAACACTCCCCCTTAAGCGGGAGCAGGCAATGCTCAGCATAGGCAAACAGAAAGAAAACTCATCTCACGCGACAAGACACTACAGACAATATCAACTCAACGCGCACAACTGTCGGTTGTTCTCGAGGATGTTGCTTCTCATGCCGTGCAGGTGAGGGGGAGGACGAACAGGTTGGAGTGTGAGTCAACTAAATCTCCTCGTCGGAGAGCATGTGCTCTATACTGCATTTATCAAAGCCACTACAACTGAAAATAAGTCTCTACATGGAGAACTCTGGCCCGCCACAACATGTGGACAACTGCTCCATCTCTGAAAAAGGCCAAACAAAGAGCATCGACAATTATCCATACGCGGATCTCTGAAGATGGGTCTCTCTCTCATAGGGACATCGAAGTAGGTTCTCTCTCATAGGAACCTCGAAAGGATCTCGTACTGGAAATCACGATCGTTGAAGAATGGAATCTGAATAAGTCTCCGCGTCGGAGAACTGGGTCTCTCCCATCTGGCACAGAGAATGGTACTCTACTCTTGAGTCCCTATGAACCACATGAAAACCCTGGCCGAAAACAAGAATGATGGGGACCACGACAAATGATAGCATACATGTGCACGTCTAAAAAGACCGCATACATGTGTGTGTCTAAAACTGATGACTCAGAGCAAAGCTGACGTCGAGTTTAAACATCTGTAGAGTCTGAAAAATATGGTCGATCTGGAATCTGACATCTGGAGAATCTGGAACAGACATGTGACTCTACACAATACTCCCTCTCTCTCCCATACTTGTCAGAAAACAATGATTCTGACCAAGTTGGGAGAAGAGAAGAAATTGGGGGAAAACATGAATCGTATTTGGTTGTTTCATTTTTTCAGCTCTTCTCATTTTTTGCAGTTTTTTTAAAGTCGTTCAGTCTTCCTCTCTTTTTTCACGGCTTTTCATTTAATTTTTTGGAAAACTTTTGCATACGTCTTTTTTATTGTACGCACTTTTTTTCAAAGTTTTTTTGGTAACTATCGACCTCCCTTTTTTTAAAATAATCTCTCTCCCTTTTATCTCTTGACGGCCCACTTCCCTCTTTTTTCATTTTTTCTGACTCATTACTAATTGGGCCCTCATTTCTTATCTCTCACCCTCTTTACAAAAACACGGCCCACTTGGACCGAACGCAGAATACCCCTTGGGATTATAATGTAGGGTTCCCACTTGGGAACCCTGACTCTCGAACGCCGCCCCCGATGGAACACGAGGCTGCATATGGAAGGATGCTTCCTGGAGATTAATTTCGCGAGGCAATGGAGGATCTTGCGATATGTCGAGCATCTTTTGAGGAGGCGTGCCTTGGAAGAGTTGTGCCGCCTGGGAGGGATACAGTTGGAGGAGGAGAGGCACCGAGCCTCTGCTTGGAGCTTCTCCTTGACAGGGCTCTACTGCTGAGAACCGTCGCCGGCAGCGTCGTCTGGAGTAGTGCAACAGTGAGATCTGGAGGATGGTGGCGGTACCTGCACAAAAGTTGGAGATGTATCATCAAGATGCCGATGCCGCGTGAGTTGCGAGGACCAGGAGGATGCGTAAGGATGCTGTTGCTGGAGTGAGGGATAGGGCTTCTGCGACGAGGGTCGCCTGAAGGTGCATGCGAGAAGGAAGTGGAGAGGACTCGTCGTCAGGAACCACACATGCATTGCTTGATGTTAAAGCTTCGTGTGATGCCTGGACCTCTTCAACTCGCGTTGGACCTGTGCGTGGAGTGTTCTGCCAGATAGCCTTGAAGATGCGACCTTGAAAATGGGATAAGGGAAGAACCTCCGCTTGATCGAATAGGTCGGACGACTAAGGATGCGGCCTGTAGCAGTGAAGGATCTCGCTCCGAGGGATTGTGCGGCTTGGAGATCTCGCGGCCTGGGAATTTGCCGAAGTAATTAATGGATAGAAATTAGGGTTTCAATAGAAACCCTAGAACTTGGACGGAACTTGAATCAAACACTAATAATCTTCGAGAAATCGAATCTCATAAAATCCCCGAGAAATGAACAAGCTCTGATAAAATGTTAGAAAATAGGAATGCAGAAGCGAAAATGAAAAACAGAGCATGAAGAACGGAACGATAAACATGAAAACCTAGATTTTTACGTGGAACTGTACTCCCTAAGGAGCGGGATGAAACCATGGGAGAATGCTTAGAAGGGTTGATAATTTATTGCTTTTCTCATCCGAATACAATGGTTGTGGGGGTCTATATATAGTCCCCACTGAGTCTCCACATCTCCAAACCGGTAGATGTGGGACTAAACAACTGGATGGGGTAAATGGATCCTGGAGAGATCCATTTACCCATCTCTCACATTGGTGACGCATAACCAAATACCCCAACAAGAAACAAAAAGGAGCAATGAGAAAAACACAATGAGAGATAAAATAGCATGATAAATCCTCGTGTGATGCGGGATAATGAATGAAAGATATGTTAGAGTAATAAGGTGAGCTTGTCCCAATTCCGAAGTTGGAATAAAGTAAATCTGTTCTTGAGCAAGGTTCAGGATGCCGTGTAGGCGTGTATGTATGAGTTCGAACTAGTCACCAAATAATGAATAAGCAATATGTGTGGGTGTATGTGGAATATATGTGATTTTCTAATTTTTAATTCAAAAAGAAATATATATAATAAACCTTTGACCACAAATAGTGGCGTAAATGTCACTACTTGCCTAAACATTCAGAATACAATTAGCTGATGAAATAAACTAAAAATATCCTAATTATATTTTCATAATAGAGTAGAAAAAAGCTAGTATAGGCACATAAAAGATCAAGCTAGACCACAAGCTGAAATTTTTTAAGGATTGATTTGGTTACATCTTTATTTTTTTTAAACCCATCTTCTCAATTCAGAATCCAAACGGCATTTCATTCTATATAACAAACATACCAAACCAATTGAACTAATATAATGTAAACAATTCGGTGAAAAATTAGCAGTAGTAATCACAATGAAAAAACATTCAACTAAAAGCAAACAATTTAAGGAAAATATTGCTATAGCAGCGACCACAACACAGCAACAGCAAACCTTTGTTAAAAAATAAAGTTAAAATGAGTATCTGGGGTCGTCTATGAATACTTATCAAATAAAAGATGTATGGAGGCAAATGGGAATGGTAGGAGCCGACGATAGCAAGAAACAAGGGGGTGGAAACAGAGGCGAGCAACTACAAGGGAAGTGGAGATAGAAGACAACAACTGACGAGGAGGAGGAGGAAACGATCGACACAAAGCAACAAGATCGGCGAGAGAGCAGCGAGGGGGAGGCGATGGTGAAAGTTTTAGGGATCCGAGAACGACGAGGGAACAGTGAAGCAGAAGCAATATCGAAGAATTCTAACATGAGGTTAATCAGTTTAGGGGAAAATGGTTCAACCCGGATCCTATATTTTTGGTTTGGGCGCTTAGTACCGTTAAAATGGTCCGCATATTGGGACTCAAAAAAAAATGGTCCGCATATGCGACTTATGTGGTGCATAAGGGAAAGATTGCGGAAAGCAGTTCGATCTCGTGATCGCATACGCATATGTTGTCGCTTTCCTGAAAACTGTCTTGAGTAGTTGTCCAGATCAAATTTCAACAATCATAGTGGAATTAGTTGGAGCTATTCATTATTCGGTGTTTATTTCTTAATTTGAAAAATGAGGGATAAGCAATAATGATCATGAGATAAATAGTATACAATTAGTATTGTCATTAAGAGATAAGAGATAATCAATGCTTAAGAGAGGATGGGTGGTTAGTTGACGACTATATAACCTTTAAGGACAAGTGGTACGCAATGACGGATGGTGGAGGGGCATAAAGAGGCATATGCATAAATATGTTTCTCAAAAAGCTACAAGGAAAAGCAGTAAAAGTAACTACTGCAACATAACCACAACAAGGTATAGTTGCCCCAAAAAGTCTCCTCCAAGCCAAAATCGCTCATTGTTGGCTGCTCCTACACACATGTTGGATACACACAGAAGGTTATGTTATGAGCTATTGCTCAATAAGGTGCTAACACTACACCAAAAAGCAAGGAACTAAAGTAAAGTGGCAAAAGAGACCACATAGTAACACACCCTCACTAAAAGAACTCCCTGGTCCTTTTCATTAGATTCATTTATTTAAGCATCATGGATAATTTACGGGCTTGATCCACGTGGGACCTCACGCCTATAAGTCTAAGACACTTAGTATTAGGGTGCCTCTGCAAACATGCAGATGGGCTACAAGCATCCTAACTAAGTTCCAACACGTCCACTAGCTTCACTTATTCCTTATGCATATTCTCATATTTTGTCCCAAAGTGTTTATCTCAACTCAACTCTATGACTCTGATTCCGAGACTACCTAAATCCACTACCCATCGGTGGAAGTCTGTGATGGTGTAGTGCATGAGTCAGAGCATTGATCACCAAGGTCACCCAAACCATGGTCGAAAAAGCCATCAACTACCACATCACCTCCTTATACACATGAGAAACCAGTAATAGACATCTTCGATAACCACAAATCACGGAACTCCACGGGAGTGTTAACCCTGAGTGAAAAAGTGAAATGTAGACTACCAACCACAACTACTTGGCACACACACTCCGAGTAACAGGGCAGACGCTGCTAGATCAGCATCTCGATGCGCCAATCAATGTATCCCCCAACCAAACTAATTGTTGGGTTCACGATCGTATGAGTATCTACCCGGGGCCCTAAGGGGTGCATGCCCCATCCCTTAGCAGCACCTCCCTTATACCCCTTAAGATGTTCACCATGGCATGGAAAGATTGAGGCAACAGGAAACTCATCCACTTACCTCATAAGATGGAATTCAAACATGAGATCCCAAACCGTACGTAGGATGCTCAAGATGTTCTCTCTTAACGAAAGCTCACTGCATCAAATTTCTATCAGTTAATTTCAGATTGGACTCATTTCATTCATTTATCAATTCATTTAATTATTGCAGACATTTATCATATATCATAGTGTCATATTATGGGTTTACACTTTTTGTAGTAAAAAATCTAGCATTTTTTTTGGTCCAGATGGGTCCACCGTCCCAGAATGATTATTCATCTTACTTTGCTGATCGATCAGTATTGATCGATCATCACTGGAACCATGATCGGCCATCCATGATGCATATAATCGATCATCCAATATCGTCGATCATCATAACTTCGCAATCGATCAGTATACCTTGCTACTCGACGATAGTTGGTTTAGAACTGGGAATGACTCTGACGACATCCCATGCAATATCGATCCTATCACACGTACTTGTTCCTACTATTATCCACGTCACAACAACAACAAAGCCTTTTTCCCACAATTAAGTAGGGTTGGCTACATGGATTCTTCGACTCCATTCAGATCTATCTCGGGTTAATCTCGGGCTTATATCCAAAAAACTAAGATCCCTTCGTATAGTCTCCTTCCAACACTTCTTAGATCGTCCTCGCTCTCTCTTAGCTGGCTCAACATCCCAACACTCGCATCTCCTAACTAGTGCATCAGCTGGCCTTCTTTGCAAATGACCAAACCATCTTAAAAGGTTTTCTCGCATCTTATTCTCGATCAGAACTACACCAACTTTCTTTCTGATTACATCATTATGAATTAGATCTTTACGTGTGTGTGTCCACACATCCACCATAGCATTTTCATTTCTGCTACATCCATTCTCTGCACATGTCTATGGTTCACAGGCCAACATTCATATCCATAGAGCATAGCAGGTCTCACGACTGCTTTGTAAAAATTTCCATTAATTTTTAAAGGAATTTTCTCATTACAGAGAACAGCAGAGCCTCCTCTCCGCTTAAGCCAGCATGCATTTATTCTATTATTAACATCTCCATTAATTTCTCCATCATGTTGCAAAATAGATCCCAGATATCTAAAAGAATCTCTCTTCTGAATGTTATCATCACCAATCTTCACCTCGATTCCTTCACCATTGCTTCCATAAAAGGTGCACTCCATATATTCCGTCTTAGTCATGCTTATACGAAATCCTTTAGTCTCTAATGCATGCCTCTAGACCTCAAGCTTCTCATTTACTCCATCTCTAGTCTCGCCAATCAACACAATATCATCAGCAAATAAAATACACCAAGGTAACTCGTTATGAATGTGACTTGTCAACTCGTCCATAATCAAAGTAAAAAGAAATGGACTTAAAGCTGAACATTGATGTAAACCAATGTTGATGTCAAAATAGTCATTCTTCCCATACGGGTCCTTACACAAGATAAAGCCCTATCAGACATATCCTTTGTGAGGTTAATGTATAGGACAAGTACTTGTCTCTTCTCCAAAACTCTCCACAATATCTCTCGTGGTACAGAATCATAAGCCTTCTCCAAATCAATAAAGATCATATGGAGGTTCTTCCTTTTAGCTTTATAAATCTCCATTGTTCTCCTCGGCAAATGGATGGCTTCAATAGTGGAGCGACCTGACATGAATCCGAATTAGTTTTGTTTTACTTTGGAAACTTGCCTCAACCTTCTTTCGATCACACGTTCCCAAATTTTCATAGTGTGATCTGCTTAAATCCATGTTGAAAAGATCTGACTATCATGAGGCAACTTCCTAAATAGTATTTCTAAAAAATATTTAGGAATTTATCTCTGACTATTTTACGCTGGTTGTCGGCTACCTAATGCATCTCTCCTCATTTACCCGAGCTCGGGATCGGTCATGGCTGGGTTACTACTATCCACATAACGGAAATATATTTTTCATCCACATGCACTCAAGAACTCAGCAAGAAATCACAAAAATGTAATGTGATATGATATGATTTTCACCTTAAAACTTGCTCGAATGCGGAATAAACATCCATCTTGCATAGCATATGACTCCACATCCTATGATGCGAAAAAATTGTGGATCCAACATCAAAAGAGGCTCAAAAATGTACCTATGGGGATGTTCTCTTGTGACCTTCCTTCGTCTAGAACAAGAGTTCTACAGCATTTTGCGCAATACATGTGTCCTTGTTGATCCTTGTGTCGCGCTCTTCGAAACGCTACCCTCGAATTCTCGATTGCACGTCGAAATCTTTTCATGCGCCCAAGCTCCGGCAAGGACTGGGGTGGTCCGGCTAACCAAGACAGCTTGACTCCCTCCTTTATATAGGATCAAAGCCTAATTGGGTACGGATCTGAATCTGAATCCTATAATCGCAACCCAATGTTATTTTACGCATAACTCTGTTATATGAACTTCGATTTAGTTGTTCTTTATTATCATTTTTTGATGGTAGAATTTGAAGCACGCGATAACATTAGGTTTGAATTTTGATCACTTGATGCTTTTAAATATTATAACATGGTATATTCAATTACCTTAACAAGTAATTTTTGGTTGTGTTTGACGCACTATCTTTAATTTGTGTTTTCATGACAGTTTGTGTAACCTCCATCATCAAATGATCTATGTATCCGTGCTTTATATGATATTAATTTTTAGACTGGAACCCTTCTAATAGATTGCGAGAATAATATTGCGGCTCACAAGTTGATACCTCGAAGAGTTTTTGAGACTTGAATGTGAACTTACTGTAAAAATATATAGATAAAAATGCATCTTGGATATGTACATAATCATGTAAATGCAAGTTTTTTTAGAAAAAATGAGGATATAATATCAATAACGTTCATAGTTTATTAAAGATTCTCGTAAATTTGATATAGATGTCTAAATAAGAGATGGAAATTAAATGTAATTATATTATATATGTGCCCCTGCTGAGTCTAAATTTCCCGTCTTTGTCCATGATGGTCCAACACATTCTTGTACCAATATAAGCTTTCCCACGCTAAACATCTTTTCATGGGCTTATCCCGCTTATTTTGCAATCAAACAGAGCAACTTAAGGCTAATTCATATAAATGGAGATGAAGAAACTTTGAAAGTGTCTTTAACAACTATTTGAATCGAATTCCTAACATATCCGGCACAATCACATACAGAAAAAAATCAATGGTCGAATACGAAGTGCTCTCCAGCATTCCCTATTTCTCTAAATCCAGAGAGAGAACACACACAAACAAAATAGATCACAAAACTATTAGAACAAATAACATGCTGGGAAACATCTTAAGACGTTGATACCTGTACGGAGAGCGGGAAGAGGACGCCGGAGCTGCGTCAGAACTGCTTCTGGTGGGGAGGTGTCCTGCCGGCCACCGGAGGAGCGGGCAGACCGTGGAGTCGTCGAAGGGGAGAATAACGGGACGGACTGTGATGTTTAGGGATTATAACATTCTAAAGTTTATAAAAAGGGTTAAATGAGCTGCGTCGGGGAGTTAACTTGTTCGTCCGATTATTTTATTTTATTTTATTTTAAAAATTTCTTTCGTAGATTTTCATCAATATATCTCTATATTATGTCACTAAAATTTTGTACGAAACAAAGACTCATACAACCTCCATCCAGACGGGGTTGTTTTTAGCAATTATGTTACCGTTAAAAAATGACTGTCTGGATGTAGGTCGTAGGAATCTCTGTTTCGCACGAAATTTTAATGTCATAATATGGATATAGTGATGAAACTCTGAGGAAGAAAATTTAAAAAAAAAGAATAAAAAAACCGAACGAAATGGAGCGGGGGAGCCACGTTAGCTCCCCTAGGAGGCAGCCCCGTTTAACCCTTATAAAAAGGGTAATACTGGGCTACCCTATGGAGTTAAATTTGACCCCATTTTTTTCTTTCTTTTTTATTTTTTTAATTGTTTCGGTCACTATATTATTATATTATGATCATATAAAAATAGAGATTCCTGCGACTTCCATTTAAACGTGTTCGATTTCAATAACTCTACTAGTGTTAAAAATAACTGTCGAGATAGAGGTCGTAAGGGTGCGTTTGGTTGGCAGGATAAGACATGTTAAACTGGTAGAGGGTACCACGTTTTTGTGTTTTGGTGTTTGGATAGAGGGTTAAATTGGGAGTGGGTTAGAAGTGGGTTTGGGGTGATATGATTGTATTGGAGTTTGAAAAAGTGAGTAGTTATTGTGATGTGATTGTATTGAAGTTTGGAAAAGTAAGTAGAAGTGGAGTAGTTTATAATTTTTATATGATATGATGGTATAATATATTATTTTTTGATAGGATTGATGATGTAAAATTGATCTATTTTATTTTTAAAAAAGAAATAAAGTGGGGCCCACGGGGAGAGAGGGGATGTGGGTTAAGTGGGGTAAACCCCCCTAACCCACGAGTAAACTGGTACCGAACGGGGCCTAAGAGTTTCTACTTCTCACGAAACTTGAATGACATAATATAAAGATATGATAATAAATTTCCACGGAATTATATTTCAAAAAAATAAAAAATAGGAAAAATAGTGTGGGGGAAGTCAAGTTAGCTCCCCCACAGGGCATCCCCATTTTACCCTTAAAAAAATCACTTCCAAAAACCCAAAGTCTATAAAATATAAAGCTACAAACTTTGTTTGCAAATAACAAATATTACAATTGTAGGAAAAATTACTCATTTATCATAATGAATTGGAAAATCTATATTTTCTCCTGATCAGTTTGATATTCTCGAGATGCACTTGAGCTCCGAGCTTCGACAAATGTAAGAAAACATCGAAACTTTCACGTCGATAAAGTATTCACACGAATATTAAAATCATAGTAAAGAAACTCCATGAAAAAAGACCAAAAATTATGCAACATATATGCATCCTCACCCAAATCATCTTCACACTTAAAGATCAACAACATGTGGACCGGAGAATGTAAAGATTGTAAGGTTTGGATTTTGATTTGCACAATCCACATGACATAATCAAGAGATATATTGTGAATCACTACAAAATGGAACTATGGATATCATCCAGCTAGTTGATACAAGACTTATCAAATATTTTGTTAAAAATGATTATTATGTATCTAATTTGTATGTACATGCCACATTATTTATAGACACAGAGAATGGAAATTTTGTAAGTTGATGTACTAGCAGGAGGAGGTTCTAGATGAATAAGATCTTTTCTGTCGAAGATTAAATCGATTGACAAGCTAAGCACTTGAAGCATGATTAAGTGTGTTCATTTTTAAAATGGGTTTTTATCAATTGAACCCCTTTGATATATTGCAATATCAGTTATGTCCTTCTCTTTTTTGGAATATCAGTTGTGCTTCTACCAAAATTCACAGTTCTGTCCTTCTGTTAAGGTGAAGTAAGGGCATAACTGATATTACAAAAGAGCAAAACTATAAATTTTGCAAGAAGGTAGGGACACAACTGATATTTAAGAAAAGAGAGGGGCATAACTGATATTGCAATATGAACACAACTGATAAAAAAACCTTTTAAAATAGTAGCCTCGAGTAAAGAATCTGCAGCACATGTCATGTGTGTGAAAATTGCAATTTGTCGTAGAGATCGCGATCACCAGGAAATGCAAAACAAATTGTGCAAAATATAATTGTTCTTGTCCATTTCTTCTTATCCGTAATCATTGTTGTATTTTAGATCTCCTCCATCGCTATATTGTGATCATTGTGATGCCAAAACTAACCATGATTCCAAGCATTATAAATTCTCTAATTATAAAAAAAATCAAATATGGAGTGGAAGACGAAATGGCTTCGCACAAATATTTCGAGATGAATACAAGTCTTACGTTGTTGTCTTAGATTTATGCTGACAATGCATATAGACAAATAAAAATTTTATAAGTTTGAAACGATTCCTTATCGCAACTATAGACTGATGAGATTGTTCCGCTAAAATAGGGATTTTTTTAAATAATTATTAAAAAAACTGTAATTAATTAAATAAACACGAAGAAAAAAAATTAAAAAAAATAGGCACCGATCGGCACCTGAGGTGCCGATTTGGTGCGCCCCCTCCAAATCGGCACCTGAGGTGCCGATTTGGGCAGAGGCGCCAAATCGGCACCTTAGGTGCCGATTTGGGATGGGCATTTTACAAATCTCAACCCCTCACTGTAATTCTATTTCGGAATACTACAAATTATTATTATGTTCATTACATCTGAATAATTTAAAAATATTTTGAGGAATTATGTAAATAATTTTACAAAATAATATTCTAGAATTCTATCTATGTTCATTTGAGGAACTATGTAAATAATTATAAAAAAGGAAATAAATTTAATTGGATATCAATATTTTCCTTCATCACAATAATTTTGATCTGTCAGTAGAGCTTCGTGGTCTCATCTTCTTCCCGATAACGTTATTGTAAAATGTTAAGTAAATCTCTATTTTTTTATTATATTCTTCAATAGTGATACATACTTAGCATACTTATGATTGACATATCAACAAAATTATAGTAAATATGAAAAAATTGAGAGTTTGAACAACATCATTTACCATTGATATAGGTGAACTCAACAAGGTACAACTTGACATGAATTAATTTAAAAAAAGTACAAGTATTTCATTACAATCATAAGAGAAGAAATACGAGTTTACAAATAATAAGAAAAAAATTTACAAAAACTTAAAGTTTCCATATCTTCATAAACCCCTTCAGACCTCCTCCTCCACCTCCTGCTCCACCTCCCTTGTCGTTTCCTTTCCCTCCATCTCCCAATTTTTTGTGAGTCTCCTCATGTGTTGTCTTCTTCTTCTTCTGCTTGGACATTTGTTCTGAATGCGTTGGAACATGCCCTGGAGGATGCGGTCTAGCTGATGACTTCTGTGGCGGTTCGATTGTTTGTGATTCTGTGGCGGTTCATACGCTTGTTGAATGGCGAGGTGGCTCTGATTGAGGAGGCTCAGTGATCCTTACTCCGGAAGAAGGTCTTCGAGGCAGCTCCGGACGTTGTTGTGGTATCGTGGATATACTAAACAAGTGTCTATCAAAATCCGTTACCTCCATTTGCCGAACACTATCAAATATCTGCGACTGCAAATCTCCTGAACTATATTGGGTAGACGGTATGAGCTGAGAGGGACCAGAGTCAAATTGACTCGAAGGTCCCACAAGCGATGGTCCTACAAGATTGAGACAAGGTCCTACAAGATTGAGACAATTTCATTGTTATAAGTATCAAAAAATTTAAACGTAAATATTAAAATGAGTTCGTATATTCTATAATATATTTATACCTGAACCTCTAAATCCGGTTTCACCGATTTGAGACCCTCCAAAGCCATACTCGATATAGTTCATACCTGAAAGATGTTAATTACATTATATGTCACATAAATTTCTTAATAAATAAGAGGATAATGCAATATCATAAATTAAGTGCAATTTACCTGTAGATACGAATCCAGGTTGAATTGGTGGAACCTCCTGCCTGTTGTATCCCTGACTCGAAGGACCAGCAAATGATGATCCTGCAAATTGCGATTGACTGAAAGCTTCTCCATATCCTGCAAGAATGAGATATTCATCTTTTTAGAAAATAATAGATAAGATAAAAATTAGTTATTTTATTTAGTCATTTTATTACCTGAAGCTCCAAATCCGGTTTGGTCATATTGAGATGCGAGTCCTTGATGACCTGATGAGTACCCTTGCCCGTCATATCCCGCAGACGTCATTCCTGAGGTGCCAAATATTGACTCCTCCATTGTCTGACCTTGAGAAAATGCCCGCTCACCAAGTCCTGCTATATTTTATGAGGAGTTGTATTTATATGTCTAAAAATCGATATATGAATAAGAGTTGAGTATACATAAATAAATAACTAAAACCTGAAGTAGGAAACGTCGATGGTGGTTGCGTCCCCTCCCCACCATATTCCGTGTACTCCCTTCCTGTACAATTTACAACATATAATTTTAGTTATTCATGATTTTAAGATAAAAAATTAGTTTACATTTGTAAGAAAGAAATCACAAAACCTGATGCTCCAGAAGTATGATGCTCCTGTGATGGCATGAATTGTTGATACTCATATTGATGGAAGGGATACATCAAGGAGAACATGTTGAGTGTTTCATCGAACATGTTAATTGTATTTTCGACTGTTGTCCTCATGTTGGTAGGTAAGTCCGTCGATCGTCTAAGTTGTTCCATACTGTTTCTTCCTTGTACAATTGTATCCACCTAATCCAATTACAAATATCGTAAGAATAATTTAAAAGAATCTCAGTAGAATAAATAGACTTCTTGAACATACCAGACGTCGTTCCATGGGTCCGTGTGGTCGGTAAGCTACTACAGGAGGAGAAATCTGTGTTTGGATCCATCTTCTGGTTATATTCCAATACCATTGCATATAGATATCGGTATTGCATTCCGGGTGCTCATGAACAACTGCGGCTTCTCTGTCCTCCCAACGATCCACGTACTGTCGATGTATAGTAGCCCAGTTAAGGATGTCCCCACTTCGGATTTTGTTACGTCTAGATACAACGTTTATCCTCTCCACGGAAAGAGGAATGTGCTGACGCATCCCAAATTGTCGCATCACACGATCAGGTAGGTGCATCACTACAAGATCGTAGCATATAAGTGGAACTCGACTCATCCATACAGGCTGACCACTTCTGCAGATAGGATACAGTTGTGATATCTCAACTTCAGCATATGGTGTCCAAATCATCTGTATTTTAGTAAAAAAATTAGATATTGTGTTTTACAATAATTTAAAATTATTGTGAGCATTAAAGTTTTTTACCTGATGAGGTTCTTGTGTATCGAGCTCGTTGCGATAGAATGCTAATTTTGCCGTATGCACGTTCTCTTTAAAGCTACGCACTCCTATCCACTTCAACGCTAATGAACCTCCAGTTATCTGAGCACCAGCACGTACTATCGGCCGTCCAATATGTACATGCTCCCATGCCCAAACCTGTAATTGAAAATATTAGAAGATGCAAATAAACCACGTTGAGACAAGTAGGGGTACTCTACATACTTGTAAAATTGAGAAAAACCCATATATCCTAGACGTACCGATCTTTGCACCCCTATCGAGTTCTGAATACATATGCGCCAAAGCAGCAGCACCCCGAGCCAGTTGAGCACATTCTTGCGGTTCACGTAAGTGTAATAGGTACCTAAAAAATTAATTAAACCTAAGAATACAGAAACAGTTAATAATGTAATACAGTCAATCATTAACGCATACCTTAGAGGCACCATATCCCCGCTGCTGTCTGCAAGTATACTACATCCTATATGATAAAAAATTAGAGCTCTAACCACACGGGTCGCTTGTTGTTCGTCATCAATACCGTCCAACGGATGTTCTGTCTTAAAGAAGACATCGCGTATCCAAGACAACTTCACCTTTCCACTCTTTATCCGAGTGGGTACTACTCCTAACAAACTCATGCACTCTGCATCCCATCCAACAGGCGGAGAATCCGGACCACTTACAGGTAGACCATCAACTCTTAAACCACTAATTAATCCCATATCTTGAAGAGTAATAGTAGCCTCTCCTAAGCGTAGGTGAAATGTGTGTGTCTCGGGTCTCCATCTCTCCAGTAAGCTGGTCAATAATGATGGATCCATTTGGACTCTTCTCATGTTCACCACACATGAAAAACCCGACTCCTCTATTAATCGTTCTACTACGCCACTCTTCTTGTCAGAAATAGAGTTCAATAACTCATTATGCTCTACAAATCGAATCTGTAAAATATATTGAATAAAAAATAAGAAACAGTATTACCGAAATAGTAAATTTTAACAATTATAAAAAATGCTTACCGAACTAGTGGGTTGGGCTGATCGATGGTCATTCTGCATATATGTTGTATGCCTGACGGTCGTAATTGTTGGAGAAGTACTGCGAACATAAATCGTAGTTATCTACATGAGTACGAGTATTTGCAGCTGTGGCAATAGCATGTGGACATACGAAGTGTTTCATCTGCATAAACCCGCAGGTGCACTCACTTTCCCGGCCATTTAGATTGACTTCATGTGCAAATCCATCACGATCGCGGACTTGAAACTGAGTTAACGAAAATCTTTCAACGTGACATGCTCTTGCCTCCCTTGTTTGTTTCTCTAACAACTCTTCATATTTCTTAGTCAAATATGTAGTCATTCCTTCTGACTCCTCACGACGATCATTGAAATAGCCATTTATTCTAAGGAATATTGTTAGGATGAGAGAAATAATTGGCAAACCACGTGCTCCTCTAAAGGCTCCGTTAAAACTTTCAGATAAGTTGGTTGTCATATGACCATAACGATGTCCATCATCTAAACTTAATGCCCAATATCTCTGATCACCATTATCCTGAGATACAATCCACTCGAAAGCACTTCTATCTAGAATGAAAATTTCACGCATCATGCTGTTGAACTTGTTCTGACATGGTTCCTGTCCAGCAGCGTAGAATCGACTTAGAACTGTACGATTTCTATGACCAGCTCTCTGCATGTTTGCACGCATGTGTCTAAGACAAAGACGATGTGTGAATCCCTCTTCCGGTGGAAATAAACTACGTATAGTGTTCTGTAGACCAGGAAATCGATCACTTATAAAACAAATGTCCCGACGATCGATAATTTGTTTTAATAAATTCAAAAACCAGCCCCATGCCGAAATATTCTCGTTCTTTTCAGCAACTGCAAATGCCAACGGAAATAGGCCATTATTGGCGTCAATTGCTGTGGCTACGTACATGTGACCAGCGTATCTCCCGTATAGATGGGTTCCGTCAATAGACAAAACAGGTCGACAAAATCTAAACGCTCTACGGCACGCTGCAAACGCTACAAACACTCTCTGAAAGTATATAGTGCTGTCGTTTTGGCCTTCTACTGTCTTGAACCACGTATATGTCTCAGGGTTATGTCGTTCTAAAGCACGAATGAATCTCCGGAGATCACGATATGAGTCAACCTCATTTCCATAAACCACATCCATTGCACGACGTCTAGCATTCCAAGCTGTCATGTAGTTGATTTTAGTTTTCAACTCCTCCTTTATCTTGTACATTATCGCTCCTGGGGTCATACTAACTTTTGCTTTAAAGGAAGATAAAATATACTGCGCTACAAAAACAGAAGTGCACTGACGATGTTTCAATAAAAGGACTGGATTTCTGCATGTATGCTTTCTCTGTATCCTGAAACATACCAATCTCCTCGAGATTTCCTCTCTGATGCATGCAAACGCCATCCACAGTTTTCATAAATACAAACAGCAGTGAAAATCTGCTTGTTTGATGCTTTGGGTTTATATTGCACATGATTTTCCATGCTCCATTTCTGTAAATCGTACTGTAAATCCCTTTTCGACTTATAACTCCTACCTAACCAATAACTTAGTCCGGAATCATCGGTGGATTCTGATTGACTCTCTACAAATACTACATCTTCTGCCTCTGCAATTTCATGATCGAAAACGTGAAGCAACTCCTCCATCGGTTCTTCTTCAGCATCATCGTTATTAGCAGAATATGAGTTCCCCTTTCCTCATTACCTATGGCTAGAACTAGCGAACCATATCCAAAATCATGACAAGTATTACCACCAATATTTTCTTCTAGTGTTTGAGTATCATTTTCTGGCTCATCATTTTCGGACTCCTCATTTTCTTCGGATATTTCTGTCTCTAAATCATCTTCTACATTTACTTGTGATGGCCCTTCGATATCCTCAAACATGGTCTCATTTGTTGGCCTGATTTATTTAAATTTTTGTCAGTTTATATATAAATGGTGAAAATGTTATATAATTTGAATGTGAATAATTTTACCTCGAAGATGACGGCATATTTTCCATATTAAAGGGAGTAGCTTGTACGAAAAGATGGATAAATCTCACATCGACGATTGAACTCAACATTGCTAATGTTGATTCATCATCGACAATCGGTACTGCAAAGAAAGTTGATCCCTCATACAACCACTTACAAGTTAATGTAAGTATATACTTGTCGAGGGAGATCAGTGACTTCGAAAACTCGAGACAGTAAGCCAATGTAAGTTAATTGGCATGGTAATGTAACCATCCGTTTCTTTGCCCAATATATTCTACGTGGTCATCAGAGACATCAATCGATCCTCCCCAATATATTAATACATGAACGGTGTTGGAGGTCATCTATACGAATAAAATAATGATTTAATTAGTTTAATTACACAAAATAATTACTTAATAATCGGATGTAACAATTACTTTAATTAACATTTCAGTCGGATGTTATCTTTAATAATCAATAATTCAATTGATACACTAATCACTCAGAAATGGAATCCAAAAGTCCGGTCTTGGGGGCTCATCGGTGCTCACCACAGTGAGTCCTGCAAGCGTTGTATAGAGACCCTCTCGGCGCTCGATTCCAAATCTAAATGACAGTAATTTTAACATGAATATGTGCACTTTTAAATCTAAATAAATGAAATGCTAATGTAATGTGTAATATCCCCTATTTAATTAATTTCAAATTTTTTAATAATTATTACAAAAAATCTCACAATAAAATGTCTACTGTCCTTAATTAATTTTAAATTTTTTAATTATTATTACAAAAATCTCCTAATAAAATGTCTATTGTCCCCTACTTAATTAATTTCGATTTAAATAACTATTACAAAAATCTCTTCATAAAATGTCTAATGTGAGTGACATTAAAAAAATCATATTACTTGTTAAATTTAACTAAGCATCAATTTTGAAATATATTTTAACTAAGCATCAATTTTAAAATATGTTTTAACTAAGCATCAATTTTGCACAACTAATTACTTGGTAAATTTAATAAAAAATATTGAATAAAATTACCTGAAAGATGCGTGTCTTCTACAAGAAATGTTATCCAGAAGTTAATAATATAGCGTCCTCACTGATATAGCGTCCTCACTAATAAAACCCTGCAAAAAACGCAGAACAAAATCTACAAACAAAAATATCTTATTCTTACTTGAATAAGATTACTCGATCGAGAGCAGCAATCGCACTTCAGAATACAGAATGAGTGAACCAGAGAGAATGAATGGGGAGATGATGAAGAAGGAGAAGGAGAGGGGGAAATTGTGAGGAGGATGGAATGAGGGAGGTGCTATATATAAGAAATGGGGAGGAGGGGATCGTTGGCAAATTTCCAACGGCCCTCTCCCAAATCGGCACCTGAGGTGCCGATTTGGAGGGGGCGCCCCAAATCGGCACCTCAGGTGCCGATAGGTACCTATTTTTTTAATTTTTTCCCTTGATGCTTATTTAATTAATTGCGATTTTTTTAATAATTATTTAAAAAAAATCCCGCTAAAACAAGCATTGTCCATGCAGTTCTATTTGTCCGGTGCCTTCAAGGGTCCGTCTCCTTGTAACAGCCCGGATCTTCGGTGACCAGTGGAAACATATCAAATGTCACGTCAAATCCGAGTGTTACTCACAAACATCAATGATATCACAAATAACAGGAGGAACCATCTTAAACTTCCTTCATCCATAAAAAAAGGATATACATCTCTAATACATATCCAAGATCTTTCGTTCCCGTGGCACAATGATATCCTTCTTTCAGGCCTTGCGATAAGTTTCCAACTGCCACTAAATTTATCCTTTCATGACCTGCAATAAAAACACAAAAATACATGGTATGAGCTTAACGCTCAGTATGTGTCGAGATAAGGTCAAGCCAGCTAGCGAAAAATCAAGTCTCCTTATTCTATTACAAATAACTTCATGCATAGATAATTAGCTGGATAAATATTTTCCACAATGAATCTTTGTAAATCTTATATATTACCGAACCTGGAATAATGTTCATAACATGCATTATTCATGGATACAGTCCTTGAATATGATCTTAATGATACCATAATATGCATGGATTTCACTATTTCTCTTGTCAAATTTACCAAATCAATAATTACATAAAAGATGATTTCATATATGAAATTATGTGTTACACCTATACACCTATTGCTATGAATTATCACATATAAGTCCTTATTTTATCCTAACAATGAGTTTTGCTTTGTTCTTATTTCCATCATCATAGTTATATAGTATTTCATAGAATGTATCATACACAAAAATAGTGTCATGGCATATTCAATCCAATTCACCTTTATGATAATGACTATAATATTTGACTGTAGTCATACAATAGCATCATATGGATCACTCATAGATATAATTATACATACAAGGGTATTCCTTTTATGTTCATGCAATGTATACCATACTTTTCATATATGCCCTTAAGGTTAACCATATTTGCACATGTGCCCATAGCAATAACATAATTATATATACCTAAGCATTTCACGTAATTGCACATATAGACTTATCATTCCAAACATTAGCACATATACACTTGGCATTTGACATAATTACACATATACACTTAGCAGTTTACATAAATGCACATGCACACTTAACATTTCACATATTTACACATATACACTTAGCATTCCACATAAATGCACATGTTCACTTAACATTTCACATAAGCACTTAACCTCCTCATAAGCACTTAGCTTATTCATTACGGATTTATCTTATCTCATAATGTGTTGGGTGGCTTTGGTGGCTTTTACGGCCGGCACAAGCGGTCACTCAATCATTACAAAGAACATGATGACATCAGCCCTGAGTCAATGGTGAACTTTCCACTAGGTTCTACTGAATCCGACACCTCCGGAAGATGTTGCCCTTTTGGCTCTTGATAAACGAACTCTAGAGGTGGCTCCCACCTTAGGTGTAGCACTTAGCTCCGGTTACCGTTTAGGTGCCATTATTCATGCGAAGGAAAATTTCAATTCTTTTAATGCCTTTTCCTTTTTCATGCAACAATGATCAGATCATGTGAACATTTCAATTCAAAAATAAACGGTCAACTTTTATGACTTGACAGCTTCGATAATCACTAATCACTATAGAATGTGATATACATATTTTTCCTTATCAATAGTAGATGATTAAACAATCCTCTATTACATACATAATTACTCAGTACTTTGATAGGGTCAACTCATTGATGATAACTTTGTGGTTCTACTATTGTATTTAACAATGTGAGTGATGGTACATACATATGATTCTAAGGTGCGATGTTTCATTGTGTTTATCGTAGATGAAGAAAAATAGCACATAACTTATAAATATTTATACAACATGCATCATGAAATCAACATAGGCCGAGTGTACAAAAAATCTAAATTATATGCAAATAGGTAATTAGCTTTCCACATTAACAGGGTTATTTACATTAACATCTCAATGAATAGGTCATGTGATATATCATCGACACAGATACAATATAAGGATGGGCGGACATGCTCGATGTTATCATAATATCCAAGAGTCATATCCAGGCGTACCCACCAATATGCTCGTGTACAATAGATAACCTATGACTTAGGACATATGCATATAGAAAATGGGTATCATTTATTGTCTTACACGTTATAATACATGTTGAAATAGAATAGTCTCTATTGGCAGATATTATTGTGTAAGGCTTATTTAGACACATATGTTGTATTATTAACTAATGGTGGATCTTATTTGTCATCATAATTTTGGCTACACTATACATCTGTAAAATATTATTCTGGGGTGGCATGCTAAATCAAATACCTAACATGAGTTGAACTAATTCATAACGATATGAACACATTTTTTTTCTGAAGAACCTATCAACTTGTGCGAAATATGTAGGAGTAAAAACCCTTTTAATTACATAACAAACTTCTCCCTCCCACTTATAAGATTCATCGTGATTACATACCAACCGATTAACGTGAGAGATGTAACAGATGAAATATTGCAATAGTCTCTGCAAGCAACATTTATTGTCTTTCTTTCCGTACGTAACTTGAGATTAGGATATAGAATGATTATGCACATGACATTGCAATGATCTATGCGAACGGCATGTATGGGTGAACGATTCTCAGGATTTAACTAATGATCATCTACTATTATTAAAACATGCATTTAATTAACTACATGGATTAAACCCTAAATCAGTATAAAAGGGTAGTTTGCATCAGTGTAAATTTCAAGTAATAACTTCTAAGGTCTTAACAGTTATGTTGATTTGATCCAATATCCATAATGATTAGACTTCATAAAAAATATCATCAACAAGCCTAATAGTTTCTTTTAACAAACAACTACCTTGAATTGGAGCGATTTGGTTAATGATAGATCCTATGTGTTCGACACATACCTCGACTCCGTCATCCAAGTCGTCGTAGGCCACGTTGACGCACCTCTGGTTCCGACGGTTCAACATTCGATGCAGTCAAAGAGAACCACCATTACCGAATTCGGGGGCGGTGTTGGCATAGAGCCATCGTTACCGAATTTTCCGTCTCTCTATTTCCCTCTCAATCTCTCATCCATTCCCTCAATATATCTCTCACACTCTCTTGCACGTAATTAGATCAAACTTTCCTAAAATAGAATCACATTCTCGGTCATCCCCAAAAGAACATGCGCACACCCTCTCTCCTCCTTTACCCATTCACTCGTTACCTCCCTCCCTCTCATTCATTCTCTCTCCTTCTTGTTTTAGTACATTAGAGGGATGGTAATTATGAGCCTAATTCTATTTTTATTAAAATGGAAGGAAGAACTTGGGATCAATCCATGACATTGATGGCTTCTCAACAAATATCTCATAAATTTTATATAGACACCCCTATACTTTTTTACATTCAACCCTTACATGTAGAGTCTATCATGTTGCCACATATTTCATTATTTAATTCTCTCTCTCTCTTTTTATATCTAATTATAAATAACAAGTCGTTACAATCTACCCTATTAAAAAAATTTTGTCCCGAAATTTACTGGTTGAGAGACTTACGAAAAATTGTATGATATTGACTCACATCTCACTCATATATCCTTCGATTTGCACTTCACATTTTATGGGACCAACTTTCTTGTTCTCTTACTTTAGAGCCATTCCCTTGTATGTAGGACTTTTCTGATAATAGGATAATTACCTCCTTCAAGATCTTGAATGCAAGATAAACAAATACATAACAATATATTTTCGCCCAAGAGACAAGAATAATTAACCTAAATAGAGGTTGAAAGAAATCTGTAAGGGTCAATTTGTAGGTTGTCACTCACTGAAAATAGTCTATCCAAGTGCACAACTGCGATATATATACATAAGACATCTCTAACTCAAGTTGGGATAGTGATGAACGTCAAATTTGCCTCTTTAATTATCGGTAATTGTCGTAGTATAGGAGGCAAATTTGGTTCAGCAAAAACCACAAGTTTTGAATGTTGTGGAATATTTTTACTTGGTAAGTTTACCAAGGTCGAACACAGGGAACGGTGATTTTTAGTTGCACGGTTTTAAATTAGATCAAGTAATTAATAAATGCTCGATTAATTTTTGTGTTGATAAAATATACAATGCAATGATGGAGATGCGATGCAAAGAAAATAACAGAGCAGATGACAAGCCGCAAGATCTATGATTTTGTACAATTTTAATCCAAACGATGATGATCAATATCCTCGAAATTGAATCACAGATCAAAAGGATGCTCAAAAAATGAGTTTTTAATCAAATTTCAAGTTGCAGGCCAAGAGATTAATCAACGAATAATCCTGTCAAAAAATTCCTGTAATTGTAGTCCTCAGATAAATCAAACCAGATAAACTACTGAAGTTGAAATTAACTCTGTCCAAATTGAGTCCCCTGCAAAGATTAAATTGTTAAAGAATCTGATCAATAATTCCTTTTTCTTAAACAAATGAGTCTCTGCAATAATTGATCAGTAATCAAGTCATAAATTAACCTACATCTGTCAATAGAGATCCTCAAATGATAAATCCTAACACATAACCTCGGATCTGTCTACCAACTTTGCCAAATGATAGAGCTTCAAAATGACATGTTCAACGACAAAAACGGAGCTCGTATGAGAAAGATGCGCTAAAATGAAGCTTAAGGGACTAAAGTGTAAATAAAATAAAGTTTCTTCTTCAAATGAGTCCCTGAGGGGCTTATCTGTAAATACTAGAACCCGCGAGGGCCTCCATGTAAACTATCCAGGCGAACACGTGCGTGATTTGCTGGAACTGCGAGGGGGTGCGGTGCAACGATGGTCTTTGGACTTGGTCTCGAATTTCTTCTTGTTCCTTCGTGCACTCGATGGAATGGATCAACACAAGAGTTTGCAAATGATTTCTTTGTTACTTTCAGAACCTATGCAGTCTTCTGTTTTCTTCAAGTGTTCGAGCACAACAACCTCGGTCTTTATGTGGATTCAGAGATGAGAGTCCTATGGCTTATGGTTGGCTTTTATTAGTGTGGTTCGATTGAGATGGCAAGTCAAGATGTCGACAATGGGATCAAATGCTTGGCCACTGTTTACTTTCAGCGCCAAGAGCCTCACGCTACAACACTGGAAATTTCAAGTCGTAGTTCTGCATTAAAATAAAAAAATTAGTAACAAGACATAATAGATATAATTCTGTCTGTGATAGATCAAGTGTGATTTTATAGTTCAGCTATCCATCGAAGTTGAATCCCACTAACTTTAGAACAAAATAATTTAGGCACATATGTTATCAAGTTGAACACGGGATTCATGCTATGGCTCCCACCTGAATCAAGCATGCATTAGACAATAGCACCACTCGGTTAAATTCTGACATGCATATGCAGACTGGTGTGTTCATATATTATGAAGATCTTTTGACAATCAATTGTATACACAACACGTGCAATCAAGATAAAGTATATCTCCCCCAAATTAACTCGGCATGGATACTATTAGATAGATCATGCATACCTGCATTTCTTATGGCTGGAAAAACTCCACTCACGATTTCCATTAGATTTTGGAGATATTAATGGCAGAATCCTAACATATACCTGTAATCTCCTCGGTCATCAAAATGATATGCTGGAAATAATTGAAAACCAGAAACCAAAGAGTCATATATGCAGAAACATGAATTCACTCAAAAATGGTATTGATATGGGTGAATTAACTCAAGATGCGGATCCGACGGAAAGTATAGAACAAGGGGAACGGATGGAAAATAGTGAACGGAAGTCCTAATTGAGCAGTGGAGTTTGGGATCTAAAACAGAGAAAGGGGGAACAGAGAGCTCGGTGTGTATGGTGAAGGACTAAAACTCAAGCTATGGTGCGTTCTTACCGAAGATAGATGGTTCTGGAAGAGAAGAACGGGTATGCGGCACGGATGAGTAGGTGACGATGGTTGAGGGGGGTTTCGATTTGCGTTTATGATTCGAAATGAGTCAAGGATGGGGGATTAATTCCGTGTGCTTAGCAGATCCGGTGGAACACGAAAAAGATTGGGTATGGATAAGAAAAAGGGCGACCTGGTGATGGGTTCTCCTGATGGTGGCCGGAAAGAGAAGGGCTGTCGGCGATGGACGAGGAGCTCTGAGGGGGTACGAAGGTGACGGAGCTCGTCGATGTCGAGGGCTCCGTGCTTTGGAGCTGTGTTCGTGCGGTGCTCGGTTGTGAAGGCGGGTGGCCGAGCGTGGTTGGCGGATAGCGGAGCCGGAGGCTACTATGGTCGATGGTGGAGGTGCTCAGGGGTGGTGTGGTTGGAGGAGTAGAGCTCCGACCTTTGCGAGGTCGGAGAGGAGCGGGGATGATTTGCCTGGACTGGGGAAGAGAGGAAGGTGGTTAAGTGTGGAAATCACTCCGGAGGAGTGACAATATGTATGGTGTTGATCGAGGATGGAGTTGTTGAGTGTCGCCTGGGGTATGGGGAAGCAGAAGCTTCTCCTGATCGTTGCCACAGAGGAACGGCGGAGCTCCTCGAAGCTGTGCTTGCTGGAAGGGGAAGCTACGCGGAGCTCGGCTCCGTGGATCTCGCCGAGAAAAGCCGCTGAGGAGGAAGGGCGGATGCGGAGGAGCTTGGTGGTGTCGAGTTTTTATAGGAGCGGGAGAGGGCGGTTACGCGGGTGAAGCTCAGCCTCGTAACGGCCGGAGAATGAAGGCGGCGGCCTGCCGTTACGAGGAGGGAGGCTGCGACAGTTACGAAGAAGGAGATGGAACGACCGAGGGGGGGATTGTTGGCGTGAATGGCTGGAGGAAGAAGAGGGTCACGTGCGCAGCACGTGACCCGGGGGAAGCCAGGGGAGAGATTGTATGGCGGGGTGCCACGTGGCACGCCCTGGAGCTGCCACGTGGCACCAAAAAATTTTCAGAATTTTAAAGGGGAAAAAGAGATAGAAGATGACCTCGGATCGAAAAGTTTTCTTCACGAAAGTTGTTCATCTCGACGAACTTTTATGAAGGGCCCAGGAGCAAAAGAGGTCACCTGTGAGAAGTGGTATTTTTGGTGGCTCTCCTCCATGTGTATAGAAAACCGATTTTTGAAGTTTTGTAATTTTTTTGATGATTTTAGAGAGGATAAAAATTCTAGAAAAATACAATAAAATATAAGAAAATTATTTACACATTAATCTAATTTTTTTGGATTTTTAAAGGATAAGAAATTAGGAAAATAAAATAAAAGTAAGAAATGCTCAACTTTTGCACAGACCGACAACAGATACTTGGACTTGGTCAATTTCTTTGATCTCAGTTTTAATCTGTATTTGAATTTTTGCATTTCTTATTAAAACTTTCATCAAAGGACACAAATGAAAAAGAAATAAAATTAAAAGAGTTAATTATGCACATAAAAACTCAGGTCAAAATTGGCAAAAAGTTAAAATGCGCAAAAGAGGCCCAAAACCCAACTTTCACATATGAGCTCCGAAATTTATGAAATTGATCTTGTTTTGAAGGTATTTGAAAATGGAATACTTTAAAAGTGAGTAGACCAAAATCGGACACTGTATGTGGGAGATATGCTCATTTTAGTCCGTCAGATGTGAAATTTGACTTTGGGATTATTTGACACTTATTGGGGTTAGTAAATTTCTTGTATTTTTTATTTAATAAGGTTAGTAATATCTACACAATGGAGTGGTTTTGGGTCAATCGGAGTTAGGATGAATTAAATAAAAATAAGAGAAGTTAGCGGCTTTTTGGGCTAATTTACACTGGGGATTTTAAATGCAATTATGCATTATGAAATGCAGATATTATTTACACATGTATGATGGCTAATAATGCTCTATTAATGTTTAAATACAGGTAGATGATGGGGGACAGAGCCTAAATGACCAATTTTAGCGTGATGAATACGAGATTCATCAGATAGACAACATGTAAAAAAAAGATTGTTCATATTACTAGCAACTAACCTATCACCAAATCAATATTCGTTAAATTAACTCATATATATAGTAGTGGTTATAAATAAACAAATATCTTGACCAACATTAAAGTCTTAGCCAATAAAATTCATTAGATCTAGTGACCACAATCATGTATTAAGGGCAACCTAAGTGGCTCATGTTATAAAGTCAAACTAAATCATGCAAGTGGGATCATAAGTGAGTCTAACGACATCAATGTTGTCTAATAGCTATGTCAACAAATTGACAGATAATGTGTCAGGTATCTGAGGCACCAATAACACAAAAAATCATAGACTTCCTTAGGTAACCTCAATATACCCGACTCATCGACTTGATGTACCTAACACATTTGAGAGGTCAAAAGGCATCACTAGGGATTCTTGGAAGTCCTTGATATGTCTACATTCTAAATTATAATTAAACTAACAACATTCTAACTAAAGGTCAACCCTGGAGAATATGATTTCTTGTTGCAATTGATTACCTATAAAGAAGAAAATCTTTTATCTTTACGAGGATCATATTTCAATTATTAGTGGAGCGTAAGCAATGCAAACACTTTAAGGAAACACCAAGTCTCATCCATTCCTTATCTAATTGTCCTTTCAATTTATTTTCAGCTCATCTAACTCATATGGGTGTACTATCATGTATGACATCAATAATGAAGTCAACAACTCTTTCAAATCCCCAATTTTTACATGAAAATCCTTTTTGTTTTTGCCAAATAGGTCATACACCTAATGGTTGTTATCGATAATAAATAATGATCTGACTCTCTTTCCTTTGTCCCCGCAATAATCAATCTAGTGTATATGATCCACTAAATCACTTTCTCTTCATTAGGACAATCTGTAATCTTCAAGATTAGTTCTATCTCCCTTTTGACCAGTCTTATACTATTCAAGTTATCTTCTAAAGAAATGAAGGTCACGCTAAATTTACGGTCTCCTATTTTTTGCTGTACTAAAGGTTTTACACTATGGTGGATATCTTATGCCCAGAGGAACTACTGCTCCGATACCACCTGTAACAGCCGGATCCTTGGTGGCCAGCGGAAACATATCAAATGCCACGTCAAAACCGAGTGTTACTCACAAACATCAATGATATCACAAATAACATGAGGAACCATCTTAACCTTCCTTCATCCATAAAAAAGGATATACATCTCTAATACATATCCAAGATCTTTCGTTCCAGTGGCACAATGATATCCTTCTTTCAGGCCTTGCGACAAGTTTCCAACTGCCACTAAATTTATCCTTTCACTGAACTGCAATAAAAACACAAAAATACAAGGTATGAGCTTAACGCTCAGTATGTGTCGAGATAAAGTCAAGCCTGCTAGCGAAAAATCAAGTCTCCTTATTCTATTACAAATAACTCCATGCATAGATAATTAGCTGGATAAATATTTTCCACAATGAATCTTTGTAAATCTTCTATATTCCCCAATCTGGAGTGATGTTCATAACATGCATTATTCATGGATACAGTCCTTGAATATGATCTTAATGATACCATAATATGCATGGATTTCACTATTTCTCTTGTCAAATTTACCAAATCAATAATTACGTAAAGATGATTTCATATATGAAATTATGAGTTACACCTATACACCTATTGCTATGAATTATCACATATAAGTCCTTATTTTATCCTAACAATGAGTTTTGCTTTGTTCTTATTTCCATCATCATAGTTATATAGTATTTCATGGAATGTATCATACACAAAAATAGTGTCATGGCATATTCAATCCAAATCACCTTTATGATAATGAATATAATATTTGACTGTAGTCATACAGTAGCATCATATGGATCACTCATAAATATATTTATACATACAAGGGTATTCCTTTTATGTTCATGCAATGCATACCATAATTTTCATATATGCCCTTAAGGTTAACCATATTTGCACATGTGCCCATAGCAATAACATAATTATATATATATATACCTAAGCATTTCACGTAATTGCACATATAGACTTATCATTCCAAACATTAGCACATATACACTTGGAATTTTACATTATTACACGTATACACTTAGCATTTTATATAAATGCACATGCACACATAACATTTCACATACTTACACATATACACTTGGCATTTCACATAAATGCACATGTTCACTTAACATTTCACATAAACACTTAACCTCCTCATAAGCACTTAGCTTATTCATTACAGATTTATCTTATCTCATAATGTGTTGCGTAGCTTTGGTGGCTTTTACCGCCGGTACAAGCGGTCACTCAATCATTACATAAAACATGATGACATCAGCGCTGAGTCAATGGTGGACTTTCCACTAGGTTCTACTAAACCCGACACCCGGAAGGTGTTGCCCTTTAGGCTCTCGATAAATGGACTCTAGAGGTGGCTCCCACCTTAGGTGTAACACTTAGCTCCGGTTACCGTTTAAATGTCATTATTCATGCCAAGGAAAATTTCAGTTCTTTTAATGCCTTTTCCTTTTTCATGCAACAATGATCTGTCATGTGAACATTTCAATTCAAAAATAAACGGTCAACTTTTATGACTTGACAGCTTCAGTAATCACTAATCACTATAGAATGTGATATACATATTTTTCCTTATCAATAGTAGATGATTGAACAATCCTCTATTACATACATAATTGCTCAGTACTTTGACAGGGTCAACTCATTGATGATAACTTGTGGTTCTATTATTGTATTTAACAATGTGAGTGATGGTACATACATATGATTCTAAGGTGCGATGTTTCATTGTGTTTATCGTAGATGAAGAAAAATAGCACATAACTTATAAATATTTATACAACATGCATCATGAAATGAACATAGGCCGAGTGTACAAAAAATCTAAATTATATGCAAATAGGTAATTAGCTTTCCACATTAACAGGGTTATTTACATTAACATCTCAATAAATAGGTCATGTGATATATCATCGACGTAGATACAATATAAGGATGGGCGGACATGCTCGATGTTATTATAATATCTCAAGAGTCATATCCAGGCGTACCCACCAATATGCTCGTGTACAATAGATAACCTATGACTTAGGACATATGCATATAGCAAATGTGTATCATTTATCGTCTTACACGTTATAGTACATGTTGAAATAGAATAGTCCCTATTGGCGGATATTATTGTGTAAGGCTTATTTAGACACATATGTTGTATTATTAACTAATGATGGATCTTATTTGTCACCATAATTTTGGCTACACCATACATCTATAAAATATTATTCTGGGGTGACATGCTAAATCAAATACCTAACATAAGTTGAACTAATTCATAACGATATGAACACATTTTTTTTGAAGAACCTATCAACTTGTGCGAAATATGTAGGAGTAAAAACCCTTTTAATTACATAACAAACTTCTCCCTCCCACTTATAAGATTCATTGTGATTACATACCAACTGATTAACTTGAGAGATGTAACAGATGAAATATTGCAATAGTCTCTGCAAGCAACATTTATTGTCTTTCTTTCCGTACGTAACTTGAGATTAGGATATAGAATGATTATGCACATGACATTGCAATGATCTATGCGAACGACATGTATGGGTGAACGATTCTCAGTATTTAACTAATGATCATCTATTATTATTAAAACATGCATTTAATTAACTACATGGATTAAACCCTAAATCAGTATAAAGGGGTAGTTTGCACCAGTGTAAATTTCAAGTAACAACTTCTAAGGTCTTAACAGTTATGTTGATTTGATCCAATATCCATAATGATTAGACTTCATAAAAAATATCATCAACAAGCCTAATAGTTTCTTTTAACAAATAACTACCTTGAATTGGAGCGATTTGGTTAATGATAGATCCTATGTGTTCGACACATACCTCGATTCCGTCATCCAAGTCGCCGTAGGCTACGTTGACGCACCTCTGATTCCAATGGTTCAACATTCGATGCAGTCAAAGAGAACCACCATTACCGAATTCGGGGGCGGTGTTGGCATAGAGCCATCGTTACCGAATCTTCCCCTCTCTCTATTTCCCTCTTGATCTATCTCCCTCTCAATCTCTCATCCATTCCCTCAATATATCTCTCACACTCTCTTGCACGTAACTAGATCAAAACTTTCGTAAAATAGAATCACATTATCGGTCATCCCCAAAAGAACATGCGCACACCCTCTCTCCTCCTTTACTCATTCACTCGTTACCTCCCTCCCTCTCATTCATTCTCTCTCCTTCTTGTTTTAGTACATTAGAGGGATGGTAATTATGAGCCTAATTCTATATTTATTAAAATGGAAGGAAGAACGTGGGATCAATCCATGACATTGATGGCTTCTCAACAAATATCTCATAAATTTTATATAGACACCCCTATACTTTTTACATTCAATCCTTACATGTAGAGTCTATCATGTTGCCACATATTTCATTATTTAACTCCCTCTCTCTCTCTTTTTATATCTAATTATAAATTACGGGTCGTTACACTCCTATCTTGAAAATTAATGAGACTAACTTTGAGTCATGATCCATGCAGTTCTTGACCCTCATGCAGTGTAATAAGAAGGAGCACATTCTTACACAGACGACTGTCAGATAAGACCGATGGAGAAGGCTTTGTCGGAAGCAAGATGATGCGTACAAACATATTTGGCTCTCTGGTACTCTCATCACGAAGATTGTCAAAATCCTGAACCACCCACATCGCCATGGTGATGTAGGATATCCTGGCAGTCAGATATGGGCAAGCGAAGAATGATGTTAAGATTCTTAAATTGCAGTTTGACATCTACACGACCAAGTAGAATGGTCATCATCTGTATAGTTTCTATTCTTCACTTTGTGGCATGTTTGAGAAGCTTCGCAGCTTCATGCTTGTGACCACATCTATCGAGCAACATATGGTGTGCATCTTCTTTAGTCCATTGAATTGTTAATTCTCAAATCATGCATTGTCATATAGTTTTCGTCTTAATATAGTGTACTTGTTCAATAAACTTAAAAAGATCATATTTCGAATATTCGCCAAAAACCCGTTCATATCTGGATCCATGATAGATCCCACAAGAAGAGGGGCAAGTTGACTCTGAGAATACCTACGGAGACTTCTATATGTCCTTGGTTCGATCTCCGGAGGAGAATTGAGGTCCTTGTGCAGGCGCCTCATCCCTGACAATGTCGCTTGCTCTGTATGGAGTGCCCCGTGGTTCCTCGAGTGCCATCCTTAGCTATATATTTGGGGTCCGGAAAGTGCTTGCTTCGCATTCTGGGCCGATAAGTAGCTTATCTCTTTTTGGCTAAGATAGGTTCTCTTTTTCCAGGAGCATTTGGAACATTTCGTTTCTGAACATTGCTCTAAGAGCATACTGGGAGGCATCTTTCACCGCACCCTTTCCCGTACAATGCTACTCTATTGTTACAAAGGTCAACAAATGGTTAAGTGTTGAAGGTGAAAAGCTAAGCAGGATTTTCCTACAAATTTGTCATGAATTCCCTATTGTAATTGATAATTGTTTCATCAGTAACTATTTTACATGTTTGAAATATTTATTAACTCGATAGATTCCTCCAGCGCATGAATGCAAGTAATTGTCTCATGTAACAACTTAATTGTGACATCACATCTTATGTCTAATGTCAAGAGTCGTATTAGATAATATTCATATGACTTAAAGCAATGAACCTAAATAGGTAAATCATCAGCGAAACTACATGGATGGGTTCAATAACTAAGGGCTTGTTTGGTAAAATGGTTAGATTGAGTTCGAGTATACTTCTGTGAATAGTAGATATTTTGATAGTTGGGAGGATTGGAGAGGTTTGGAATGATAAATGTGTTGTCGTATTGATTATGTGTTATATTAACTCCTCTTATAATTATGATATATTTTTTTGTTAATTTTTTTATTTGAACATGGTTAAAAATTGTAACAAGGAAAATGTGATGTCCATATAACTAATTCCAACACAGGAATTTGTGGGTAGAGCTGGTGATATATTAGGTTAGTTTGAGGTAACCTGACAACCAAATGAGCTCTAAAAGTGTGATTCTTCAAAAAAAAGTCAACAGTCATTACATGAAAAAATCGTGAAATATATTTCACGGTATTAGCAAAATACATGTATTTGAATTCTCGCAATCATATAGCCACCCTGAAAGGCATATGGCTTGTATGTTTTGAGGTGAAATCATTTGGTATATTCTATCTTTAAAGTACTATTCTCATATAAAGTTAGATGGCATGTTTCTTACTAATATTGGTACGTAAACTTCGTGGTCAAGACGAGGCTTATGATTACAAACATTATAAAATTTTAAAGATGGAAGATATCTCTGACTATCTCAATTATACATTCAAAATATTCAATTACTGAATTTACGTATACATTAGTCTTACATAAGCATCATAAAATGAGCTCACTTCATTTTCCTACCCAAAACATAATGCTGAAGTTGGTCCATAACATCATTATAAGGGAAATTTTGATTTTTATTCCAATTCAAGATGTCCAACCTATACAATAAGAATTCTTTTAAGGATTGGAACTTCTTAATCCCAGTCATCACTTCTTAGTCATCTACAAGGAAAATAACTGTTGAGAAAAACTCTATTCATAGACCCTAGGGTCATATTAGTCATATTCTATTGTAATCCTAACCATAACCCTTTGTCTCTCTACCTATATAAAGAGTCCTAGGGATCCCTTTCTAAATAAGAAAAACATAGCCATATTCTTCAACTTGGTATTAGAGCCTCCCTCACCCCCCAGTTGCCCCCATTCCCATCTTTCCCCCGATTTTGCATCGGAGCCCCCACCTCCTGTGAAACCCCCTATGCCCGACGCCTCCTGACTGCAGAGTCCCCGCCTCCTGCAGAGCTCCACTCCATCCAATCTTCTGCATGTTCCTCATGATCGTATGTGGATACGACAAGAGAACACATTCTCTTTGAGCTAGAGCCTGCTGAAAAGACATGTAAAAATATAACTTGGACCAAAGATGATGGAATGGTCAGTTCTTGGATTATGCTCAGCGTCATTGACATGATTGTAGATGAGCTCATTTACTACAAAACTGCTTAAGATATGTGGACCTCCCTTCAAGACACATATGGTCAGGACAAGAATTCAAGTAGGATGTATCGGATTTACTTTGACATGCTCAACATCGAGCAAGCAGGACACTCACTCCCAGAGTACTTCTCTCTCTTAAAATCCCTTCTTGGGAGATGTAATGCTTGTATTGCATGTTGCACGTGTCCTACTCATAGACAACATTGTCAACGAATGATAGTCCTAGTATTCCTTGTCGGACTTGATTCGAGCTATTCTGCTGCTCGCGATTAGATGATCACAACATCCATTCTCCCCACTATCGAGGAAGCCTATAGTACCCTTAGTCACCTTGCTCTTCCTCATACAAATATTAAAAGCATTGATCAAAGACAAGTTTCTGCTCTCGTTGCCCCATCTGGGCGAGGAAGTCATGGATCTTTCAGGAGTCGTGGTCAATGATGTTTTACTCCGGGACAAGGTTGTAGTACAACACAGTGCACTTACTGTCACAATTTTGGTCACATAGAAGTTGTATGCTACAATAAGCAGGGATACCCTACTCCTAGTGCTCGAATGGCCAGTTAAGGAGATGACCCTCCAGTAGAAGTTCCCAGATGGGACTTCGACGATTTGATGCAACGTCTCAACGGGTTGCAACCGAACGAGTCCTCTACCTTATACTAGGCTGATACTACGAACACTGCAGCAATGTCTCGCTCAAGTATCTTTATCGCGATTACCAATAACATTACAAAATCGGAATGATTGATTGATACAGGTGACATCACTCATCTATGTGGAGAACAGACCCTTCTACAACAGATGCGTAATGTCCCCCCTAGGTGGACTGTACAGGTTGCTGACGGACGATTTGAATCTAATAAGAGGAAAAGGATGTCCAACTAACTCTTAATATTAGACTCAACATTGTTTTATTTGTTCCATATTTTCCCATCAGACTTATTTCAGTTAGCCATATTTGCAAAGAACTCGATCATCGAGCGATAATTGATGCTATTTCTTGTGTGTTTTAGGACATACTAGCTGGGAGGACGATTGATACGGGTCTTGAAAAAGGGGGTGTATACTACCTTGTTACCGTTGCATGTAAACTTGCATGCACCTCGGTGCATATTCCATATTCTCTCTCTCTATATATATATATATAGGAAAAAATGGGGCTGCTCCCGCCTAATTTTCTCTCATTTTTTATTTTTTGAAAAATAAAAATGTGTTTTTATCACTACACCCTCCTAATATGTCATTTAGATTTCATCAGAAATATAGACTCCTATGTATTCCATCTAGATCAGGTAATTAATTCTATAATTCTGTATTAAGGGGGGGTCTGGATATAAGGGTCATTTGATATATTTGTTAAGGGTGAAATCAGAATAAAGATGCAAAAACATGAATTTTTTATCCTTGCACTACAAAAGATAATCCATACTGTGCATCACATTTGTGCCCTTAAACTCACCTATTTCAAAACCCCGATTCCCTTTCCCGTCATCGCACTCGATCAGCTCTTAAGCATAGGGTGCGTTCGATTCGGGAATAAGCAGGAATAAGGATGAGGAATAATGAGAATAAGGATATATTCTTTGTTCGGCTGGAGGATATGAATAAGGAGAATAAGGTGAAATAAAAGTAGGTAAGGTGGGATAAAGATAGGAATAAGAGTGAAATAAGATGGAATAATGAGGAATAGTCGTACAACTGGGAACCGTGTCGAGAGGAGAATTGACCCTTTATTCCAGGACTTATTCTCCAACCAAATAGGACCATAAGATCTCTTCAGCCTCTCCCTTTTTATCAGCATCATCGTCCTCCACACATTATCAACCTTCCACAAGAACTATCCTACAACGTGAATGACACTCACCTCAGATTTACTCCAACTAGAACCTTGACTTTATTGATATCCTAGACACCATCCTCATCTCCATGAAGCGGAATAATGTCGACGAGCTCCATATTCTTCTCAACACCATCATCACTCTTCTCAATACGTGCTACGATTGGACGACGAGATGCTTCTGAGAGAAGACGAAGGCGGTTCTTGAGAACTTCACAGAGTTCACGAGCAACAACCTTTGCCATTTCCACATACATAAATCTTTGCTTATGCCTAGAGTTAGGGAGGTCTATTGGGTGCTGCTAAGAGAGCTAGAGTGGTTGCCGAAGTGCAAGAGGAGGGTGCTGCTCTAAGACGAGGCGAACATGGATGTGAAGGTAACATCGGAAGTGAAGAAGATAGCGAAGATGCCTAAAAGGAATGTGAAGGCAGGGGCGGAATCAGGAATTTCATCAAGGAGGAGCCGTGTATATAACTATTATGTATGCTGGTTGGCGATGGAGCCCCCACCTTCATCACTGTTGTTTACCAAATTTACAAGACGTTTATATTTCTTAAGTGCCCATATTTTGGTCAAATTCTACGAAGACCGAACTCAAGTACTACATTTGGCAAATTGGAATTTAATCTCTACTTGAACTTCACGATCTCTACTCGATTTTCATGATGAACATGTTGCATAGTAGTCCCTAACTAGGGTGCATATCCGCACTTCGCTGCGGTGTAAGATTTATTTGTTAGAAATATTGATGTGATTAAAAATAAATTTACAATCTTCATAGTATTAGAAGACATAAAAGCAACCACATGAAAAAGGTAAATAATTGTATGTATAAGTACCAGATGTTAGCTCCCAATATTAGGAATATTTAAACATACAAAATTCATCAAAATATAATATAAAGCAAGAACAAATATGTACAAATAAGGTGATAATAAAACCTAATTTAGTGTTACGTAATAGTTTGGATAATATCATGAAATATATTTCCAATCAAAAGTATCAATTTGGCCTAACGATAGCCTTACTTTAATATTATTCACTTACACATGTAACATATGTATGAAATACTTTTCATTATAACTACATATGTTATGAAATTTCATTGAATTTAAAGCAAAATATTTAGGGATGCAACCAGATACAAAATATATCTGTATCTAATTCGCCATCGTATCCATTGACATCAATATTCGTAAACATTTTCGACTTTCAAAGACATAAAAAATATAGTTAATAATTAAAACTACAATCACAATATATTTTTGTATTTCAACAATGTTAAGTCTCATTTTAAGGTGTATAAAAAAAGTATTGAGAAAGAAATATGTCATTTCGATGCATGATATTTTTAACTAATAAAATCAATTAATAATTTTGTATATACATACACTCATATTTTTACAGAGTAATATTAATTTGAATTAATTTTTTTGTGAACTATCGTAACGTGCATGCTAAAAGTATGAAAAAAAATCATAATGCAAATTCTAAATTTTCAAAAGTAGTTATTCTAAAAGAAAATTCTAACTTGGATTTTTCAAATATTATAAATGATATTAATAATATATGATTTTCCTTTATTAAATTAATGCTCCTATAATTTTAGACTTAGAAATATACAAAAAAACAAAGGAGAGAGAATATGAATTGGCGAGGGAGTGAGAGAGGAGGAACGTGGGAGTTCAAGAATTAGAGGGGGAATTGGGCGATCAAGGGGGAGGAGAGAGGAAGTGCGCATGAGAGAGAAGTGTGCATGGGAGGAGAGAGAAAAGTTGGAGAAAGAGAGTGAGTGGCTTACGGAAAGAGAGGTGCGGACTGAAAATGCAATTGGGCTATCCACGTGTCCACATACGGAAGAGAGCTGGGAAAAACCCAGCTATAGTGTGGGTTATAGATATACACCGGGACAACAAAGAACTTCCAGCTGGAGGTTGTCAATATGTTTTACATCTCAAAAATTGGATCATGCAGACACTTAGCAGTAAGGATATGTAATAAACATCAATTATCTATATATTTTTATCTTTGTTAAGCATTAAAATTTGTACATAATGTGGATATTATGTATGTTATCACATAGTTAGCACTTGAATCAACAAATTTGATATATACTTAATGCGTGTGTTTGTTGTTTGCAATGTTGTTTTAGCAAAATTTGTTTGGGTCATATACTTATTATAAAATATCCTTTATCTCAATAATGTTTGCATTCCGTGTTCGTTACGTAAGGATGACATGATCTATATATGTATTGATGAAAAATAATCAATGATCTTAACAATATCCTCCTTTATTTTAGCCCAAGCTATAAAATAACTGATATTTTTCTTTTCTACTCAAGCACTGTTTCAAGATGTATGTTATCGCTCACGTAATTTACAAGTATCTATAACAAGCACTCAAAGCCATCAATGAATTATTTAAATCTTCCTTAACATTCTGATTTCAGTTGTTGCTGTTGTTGAGCCTCTAAATATTTCTATTTGTAAATCCATTTATGACATGTCTATGGAAATACGAAAAATCATGCACCATAGTTCTATGTCACAACATCCTCCACGTGGAAACAATGTCGACAGATCACTATATTTTTTCGCTAACATATAGTGCCTATGAAAAGCAAATATTTTTATATAGACGTTCTCCATGAAGATCATTATTGTATCATTTAACGATATTGTATAATATCTTTTGTTTACTGTAAAACTACCAATAACTCTTAAAATTTACAAAGAATGTTACATTGCATGTGGGAAGAAACAATTCGTATAATAATGATTACCTGTTTGTTGTCTTCCTCTTCAAAATTAGTACAAATCATTGCAGATTTTAAGAATGATTTAAAGAAAAATACCAAAAAAAAGGAAATATATAATGGACACCAGATCGATGATTATGTAATAACTATTGTTTATATTCATTGGAAATTTTGAAATATTTTTTAAATTATTAGTTGTTTCTAATTATTTGCTACTATAGTCGGATTTTGTTTAATTAATATATAGATTAAATATATGTTTTCTTCAGGAGAAGCTTTTTACAAAGTTTAGACACATGTATTCAACCAATTATAAATATAGCACTATTACTCGTGCAAAGCACGGGCTTACACCATACTATCTAAAAACGAGAAACATTATTTTATATACCCTTTTTGTTTGAGTATGAAATTGTATGGCTGGTGAATCTCCATTTCGTCACCTTTATTCTTTCATTTTGGCCTTTAGACCCTATCTAAATGCAAGTATATATCGTTATTTTGCAGAAATTAACATATATTATTTATGGTATAAATGTTGTATAAAATGATGTATTTAAAGCCGACATAAAAGAATAAAGAAAAGAAAAGAAATAAAATACCAAAGATATTAAATTACCTAAACCTCGAGACCTATGCATCATGATGAATGGATCGATAAAGAATAAAGTAGGGAGAGGTAATGGCCAAAATTCAATAAAACAATCTTTATTTATTCATCAATAAGCCCAATTCGGGACCTATTTTTATTATTTATTATTTATACACTAAATCGGGAACTTTGTACATAAAAGTTGTAGATAAAATTATCTAAAAACTACAAAAAATATTTTACACAAAAATAATATACAATGTACATTCTACACTCAGAATAAAATTCTAAAATCCAAACTTCACAGACCCATATCTTCTTCATATTAACTCAAAACCCATAAAAATCATTTCATTATATATAAAATTTTTATTATCTATTTAATAAAGGTAGTTTCATTCAATTTGGAGTTAAGATGCAAAAGTTAGGTTTTGGACCCCTATTGTACAATATACATGAATAAAATATTCATTTTATCGATCCTTTGTATTATTTGATTTTTTATATTTTATGTATGTACATAATTAAAATAAAATAAAACCGTACAAAATATACTAAAATGAAATAGTATATAAAATACATAGATGAATTACTTATACATATACCTATACGATATATATGTGTATTTATTTGAATGTATAAATAACTTCAGAAAAATAAAATAAAAATATATTCAAGTGTATTTAATTAGGTTATAAATGTATAAAATATGTATATAAAATAATAAATACCAGAAGACAAAAAATATCTCTTATATAGATAAAATACATATATTTATACGTGTAAAAAGTAACCTTTAATAAATTGTTGTAAACATAAATAAAAATCATGATAAAATGCTACATAAAATAAATAAACATTTTTTTATATTTTGATTAAAAATTAAATAAATCATATAGTATTTTATTTCTATTTGTTTCCTCTTTTTATTTTGATCGTGTCCTCATGTGGCCGAATGTACCAACCAGAGGCAGGCCTTGGTTCACCCGCCGGTCAGCTGGCCCCCTCTGACCACTAGGTCCTGTAGCTTAACGCAGATGACACATTTTACTTGATTTTTCCTGTCCGCATCTGCATCCATTTGGATCGATTCTACAAACTTGCTCCTCGATCATCCTTCTTTCATGCACATATATCTTCTTGATCTGAGGAGCTTTTGATGCATGAGACACCTCTCGATCAAAGGTCACGTGTAATAATATATCCTATATCCTTCATTTGCCTTTTGATCCCTCTTACAACATCAAAACCCTAATTTTCTCACATCTAGGTGAACCCTGGTGACAACAGGAGCTCCGAGGAGGATTTAGTGTATGTGTGTAGTGTCGAATCGAGGTCGATCCAACTCAACCACCTCCTCCTTCGCGAGCTTGCTCCAAGTTAGTCCTGGTCAGGATAAGCTTCATCATTTCTTATTCTTTTCATCCTAGGAGTAGCCGTAGCATATGTCAATATTCAATTCCTTTGTTTTTTGTTGAATCATCGAAAAATCCACAATTTTAAGTTCATAAGAGCTACTGCTTCGGCTCTTGTTCCAACACCCTCCTATCGTGTTTTTGCTCGCTCTTGACAGCATCAACCTCCCTGTAGCTTTTTCTACATACCAACACATTCCATTCAACATAATATTCTCGCGATCAGGAGAACTAGGTCCACCCTCTGCCGCTTCACCGTGGACCTCCCCCGCGACGCATCTCGTCCTCATTCCATAAGACAATCCCCAGATCCTTCGATTTTTCATGGTTGATCTTCCCGTGCAGGTTCCAAAGGAAGAAGCCTTGTTGAAGGTTGTTTTGAGTCAAGAGAAGGCTTCCATGTTTCCTGAGTTCTCACGAGACCCCAGGACCCATCGATGGGTCTTGGAGCGTTTTGAAGGGACCAACAACTACGGAGGATTTTTGGCTCCATTTTGTACCAGATGTGAAGCTCCTAGGTGGTCGGAAGCGAGTAGTTGAGTCGATCGAGCTCAGGTCGAAGTTCATCCCTGTTCTTCCCACGTAGCAATGAATGTTGGATCGAAGCGGAGCTCCAGTTTGAGCATTAGCCGCCGGATCGTGAAGCTCCAACACCATTGATCTTTACCGGAGATCTAATATGAGTCGCCCATCCACGAAGCGTCATCGACCGCCTGTGAGGCGCCAAGTAGATAAGTGGCTTCAGATCTACCATCCGATCGCGCACACCTTGGGTTACACTCTAACCTCAATGCCTTTTTGCATTCATTTTTAGTATTAAATATTTCATATGTAACACAATATTTTTTGTAATATTTACACATTTGAACTCGAGCTTTCATTTATTTGCATTGTAGTCCAGTCCAGCTCAGCTCACGTATCGTCCCACACGAGCTGGGCATTTTGCACCGAAGCCCCATCAGGTTTGGAGATTTACATTCAGTCTTGTAAATTCATTTCCTAGAGTATTTTTCTTGGTTAATTACAACTTGGACATGTATCCTTTTGGATACATCAAAGAAGCCCTTGCTAAACGTTGAATATTTTTATTTCTTGGAAATTTTGCATGTTTAGCCTCTGGATTTTGTTGTAGGGTTCTGAAATTACTTGAAACTTATGGTAATTGCTAAAAGGCCCCTTCCATGTTGCATTGCTTTTTGTAGATTTATTTTTATTAAAAATACATTTCATGCTCTATAAATTTTACGAAAATTATGACAGATGCCTAAATTATATTTCATCGAATATATTTTTAGTAAGGAATTTTAGTCAATACTGCTATTTATTTAAAATAAAAGTAGAGCTATGTTCCCTGTTTAGCTTAGAAAAATAAAAAAATAAAAGTATTTTGAAAAATTACAAAAAATTATATTTTTATTTATTATCCTATTTAACATTCATGGACCAAGAATCCATAAAAAAAGAAAAACACTAAACATTAAAAAGCTCTAAAATCGTTATAAAAATCATAAAAAATTCTACAAAATTCCAAAAATATTGCTATTTATTATATATTTAAAATAGTTTTGAAAAATTTTGATCTATTCTGATATTTTAAATTCCCAAACAATTCAACTTATTTATTCTAGTTATTATTTTGCCATATTAATTCCATTAAAATAAAAATAGTAAAAACTACCAGAAAGTAAAACAAATAGTGAAAAATACAAAAAATGGAAATATTTCATTTTGTGATTTTTGAGTATTTATATTATATTTATAAATAGAAAAGCTCTTAATATATACTTATATTATCCTTTATAATTATTAAAAAAAATTAAATTTCAGAAAATATAAAAAGAAAATAAAAAATCATAAAATTTAAAATCCAAACAAATAAATAATTGAAAACCAGAAAATTTAAAAATCCCTAAAAACCTAAAAATAATCATTGTTTTTTATTCAATTTGTTTGTCTTTTCCCTGTTCTTCATGTGTTTGACCCCTACCGTACATGTCCACTATACATTTTGCAAGTATATATCGTTATTTTGCAGAAATTAACATATATTATTTATGGTATAAATGTTGTATAAATTAGACCCTATCTAAATGCAAGTATATATCGTTATTTTGCAGAAATTAACATATATTATTTATGGTATAAATGTTGTATAAAATGATGTATTTAAAGCCGACATAAAAGAATAAAGAAAAGAAAAGAAATAAAATACCAAAGATATTAAATTACCTAAACCTCGAGACCTATGCATCATGATGAATGGATCGATAAAGAATAAAGTAGGGAGAGGTAATGGCCAAAATTCAATAAAACAATCTTTATTTATTCATCAATAAGCCCAATTCGGGACCTATTTTTATTATTTATTATTTATACACTAAATCGGGAACTTTGTACATAAAAGTTGTAGATAAAATTATCTAAAAACTACAAAAAATATTTTACACAAAAATAATATACAATGTACATTCTACACTCAGAATAAAATTCTAAAATCCAAACTTCACAGACCCATATCTTCTCCATATTAACTCAAAACCCATAAAAATCATTTCATTATATATAAAATTTTTATTATCTATTTAATAAAGGTAGTTTCATTCAATTTGGAGTTAAGATGCAAAAGTTAGGTTTTGGACCCCTATTGTACAATATACATGAATAAAATATTCATTTTATCGATCCTTTGTATTATTTGATTTTTTATATTTTTATGTATGTACATAATTAAAATAAAATAAAACCGTACAAAATATACTAAAATGAAATAGTATATAAAATACATAGATGAATTACTTATACATATACCTATACGATATATATGTGTATTTATTTGAATGTATAAATAACTTCAGAAAAATAAAATAAAAATATATTCAAGTGTATTTAATTAAGTTATAAATGTATAAAATATGTATATAAAATAATAAATACCAGAAGACAAAAAATATCTCTTATATAGATAAAATACATATATTTATACGTGTAAAAAGTAACCTTTAATAAATTGTTGTAAACATAAATAAAAATCATGATAAAATGCTACATAAAATAATAAACATTTTTTTATATTTTGATTAAAAATTAAATAAATCATATAGTATTTTATTTCTATTTGTTTCCTCTTTTTATTTTGATCGTGTCCTCATGTGGCCGAATGTACCAACCAGAGGCAGGCCTTGGTTCACCCGCCGGTCAGCTGGCCCCCTCTGACCACTAGGTCCTGTAGCTTAACGCAGATGACACATTTTACTTGATTTTTCCTGTCCGCATCTGCATCCATTTGGATCGATTCTACAAACTTGCTCCTCGATCATCCTTCTTTCATGCACATATATCTTCTTGATCTGAGGAGCTTTTGATGCATGAGACACCTCTCGATCAAAGGTCACGTGTAATAATATATCCTATATCCTTCATTTGCCTTTTGATCCCTCTTACAACATCAAAACCCTAATTTTCTCACATCTAGGTGAACCCTGGTGACAACAGGAGCTCCGAGGAGGATTTAGTGTATGTGTGTAGTGTCGAATCGAGGTCGATCCAACTCAACCACCTCCTCCTTCGCGAGCTTGCTCCAAGTTAGTCCTGGTCAGGATAAGCTTCATCATTTCTTATTCTTTTCATCCTAGGAGTAGCCGTAGCATATGTCAATATTCAATTCCTTTGTTTTTTGTTGAATCATCGAAAAATCCACAATTTTAAGTTCATAAGAGCTACTGCTTCGGCTCTTGTTCCAACACCCTCCTATCGTGTTTTTGCTCGCTCTTGACAGCATCAACCTCCCTGTAGCTTTTTCTACATACCAACACATTCCATTCAACATAATATTCTCGCGATCAGGAGAACTAGGTCCACCCTCTGCCGCTTCACCGTGGACCTCCCCCGCGACGCATCTCGTCCTCATTCCATAAGACAATCCCCAGATCCTTCGATTTTTCATGGTTGATCTTCCCGTGCAGGTTCCAAAGGAAGAAGCCTTGTTGAAGGTTGTTTTGAGTCAAGAGAAGGCTTCCATGTTTCCTGAGTTCTCACGAGACCCCAGGACCCATCGATGGGTCTTGGAGCGTTTTGAAGGGACCAACAACTACGGAGGATTTTTGGCTCCATTTTGTACCAGATGTGAAGCTCCTAGGTGGTCGGAAGCGAGTAGTTGAGTCGATCGAGCTCAGGTCGAAGTTCATCCCTGTTCTTCCCACGTAGCAATGAATGTTGGATCGAAGCGGAGCTCCAGTTTGAGCATTAGCCGCCGGATCGTGAAGCTCCAACACCATTGATCTTTACCGGAGATCTAATATGAGTCGCCCATCCACGAAGCGTCATCGACCGCCTGTGAGGCGCCAAGTAGATAAGTGGCTTCAGATCTACCATCCGATCGCGCACACCTTGGGTTACACTCTAACCTCAATGCCTTTTTGCATTCATTTTTAGTATTAAATATTTCATATGTAACACAATATTTTTTGTAATATTTACACATTTGAACTCGAGCTTTCATTTATTTGCATTGTAGTCCAGTCCAGCTCAGCTCACGTATCGTCCCACACGAGCTGGGCATTTTGCACCGAAGCCCCATCAGGTTTGGAGATTTACATTCAGTCTTGTAAATTCATTTCCTAGAGTATTTTTCTTGGTTAATTACAACTTGGACATGTATCCTTTTGGATACATCAAAGAAGCCCTTGCTAAACGTTGAATATTTTTATTTCTTGGAAATTTTGCATGTTTAGCCTCTGGATTTTGTTGTAGGGTTCTGAAATTACTTGAAACTTATGGTAATTGCTAAAAGGCCCCTTCCATGTTGCATTGCTTTTTGTAGATTTATTTTTATTAAAAATACATTTCATGCTCTATAAATTTTACGAAAATTATGACAGATGCCTAAATTATATTTCATCGAATATATTTTTAGTAAGGAATTTTAGTCAATACTGCTATTTATTTAAAATAAAAGTAGAGCTATGTTCCCTGTTTAGCTTAGAAAAATAAAAAAATAAAAGTATTTTGAAAAATTACAAAAAATTATATTTTTATTTATTATCCTATTTAACATTCATGGACCAAGAATCCATAAAAAAAGAAAAACACTAAACATTAAAAAGCTCTAAAATCGTTATAAAAATCATAAAAAATTCTACAAAATTCCAAAAATATTGCTATTTATTATATATTTAAAATAGTTTTGAAAAATTTTGATCTATTCTGATATTTTAAATTCCCAAACAATTCAACTTATTTATTCTAGTTATTATTTTGCCATATTAATTCCATTAAAATAAAAATAGTAAAAACTACCAGAAAGTAAAACAAATAGTGAAAAATACAAAAAATGGAAATATTTCATTTTGTGATTTTTGAGTATTTATATTATATTTATAAATAGAAAAGCTCTTAATATATACTTATATTATCCTTTATAATTATTAAAAAAAAAATAAATTTCAGAAAATATAAAAAGAAAATAAAAAATCATAAAATTTAAAATCCAAACAAATAAATAATTGAAAACCAGAAAATTTAAAAATCCCTAAAAACCTAAAAATAATCATTGTTTTTTATTCAATTTGTTTGTCTTTTCCCTGTTCTTCATGTGTTTGACCCCTACCGTACATGTCCACTATACATTTTATTGTAGGGTTATAATATATTTTGATCCACATCTCTTGCTTTTATTGCTTAATATTTATCTTATAGGTTAAATGTTGATCATTCTCAACTTTAGTGAATGGTCGCCTCGGCAACAATTTATCTTTGCTTCTTGTGAGGATATTTTTATACCGTCGCCAAAGTTGAGTTCATCAATAGATATATTTTTTTGCAAGAAATTCACAGCATAAACACATTAAACACATTGTAGTATCTTTTGTGGGAGCCACACACCACAACTAAGTTTCTCTTAAGAATACCCGATGAACACTTTACATTGTACACGTGCATAGACGTAAATTAAACTATATAATCTCGTGAATCATTTAATTTACGGATATGACCATTTAGAAAAAAATAGTCGGTCACCCCTTACTAGAATAAAAATATGAAAGGGTCTTCCACTTGTGCCCCTATAAAATATTACAATTACACTTCAATCAGTACCTCCTTCGTATTCATATCCGCCCAGCCCCTTTTTTACTATAATTTCATGCGCACACCTTCGAGGTATTGGAGTAGGGATGCAAATGATCGGATACAACCGAACAACCCGGCTTAAGCATTTTGGGAGTGGTTAATCGGGTCCGCATGGGTCGATCTTAAGAGATTGTTAGGGCCAGTAATATTCCTCAATATGGAACGGGGACCTAAGCCCGGGACGTTACAGATAAAGATATAGTTATTACCATATTCTTATCCGTTTTTTAATACGAATACGGATGCGGATATGGATATTGACGGATATTAAAACTATCTTATCATATCATTAAAAACGGATATGGATGTAAAACGGATACTGATCGCATACGAGTAATGTTATAAATACTCTATAGAATCGACTTAAATATGTAAGAATTGGATGGAAAACACTGGATACTAATTCACTAAATGTGTTGTATCATAAAAATTATATGAATATGTTAAAAGAAGGTAGAGAATTATGTTATATAGGGTTAAAAATAAATCTATGACTACAAATTCTGATAAAGATGTTTACGGATATTAAAACGATATCTATATCCATATCTATTTTAAAACGGATACGAATATGAATGTCAAAATATTATAAAACGGATACGATGACGGATCGGATACGGATATACCTGTTTCCGTTTGCATTCCTGTACACGAGGCGAGACCGCGAGAGTGAACATGTAAATAGATAGAGGGTCGGAAGTGTAATTACGACCACGAAACAGGCAGGTATTAAATTGCAATTTCGTGCATATAATAGGGCAGGGTTTTAAATGTAATTGCAATGTTACGTAAATGCGCACTTGTAAATTATCCATAAAAATAAAACCCTCCAAAGTTAATGTCCCCTCTCATAAACCTCCGGGGAAAGACCATCGCCAGAAGCTCATGGAAGCCGCCGCAGCGCCACCGCGGAGGAAGAAGAAGGTGGAGGAGATCCCCCACCGCCGCAGCCTCGTTGGCAGCATAGTTGAGAAGGGGCTCTCCTCCTCCACTTCCTCCGATCCACCTCGCCCCCCTCAGGCCTCCGTCCTCCCCTTCCCGGTCGCCCGTCACCGCTCCCAGGGCCCAGTACGTCTCGGAACCCTAATTTTCTCCTAATTTGCCTTCGCTTCCCTGATGCATGAAATCTGCAATATTTGATGAAAAAAGTCGTTTTTAATACGAATAAGTCGTTCATTTGCTGAAAAAAATCGATTCTTTGGTGCAGCACTGGGTGCCGACTGCGGGAGGCGTAGAGGATGATGTGGAGGACGACCGGGACGGGACCGATTTTAGCTCCTGTGCGTTGCTCGCGAAGCCTCCGAAGAGGAAGGAAAGGAAAAATCTCGACTTTAGCAGGTGGAGGGAGTTCGTGGGTGGTGGGTCGCCGAAAGAAGTGAAATTGGATGCTGGGAACGTGAATTCCGAGATTAAGAGGGTGAGTAGTAGCGCGACAAGCGAGAGGAAGGAGAAGTTTGAGGTGGGTAGACATAGCCAAGTCTTGGATTCATCTCGTGTGGTTGTGCATGCCAATGGGAGTGGTGAGGTTGATGAATTTGGTGTGACATCGATGGAGGAGAAGGGGGAGATTGAATTCGGCAAAGATGACATCTTGGGCTCCTCTTTTGTTGCTTCTGCCGTCACTGGGAATGGCAGGACCGGGGTTGTTGAAGTGGCTGCTCCTTCACTTGCTGACGCGATTGATATGGAGAATCGCGCCCGTCTGGGACAGATGTCTGAGGATGAGATTGCCGAGGCACAGTCTGAGATAATGGAGAGGATTAGTCCCGCTTTTCTGGAGATGCTGAAGAAGAGGGGTCAGGATAAAATGGAGGGCAAGTTTACTGGTGTAACGTCTAGTAAGGACAATGTCAGGAAAGAATTCAAAATTAAGGGAGCTGAAGCTGCTAATGGGGCGTTAACATGTCCTAAACAGACAGATGGTCCAGAGGCTACAGGGGAATTGGTGCATGGTGTCAGCAAGTTGCAACCGTCTGATAACCACAATGACAACAAGTGGAAGGCTTGGAGTGAGAGGGTTGAGAAGGTTAGGGGTTTGAGATTTTCCTTGGACGGCGATCTTATTGCAAGCAGTAGCTCTGAGGAACAAAATGGTAATATATAGGCACTTGACTATCTTTTCAAAGTATATCTATTGATGTCATTTACTTGTGTAGGCATTTCAGAGGTTAGAATCGGAAGTTCCACTTTAAATTATGTTTTTTTTGGATGTTTGTGAATGCATCAAAATGTCATTTCTTGTGCCATTAATCGATTCATAGGTTGATGTAGGTTTAAAATGGGTTCAATTTGAAGCGGAAACACCTTGTAGAATCGCTTGTTGGATTGTACCCAGAGAATTACCAATGAAGTTTATGAAAAAGATGCACAAGGTGTAGAAAACGAGTGATTCCTGGGGAGTGAGGGAGTGGGGATAGAGGGAATGAGAATGGAGTGAGCCTTGGATGAGTGGTTACTTGTTGGGAGGCATCGAAGGGCAACTTACATTATGGCACGGGTATGGCTTATCTCGAGGTCACACCCTTTCTCTCCTAAAAAAACCTACATTGTGGCTCTTGGAGGGGTTCAAGGAGTTGGGTCACCTTTTCGCATAAGGGTATGTGCAACTTATGATGCGTAGAGAATGTTCAATGGTTGCATGGACTTAGTCTTGTGCTTTCAATGTGATGGTTTGTCCACTAGCATTGGAGGTGATGTGGGCAGGAGTTACCGACCTTAAGGTGGGTAGGTCTGAGACTACCCGGTTACTTCTTCCAAGCAGGGGGTGGATGTTGTGTAGGGAGTTTTCCATTGGAGGATGTGTACTTGATTAAGGTCATCTTTAGCAAGGAGGCCTAGGCTATGGTGGTGAAGAAAGATGCACTTGTTGCTTGAGGTTTGTTGGGGAGGGGGTAAAAGAAGACATGATGGGTTGTTGGTGCTCTACATTTGTTCTTCACATCTTTCGTAGGGAGGACTATGTGGACTTCATTGTGGATGTGGTGACCCTATGGTGCACGATTTTGGCGGGTTGGAGTTGCATTAACATCCCATTTTTTGTAGGTTTCTAGGGGCTCTGGTGTGTTGCCAGGTCTAGTCCTCTTTGGGGAAGATTTTGGAGTCAATGGGAGCTTCTTTGATGAATCGTTTTGTTAGGGTTGAAGCATGAATTATCGCCATGGTCGATGATGGAGGTTGTTGTTGAAGTTGGGGTTCGAAGGTTGACTTTTCTCTTGTTGCAAGCAAGGGTCTTTGGGGAATATTTTGGAGTCAATGGGATCTTCTTTGATGAATCGTTTTGTTAGGGTTGAAGCATGAATTATCGCCATGGTCGATGATGGAGGTTGTTGTTGAAGTTGGGGTTCGAAGGTTGACTTTTCTCTTGTTGCAAGCAGGGGTCTTGGTCTTTACGGTATTGATGGTGGTAGTGGCGGATGTCCGGATGCAACTTCTTTCTTGTGGAAATATGAACCGGTAGAACGTCATCACCTTTGATTCTTTTTCAAGAAGGGGATGAGTTTGTATTGTGTATTGTAGGGGTCAACGAGCTATTGAGTGATTTCACAAGTTTCAATTATAACTGACATGGTTTGTTTGGGTTCGGAATTCTTTTTTGTTGGATGATTTGGAGATGGGGGATTTCTGCAACGTCTTGATTTTAACAATGCCCACCAGTCATCAAATCTGGTCTGGTTCGTGGGTTGTGCAACAATGTTGGTTGATATGTATTAGGTTCGACTTTTAGCCCTTCTGGTTTATGTGGGAGTTTTGATTTGGGGGCTCAAATTTTTTCCACTCACCTAGTGTGTGCTCCTTTATGGGTAAGGGATGGAAATCAATCTTCCCTTATTCTCTTTGGTTATTTTGGCAATATTTGATGATGGAGTCTCGAGCTTATTGCAGTAATATTGCCACATGGCGAGCTTCTGATTTCATTGGTTGTGACAGAGGGGTCTGTATGCATGTGATAGTGGAGGGGCATGCCTACGTTGTGATGGTTTAAATTTAGAGCATCGTGGTGGGGTTAATTGGGTGGGCTGGGCATGTATCAAGAGTTCGGAGGCATTCGAAGGGGTGGGGTAGATGAATGGTCTCGTGGGAATGATTCATCATCTACATGGCTCAGCCTGTCAGAAAACGGGTTAGGATTCTCAATGCTTAAAGGATGGCCTATAAGAGGTGACTCATTATGGGTGGCATGTATTGGGCGAGGGGGTGCATGTGTATGTGTTGTGGGGTTATGTAGGGGCAATGTCGAGGGGCATGTGTGTGGTGCTGCTGCTGAAGGAGCCATCCATGCATTGGGAGGTTATAGAGACACATCTTGCACATGATGTTATCGTCTTGATAAAAATCCTCTTTTGGAATGTACGGAATCCCACAAGGAGGGTGACAATGTGTCGTTATTTTAGCAGCTAATCGAGGGAGGGATATGGTAGGGGCTGTTGATATGTTAAGGACAATCCCGAGGGGCGAGGGTGGGGGCTATGGATGGAGGAGTCATTGGGAGGTGCACATTGTGTTGAATTCTCGTCTTGATAAAAAAATTAAAAATCCTTTATCTCAATGTGTAAAATCTGATGATGAGTGTGGTGGGTTGTTATTTTAGTAACTAGACAGTGGACATGATTTTTTAGAGGAGTTTTTGACGGAGTTTCAAGTTTGATGGTCAGAGTGGTGTTAAAGTGGCTAAACTATTAGATTTTAAACAAATTAGTGGATTTCTTGTTGGTTGGAACGAGGATCACTTTGAATTCATTGAGATGCTAGGGGGAGCATGGCCTTGATGTTTTTTCAAGGTGGGTGAATGACTTCTAATTTGTGGTGAGTCTGGTGACTACGGTGTATTGGCTGACGAATGTAGTGGTTCAAGAGGAGCTTTGGATGGCATTGATGGAAATCAAGCTTAAATTTTTTGCATCCTAATTGGGTTATTGGTAGAGTCTTTATCATCTTGTTAGTTGGGAATGTCTAGTGATTCCAAAGGTAAGGCCATGATTTTTGGGAATTCCGGAGCTTGATAAGTAAGCTGCAACTAGAGATATATAATGCAGTCAACTGCAAGTATATCTTGTCGATCTCAACTTCAAGGTTGCTGTTGGATGGGTTTTCTCTCTCATATGAGATGTTGCAGTATTTCTACGTTTCATTTGTGCAAGGTATAGAGAAGTCTTTGTTAGATTACATGACCGTGATGCATGAATTAGAGGTGGGGTTGTGACCCTCTTATTAGTTCAAATCTGAAAGGTCTTGGGTTATGAAGGCAGTGTTGAGGGAAATAATGACGACATTAGAGGAGTCGGGAGGTGAAGGTGTCCACCACATAGTGGATGGTCTTAAAGCTCTCGACTTTAAGGAAGCATGTTCAGTCTTTGAAAAGGTAGGTTCAACAGTAGTGTGAGCAGAGGAGGATGATGTCTTAAATAAGTGCTTAATAGGTTGAACAAAATTAAGGATTCCACGATGGTCATGTTTATGATCTTAAAATTTGTCGAAAGGTGGTGGCTAAGGACAAGAAACACGTGCAGTGGAGGCAACACTCCAGGGAGATATTGCTCACGGAAGAGGATGTCTCCACATCATTTTTTGCTTGTTTGCTAGAAGTTGGCATACGATGAACCTTATTCATTTGATCGAGGTTTTTGGTTGTCAATTTTAGGCATCATACTAAACATCGTGATATATCACCGATATCTTGCATACAATTTTGCAAGATATCAACAGATATCTCGTAGAATATTAGTCAAAATTTAAAGATTTCAATATAAAATTTCCCATATATCGATCGATATCGACCGATACCATCTATATTGGGTCGATATTGCTCAATACTATCCATTTTTAACTTTTGATCTATTTGTTTGAGATTTTACTTTTGATCCTTGATAGATCATCTCTTGATTTTGATCTATCGCCTAAATCCACATGAGTGATCATTTGATTCTGATCGGTCATATTTTTTTTTGAAATTCAGGAAGATTTTTGAAGCCAATTTCATTCCCGTTTTTTTTACAATGGCTAGTTTTTGTGAGCCAACATCTATGGGACCCTAAGACCTATAAATAGGACACATACCTCATTCTACAACACACACTAATAGAAATAAGCTCTGTACTCTCCTCTTTCCACTCTATACTCTGAGAGAAAATCGAATAGCTATTTTCTTATGTATTCTTCATTCCAACAGGTCTGGTTCTCTGCAATTGATTCTTACGAGTACGCTCCTTGCTCTGTAAGATTGTTTTAGTTTTGCCTCTTATTATTCATTGCATGTTTACTTTGATATTGAGGTTATTAGGATTGTTTTAATATGTATACGGTTTTGAGTTATCCACGCAAACAACCCATGTTATACACAGTGGAGTTGATTACGTAATCAACTCATGTTGTAATACGATTGGGTTGCCTACGTAAACAACTCGGTTTAGTGGAAGATCCATGTGGGTTAGGTTGAAAGCTCGAGTCGGGAGACTTAGGTCGTGGTTTTTACTCAGGAACGTTTCTATGTTAAATACTGTGCACTTGTAGTTTGCTTGTCTATATTTTGATTAAAAGCGCTACACGACATTGTGGTTGTTTGAGATTATTGTTTGCAACAATCCGGGTCATTTAATCGATGCACCTGCATCCATCAGTCGGTGTCCTCGCAGATATATAAAAACCAATAAAAAACACATTATGATTTATATTTTTTTGTTTCGAGACATGGTACCGCCCTTAACCCAGCAGGGGGAGCACACCTGCCTTGCCCTTGGACTCCCCTAGGTTCGTTGGGTGGCGAGACCCTCGTTTTGAATGGGAGGTTTCGCCCTCCCTTTTGGCGTCGAGGATGGAACACCGGTTGAGATGATCAAGGAAAGTCTATATTGTACATGCTAGTATGCTACTATATTAATATTTAATGCTCAATACTTGTAAGTATTAGTAATATAGTGATGCAAACATCACATATTCACGACATAATCAATTGACATTGATTTTCTTTAGTTCAGTTAGAAGTTTCCTCTTTAATCTATTTTTTAGTTCATCTTCTTTCATTTCAAATTATGATTATTATAATGACGTTCTTTAAAAATTATATGCTATTATATTCATTAGCTTGTTCATTTGATGTTCGATATAGCTCAACATTTTGTTTATACATAATATGCCAAAGTGGCTAGAATTGTGTGCTTCGGGTTTGTTCTAAACCCTTTGCTCTAAACCCTATCGTATCCGTATCTTTGGATCATGATCCGATTAACCCAAAGTGGGCGCACGAAGGGCATATGCGGCCGCACAATCCGCATTTGCGTCCCGCATAAGCGCCATGGGCACATAATTGAGGGCTTCATGAAAGCGGTGCACTGAAGGTGACGCACACGCATATGCGCATATGCAACCACATAGGCCGATTTCGTGAACACTGGCATCGATCCTTCTTCTCATCTTCCACAATTGAGAATAGGGTTCTCATGAGGGAACACATCACCGCCGCTTAGTTAGATTTTCCTTGAAAATACCCATCCTCGCATCATGCCATGTGCACCACTACCGGTCCTTGCATTGCATCCCTATCACCATCGAAGTCTAGCGTCATGTCCTCCTCACGGAGAACAACATATAGAGGTTTCATCCTCTCGATCTCCATCGTCGTATGAGATAGATGGTGGCACTGCCTTTGCGGAGGTTAGGCTTCCGCTGGGAACCCATCACTTGGATCTCTCCGTCCTTTTTACTTCAATCCTTGCAGTGTCACAATGCTTCTTCGTGCTTGAGTTATGCGATATATCTCATCATGTATATGAAATGATGCCAACATAGCTTGGAAGACTTGATGGCTGCATAACGAGTAACCTTGCAAGACTGCTGGCATTGACATGATCTCACAATTCTTCAAGGATAAAACTGCAGTGCCATCTTTGAGATTGGGAATAAAAATAACAATAAAAAATATTGGATCTCGAAGATATACAAATCAAGAACCGAATACCAAGTCGAAAAATGAAATGTGGAAAAAATAAAAGCAGCAACAAGAAAGAACCACACTTGAATTTTTATGTAGAATCCTACTCCATAAAGAGCAAGAATGAAACCACATGAGAAATCCCCAAGGGCTATGTTTTATATTGTATTTTTCTCCAATGAGTACAAGAGATGTGTGGTTCTTTATATGACCCCACCAACATGAGCAAGTCCCACCATTCCATGATTATGGGACTAAACGACTCCAATTCAAATGACGAGTACACAACTCTCTCAACAATTTGGGGTGTGAACTCAGACACAATGACATCACCTCTAAGCATGGTGTTTCTTTGAAGTGGGTGGTGCTGACTTTTTTAAGGTATTAGCAAAGACTTGGTGCACATGTTGCTCAGAGGTATTTATGGCTTCTTTAGTAGTTTTGATGTTGCGACAGGGAGGGTGAAATCCCCCTTTATGTTGTGGAGGGGAACATGTTACGTACCTCGTTGCTTTCCTTGTTTATTGGTCTCTCTTCTAGGTTATGAAGAGATGGTTAGTCAGAGGGTGTATTGTGGAATCATTTCTTATGTTCGCTTGCTCTAATCTGAGGACAGGAAGGCTACTCTCACAGCTTGTCGGTCGGATTTCAGGGGATGGCTCCGAATATTTCTTGTGTTTTCGAAGCAGCTGGTTTATGATTACTTGTGCTTAAGGGAGAAGCTGAGGTCGGTGGAGGGCCCATGCCCTCATTTTTGAGATCACTGGACCTGGGATAATGAGGATATAATTAGGAGGTGTATACAGCGCTTTCTGTGGTGAGAAGTCAGAGTGACAGGGTTTTCGCTAGACTGCAGTGTGGTGGTCTAAAGCGATGATGAAGGTGTTCAGGGCATGGTTATTTGCTATGCACGAGGTTAACTGTATATGTTACCAGGGGGAGCTGAATGGTGCTGGTCTTCTTTTTTCTTGTATTGTTTTTCTCAGGATGTTTGGAGGAGGGCAGAGGTGGGCTGGGTGGACTGGCATGCATTGTGCCAACTTTTGTGCATCTTGCTCTGGCCCTTCGTTTCACTCTAGGAGAGAGGGTGAGACCTTTTGCATGTCTGCGTGTATTGTCATTAGCCAAGAAAGCTGCGGTCATTCAGGGTGAACAACTTTGTTTTGAGAACATTTTGGTTTACAGAAGATGCTTGTTTGAGTTTTGGCCGACTTTCAATTAACTGATACTGAACTGATACTCTTTATGATGCTCACCCATCACGTTGAAAAAAAGGATGCAGGAAACACTTTTGTCATTTTAGAATATCTCCTCATTTGTTGTAATCGTCAGGAAATACTTCTTGAACTTCCTATAGTGGAGTTGTCAAAAGAAGTATGTTTATTTTCAGGATTTGGTTGAGATTCAAATGGAGCGCAAACCAATCAAGTTGGTTATATATGTACAAGATGACAATAATCTACATGTCCTATTGCACGTTTTCCATGACTAGCTAAAAATTCCCGAACATTTCATGTGGAAGATGCCCCAATGCTTATTTACCGGAGCCCCTTTTTGTCCTTGTTATTATTTGATGTTTCCATATTATTACGTGGTTGGACTTCTTTTTCCACCATTTATTTACCTCATTTTCTGTTTGCAGTATGCAATTGTAGCTTATACTGTCATTTTATTGTGAATGATCTTGCAACAATTTTGCTAATATATGCAACCATTTTTGGGTATGTTTTAGGATTCAACGTGTACAATCCTGATAATGTTACTGAACGTGATTATTTGCGAACTGAGGGTGATCCGGGTGCTGCTGGATATACCATCAAAGAAGCAGTTGGTCTTGTTCGAAGCATGGTATGTTCTTGTCTCACCATTGAATAAGTAAATGTGTTATATTTGCTCCTGTAAGAAAAAAATGCCTGATAAGTATGCTGGAGGTGATAATTCTGTACTATCTTCATCTCTAGACTTCAGCAAATTCAGCACATGGTAGTACCATTTCTGCGATGACACTGTTAGACCTCTATGTTCATGTGTTAATGCAAGATCAATAGCAAAGCAATTTAAAAAGTGAACAAACTGAGGCCTCTCCTTCCCAAGGTCATTTCCCAGTCCGGATATATGGTGGGAGCTGTGTAGGTGTGACCAACATAAAACACAGTTGAATATTTTACCTTGAATTTTAGAAGTCATTTGTGATTTAAAATCGGCTTGAGTGATCTAGAGAAACTGAAGTGCATAGGGGGCTTCAGCTTCGGCATCCACTCATGCGCAGTCTTCAGCTTTGGCACACATGCATACACATTTGTTATCAGTTGTTTCAGATTTATATTTTCTCCTGTTTGATGGACGTGGTTTCTTGTTCGTGACAGGTGCCGGCACAAAGATCTTTTGCCTTGCGTCTTCTTACTTCTGTATGTGATAAAGCTCTAAGCAATTTCCAAGAACAGACTTTGAGATGCAGTAGTGCAGTTATGGGTTTGAAAGTTGGTCTTGTCGACTGGCAGGCAGTTTGGGCATATGCACTTGGACCTGAACCTGAGCTAGCCTTGGCATTGAGGTGTTGCACATTTTTTGCTCAAAGTCTTAATTTAAGAGCATTTCTGACCTAATTTCAGCAAGTTCTTGGTTAGAGTTATAGGAAAAGTTCTATTTTAATCCGGAAGCAGTGGCAATTCTCATTTGTTTGAAATGTTACCCAATGATGTGAACCGGTTAAAATTTTCGCACTTACATGAAATAGATTATCATTTTACATCATATCCCTTTTTGCCAACAACCTGTTGACAGTTGTTAGAGTCAAACTGTCAAACTTTATGATTGGAGGACAAAACTGTAAGACAACAGCTGCCTCTTTTTCGTCCTCTTTGCCACTGCACATGTCCACAATCTCACGTTTTTAGAATCTTCTTCATAATATGGCCACCTCCCTCCGAAACTACCTCCACAATGGCCACTATGGCTACAAGCACTGCCTTGTATGATTTCTAATAGAAGAAAGGAAGGAGAAAGAATCTTGATGGGTGTGAAAGAAGAAATTTGGGGTCTATACTAAATTCTTGTTCATTTTCAAGTTACAATCTGTTGGTGATTAGAATAAGAATAAATACATGCATGGTAGAGGCATGCATGTAGGGAGGATCATCATTGTAGGGGTGTCGGATACTTATGCTACTTGTATGTACTTTTGAAGGATATTTCCAGGTTTCTAATTCTGAAGGTCCACAGGGATAAATGATCCTCATATTAGGATCAACATATTGCAATCAACTGTCTCTCAAAAAAATTGCAATCAACTGGCTTTATTGATTTGCGGTCTATGGAGATAATCCCTCCCAGTTTATTTATTGTCTATGGCTTATTATTGTTGAATTATTATGCAGAATTGCATTGGATGATAACCACAATTCAGTTGTTTTGGCATGCACAAAAGTTATCCAGTGTTTATTGTGTTGCGACTTGAACGAGAAAATCTTTGATATATCAGAGGTGTGGTCCAACTCTTTGGCATTTATATTAATTTCATATAATGTTATATATTAACGACGAATTTCCTCTCAGAAATCCTGTATCCACGAGAATGCAACCTTTACTGCTCCTGTCTTTCGTAGTAGACCAGAGATTGGTTGTGGTTTTCTTCATGGTGGATTTTGGAAATACAACACAAAACCATCAAATATACTTCCTACACATGATGATGGCGAGGAAGATGAAGGCAAGCACACCATAAGTGATGATGTTGTTGTGGCCGGACAGGATTTTGCTGCTGGCCTGGTCAGGATGGGAATACTTCCAAGGATTTGCTATCTGTTGGAGGTAAGGGGCATTTTTTTTCACTTTCATGAAAATACGGGTATCTTACTTTTTTTATTTTATAGTATTCTAAAACTTTTAGTTTCTTTGCCCGGTAATGGGATTGGAGGTCCATTCTATTGAATAAGCCAATTCTTCATTTTGTAATTAAATTCATGTGATCTTTCAATGAGTTTGAATATATCTTGCACATGAATGCTTGTGTTATGTGTGCAATATAAATGTGTTCTAGTAGCTTTCACCAGCTGACACCACCGAGGGCCTATAAAATTCTACAGAAGGGGACTATTATTTTTTAGCATCATAGCTACCCACTGCAATGGTTTGATGGTAGAGTAGTGTGCCACTCAAAAGATCATGATTCAAATCCCCCTTGAGGAGGGTTGCGTTAGGTAGATGACAACTAGCGTAAAAAATAGTCAGATCTTTCAACATGGATTTGATAAGAATCCATGTAGCTGACCCTACTTAAAATGAGAGAAGGTTTCACCATTTTTTAATAGCAACTGCAATATTGATGAACACAAAGAAGTTAATGGAGGCTTAAAAAATTGTGAAATTTGAGACAAACAATCTTAAGATTTTTTTTAGTCAAAAAAGGAGAAACACTCTTGATAGTGTCCGACCCGAAATATATTTAAGGGATGGATGCAAGAAATACTTACAACAACCATGTCTTGAGGAGAGAGCTACCTAGATAAATTACATTCTCCACGGAAAACCTTTCTACATTGAAAATGACCCCATTATGAATCAACCAGATTTTCCACATTATGGCTATAGGTCTCCGCAACTCATCTTTGGCTTTGAATTGGTTGGCAACCAGAGATTCTGGTGAGATGACATACCTAACCATTGAATATCTGCCTTCTTCTAAATAGGACATGGACATGTGCAGGAGTAGACAAGGTCCTCTTTGTCTTCAGGTTCATCACACAACAGGCAACTACAGTCCTTATTAGGTGCGAAGATGGCTCTACGATTCTTAGTTATCTCTCTAGCCGTTGAATCCACATGAAAGCTTTAACTTTCACGGGCGCCTGCAACATCCAAATAAGTTTGCAATCCCTTTCCCGTATACCACTACTATTGATTCGATTAGATATGAGCCGATGAACTGAAATGCACCTCTTTTAATAAAGGTAAATTGTAGTATAGGAGATGGAAAACAATTCGTCAAAAATCACAAGTTTTGAATATTGTGGAATATTTTTACTCGATAAGTATATCAAGGTTGAACTCAGGGAACAATGTATTATTTAACGGTGGTTTCAAATTAATCCAAATAGTTAATTGTCTGCAATAGTTAATTTCTATGTCAAAAAATAAAGCAGAAAGACTAAAAAAGAGAATAAAAATAAACAGAGAAAGAAATGGAGAGAAGAAAAAGATCTATGATGATGAATTTGATTCCCAATGAAATGATCAATTAATCCTCTAAATGAATCACATAAAAAAATTCATTAATGTAACTTTAAACTGCAGGCTACAAGATCAATAAATAAATATACTCCTGCAATTTCTGAGATTAATCAATGGTAATTCTCAAGAAGATCTACTCTAATTTTCCAGAAATTTAATTTTTCACAAAATGATTTTTAAACCATAAAGAAGTCAGAGAATAAATATTAATCCGCCTCAATTAAGTCCCTGCAAATATATCACATTTTCTCAAATTAAATCACGAAAGAATGCCAAATCAAACTCACATAAGAGGTTCAGATCCTCAAATAATATTTGATATTGAAATGCTCTCTGATCTGTCCAATAAATATTTCAAATGATAGAGCAAGAAGCAAACTTCAAAATGACATAAAACACTTAGCATTTGTATTAAAAATGAGAAAGATATTCAATGTTGAAGTTCTAGGGACTGAAATGCAAATACAATAAATTTCCTATCTCAGCCTCAAAAAAAAATAAATTTCCTATCTCAAAATGGCCCATGGGAGGATTATATGTGATTACTAAAAGCCGCTGGGGCATGGGAGCAACATTCCCAACGGACACATGCTCTGCACATGAGGACCTGGAAGTAATTTTTAAGAGGCAGAGGGATCCTTTTGTATTTATTCCCAGCAAGGCCCTAAATGTCGGTTTCGGTCACCATTTCGGTATCGACCAAAACAGGATTTTGATGGAATTTCGACCAGAATTTCGGTCATTTTTTGTACTAGGAGCCCCAAATTTCGGTCATTTCGGTGGAATTTCGATTTCGACTGGATATCGATATTCGACTGAAATTCAATCGAATTTCGCTGAAATTTGAGGCCATGATTCCCAGCCCACGTGCATGCGGCGCATGACTGGTCCTCCATGCAATTCCAAGGAGGCTCAGGTGGCTTAGATCAGACGACAAGAGGCGCTTCGGATGGTGATCGGATGGTTGAGCCGCTCCTGATCAGGGGTCATTAGATCGAGAGGATCCACTGACACTTGTACTCCCTCCTCAGATCGACTGAGGAGCTGGTTAAGGCGGCAAAGCGGTGGAAGAGCTCTGCTGCTTCTTCTGTATGCGATGGAGCTTCGATGGTCGGAGGGCTCGATGCGAAGGCGACTGGAGGAGATGGTTCGGTGGTCGAAGTTCTTTGAGGAGAAGATGGACTTAGCGGTGGGCTTCCTCTCCTCCTCGATGAAGAGGAAGATGGAGGTATAGAAGGGGGAGCTATTCCTCCTCGATGTCGATTCGAATTGATTCGATGGAGAAGGAACCAAGCTCCTCCGTTTGTTTATCGGTGAGGGATGCGAGCTTCAACAAGCAGAGGATGCTGCTGTCTGATTGGAGTTCGATTGAAGGCGGTCGGTGAAGACAGAGATGTGACGTCGAGCATAATCGAAGCAGAGGAGCGGCACGAGAGCTCCAGAAGCAGGCCCCAGTTTAAGCTGACCATCAGTGTTAGCAAGAATAAGAAAACCAAAGAGAGACGGAGGGGGGGCTCCAATCGAAGGCGGGTGATCTGAAGCTAAGCTCCAACCTATACAAGGTCGGAGTGGGGAGGATTTGGTGGAGATAGAAGAGAAGTGAAGAGGGAGGATGGTGCGAGGGATTGATCTGATCGAATCGAAGGGGTCGTTTGGGATATGTGATTAGAAAGGAAGAGATGGGGAGGAGCATAAGAAGATGTAGAAGAAGATTACAAGATAAAGAAGATTGGTCTGGGAGAAGAGGAGATACCTAGAGTTGAAAGTAGAGAAGGGCGGAGAAAGTGTCAGAGATCACCTGGGAAGGAGGAGCTCAGAGCTCCTGCTTGGTCTTCGCTTGAGGTCTTCGGCGAAGGAGAGATCGAGCTCGACCAGCTCGAAGCTACTGCTACACGGCCAAGGAGAAGGTCGTGGATCGCACCTGACCTTCTCCTCCTTGATCTCTTGATAAAAGACTTGCCTATTGCTGTCACCTGGGAAAAATAATAGAGATGGAGGAGTTTCTGTAGGTACAGATGGTGTGGATGCAGATGGTGGTGTTGTCTTTATAGGAGGTGATGGAAGGGGGTTACAACTCTAATGGAGGGTTTAATGGCTTGGCGAGGATGAGTGTGGACTGGAGGTTACATGCAAGGAGGAGTGATGGCGATTGATGGAGAGGAGATGATGGAATTCGAGGGAGAAAAGAGTGGGTCGTCGAGGATTTCGTTTTGTAATGACTTGAATGGGTGAATTGACCTGAGGTCAACTGAGGCCTTGCGGGTGCATTTTGATTGACTGGTAGGTGAGAGGAGTGCTGGAGAGAGAGCGAGAGTGGAGTGTGATGTGGACCAATGGGGAAGCTATGGTTGAGTTGACCTGGAGATAGAAATACAAAGAAAATAAGAAAAGAAATAGAATGGAGGGTCAAATCAAAAAGTGGTTAACATGAAAGTTGTTCGTCTCGAATGGATCTATAACTTTTATGGACCAAAAAGCAAAATTGTTGAAATATGTAATGCGGAAGCGAATCAAAGCAAGAACAAAACAAATGGAACACTTCGATTTTACGTGGAACCCTACTCCGTGAGGAGCGAGATGAAACCAGGGAGAACCCCCTCAATGAGCCGATTTTGCATTCACTTTCTCAAAGGTTACAATGGGTGTGGGGCTCTTTATATAGCCCCACCAACGTAACCAAAAGTCACCACTCCAAGATGTGAGACTAAACATAGCTCGCCAAGACCATTCTTCAACACTTCCCCTCAAGCTAAGCATGTCATGCTAAGCTTGGATAAACAAAAAGAATGCACCCACTCACATACAAAGTACATGAAACAACATACAATGTCAATTCAATGCACGTTGTCAATTGCTGTCGAAAACGATGCTTCTCATGTCATGTTGGTGAGGAGGAACTAGAGACTTGAATGTGAATAATGATCTGCAGAGATATCTGATCAACAAAAAGAGTCTCCATCATGGAGTACTCCGGCCCGCAACGTGTCTTCATCGAAGAATGGTCCATCACTCCGAAGGGCCAACAAGAACGTCGTGGGAATATCCATACATACTGGAGTTCACGGTCATGTAAACATGCCGTGGGAATATCCATACATAGTGGAGTTCACGACCGCTAGAAATAATAAGTCTCCATCTGGAGAACTCCACAAAACATAGGTACTTAAATAGAGAACCTCAAACATTGGCAGGGCTCGAAAATCACTACCCATTCAACAATGGTAGGGCTTGACACCACTACTCCACAATAGGCCACTCAAACAAAGTGCCTCAACTAATGGTAGGGCTCGATAACCACTACCCAATAATTCAAACATTGGCAGGGCATGAAATGCTCTACCCATCACTCCTTTCTCCCAATCTTGTTGAAAAGACAAGATGGGGGAACGATGAGGGATCAACTAGATTTTTTTTGCAGTTCCAACACCTTTTTGTTGGAATGTATTATTTTTTACAAGCATTCCTCCTTTTTTATGTCAGTTTTTTCACTTCCTCTTTTTTCATCAAATACATCAGTGGCTCTCTTTTTTTCCTTTTTTTCTTTTTTTTTTCAGTCCCAACACACCATTTTTTTGACTATATTTTTTTCAATGTCATTGTCCCCTTTTTTCACACAACTCCCTCTCCATTTTTCTCCTTTCTTCAGGGCTTCCATTCTTTATTTTTCAATCATTTTTTTTCACCAAGGCTTTTCTCTATATTTTTTTACGATACCCATCACTCTCCTTTTTTTAACAACTCTCGGCTTCATTTCAGTTTTTTTCACCGTCTGCTTTTTTTTAAAGTTCCAACAACCACTCCCCCCTTTTTTCCCATTCACGCCCATCACGGGCCAAAACATAAGCAGGCCTCTCCTCTTTTTTTAATAACGAGCCATTGAGCCCCTCACCATTCAATGAGAGAGAAAAAAATAGGGTTCTGTGAACCCCTTCTCGATCGATGCCGCTGCCAACAATAGGAGAGGAAGAGGCTTAAAGCCCCAAGCACTGCCAGCTTGGAGGATCGCTTCCCTCGCCGCATGGATCTCGCGCATCGCCTCCACGCATGGATTGCGACATCGTCGGCCGCTTGGAGGGCACAAGGACTTGGGCTTGGAGCGGTGGCGTGTTGGGCTTCGTGGAGAAGCGCACAACCATGGGAGGTCATCATACATGGAGAAGGTAGATCTGATCTGGAGCATGCGCGTTGCTCTGCAGAACGGTTCTCAGCATGGAGTGCGACGGCCTGGACTCGGTCTGTGAAGATCCCGCCGCCTGTGCTGTTATTAGGAAGGTGCAGTGCCCGACGCTGTAGGGATGACCGGAGCGCACGGCTCCGCTCGGTTGTTGGGAGGAGGTCCTCTAGGGGTGGGTTCCCCCAAGGGAAGGAGGTGCACCTGAAGGGTGGGTACCACATAGGCCCTTAGGGATCTGAAGGGTGGCATCACCTGGGTACCTTGGAGGGAGATATCACACTCTCTCCCTCAGCTCCAGCATCCCTACACGGCGCACCTCTGTCACACGCCACCCGGAGATGGGGAGTATGATGTATCAAAGAGCCAAGGAAGATGGGGCGACACTTGGAGATCAGGAGAGCTTCACGATGCCCGCCACCGCCGCCGCCTGGATCTGCTGGAGCGACACTCCTGGAGGCGTGAGCTGCTGCTAATGATGCTCACGAACATGAATCATCACAACGGAATCTAAAAAAAACAAAAAAAAATCTTCAAGAACAAATCTCCAAAATAGATCTGGCTCTGATACCATGTTGAAATATGAAACGCGGAAGCAAATCAAACAAGAAAAAAATAAATGAACATGGAACCCTACTCCGTGAGAAGTGGGATGAAACCACGGGAGAACCGCCTCAATGAGCTGATTTTGCATTCACTTTCTTAAAGGTTACAATCGCTGTGGGGCTCTTTATATAGCCCCACCAACGTGACTTTTCCCCACCAACGTGACCAAAAGTCACCACTCCAAGATGTGGGACTAAACATAGCCCACCAAGGCCATTCTTCAACAAAAATAAATCATTTTACGAAATACTATTTATATATATAGATATTAGTTGTCCATTAATCTCTATATTTTTATGTTTTGTATTTTTGTATTTTTAATTAGAATCGAATTAGTGGATTAATATATACAAGATTAATCTATTTTTTTATGGATTTTTTATAAGTTAGAAAGGTTTAAAACAAAGACAAACAAGTTAATATATGTACAATATATACATGTTCAAATCTTCTCATTTTCTTTGGATTTTGCGATTTTTATGGGTTTGTTTCTTTATACCAATTTAGTTAATGAATTAAAGAATATAAGTGAAGTTTAATTTTAAATACTTAGTATTTGCATATAAAATAGGGTTATTTATTTACAGAATTCTGTCCTATTTTCTTGCACTTGTTAATGAATGTTAATTAGCCAGTTTTAGGGGTCTTAGTGGTTTGTTGATGGGATTTTGCTAAGGACTTCAAATAGAGTAGATGAATCATGGATTCATCATGAGTGCATGGTAAGTTTTTTTAAAATATAAATTACCATCCTTTTAAAAACATTGATTATGTCGCGTTGAAGGACACTCATACAACCAACAAACGCTTTATGAAACCACAAGAATACCTCGAAATGTTGCTTAGAGAAGGACGTCAAGAAGGTGGGCACCTACTGATTACCCATCCAAGCATCACATACCCGTTGTCCTCTTTCAATAGCAAGTATAAACAAACATGGGAACCTCACGGTCAACGGTCCCTCTCCTGTCCCATCGTCTATCCAAAATATGTTCACCCATCTCCAAGAACTAGACACGTATTTGAGGGCATATGTGGCAGAGCTTAGTGGATAACCTTATAGAACATGGAAGAAACATGGTGCCTACGTGTAGGAGAGGATGTGCTTGCATTTATATCGTAGATACTCCTAAGTATGCGGCAGATCAAATCTTCCCTGTTTTCCCATAGCCTAGCCATCCCCTTCATGAGGAGAGCATTGCTCATGTTTTCCAGACGGATCAGAAACAATGCATCCATGCCTCTAGACAGTGATGGATCCCCACCGGGAGGATCCGGGTGGAGATGAAAAAAGAGAGTATTGTTGCCATGACTGCTTTCAGAAAAACTATACACCTGACTCTAGAAAGGCATGATTCCATCCATCCTGAAAACTTCTCTAGGCGCTCAATGATCAGAATTATTCAGTATGCCGATGGTAACCATTAGTCATTGGTCATAGGAAGTCTCAGGTAGCTAACAGGGACAATCCCTTGGGACATGTTGATGGCAGCCTCACTATAAAATCTCCACCTCTGAATGGCCAAATGGCACAAACATGGAACTTGGACCTGTTGGTTGATAAACAGTCCCGAGAGTTCCCCGAAGATATCAAGTACGATGCTCATTCCTCTAATTTCTGGGATACCCCCTCAATAAAAATGTAGTTGGCATACTACAAGAGTGGGGTGAAATTGTCATTTTGGGCATATCCTGAGGTGCCTTGCCTTTGTATAACTTGCTTCACTGTAATAGCAATAACATCCACCACAAGCATAAAAAGCAACAGGGCAAGAGGGCAACCCTACCTCACCCCTCGTTGTGGCCTGTAAAATGTCATTCCAGTTTGCCATTCATTCGATTCAATAAAGTTGTGATCACACCTCTCTTCTTTCAAGAGATCTACAAGTCCGGGAAACCAAGTTTGGCCATAGATGTCCAGAGGAAGCGCCATTCGATGCAATCATATGCGTTACTGAATTCAACCTTCCAAAGGAGGCTCTTAACACCATGGTGTTTCCAGTCACCCACAATATCCACTGCCATCAGTATTTTATCCATCACCCATCTTTCTGGATAAAAGCAGTATAAATCTCATCAATCAGGTCCCGGTGACCTCCCACAGTTTGTTAGACAGCACCTTTGCCAGCACCTAGTAGATTGCATTGAATAGTGCAATATGCAGATAGTCCTCAATTCGCTATGGAGCATCCTTCTTCGGTAGGAGACACAGGAGCGCATGATTTATCTGGTCAAAGTAGTGGTTTCCTCTAGTGAATTCTTTAATGACCTCCAACAACACAACGCTAATCAAGTCCCAAAACTCCTTGAAGAAAAAAAACAGGGAAACCATCAAGGTTGAGGTGCTCCATCTATGTTATATTCCATCAACGCTGACGAATTTCCCATAAAGAGAACTTTCTTGTGAGACCCTCGATCTGGCTGAAAGACAGGTAGGTTCCTGGGAATCTGGGATTATAGCCACAACCAACCACTGTAGGGTGAATGGCGACTAGTGCGTCGAAAGAAATCGACCACTGTTCTACCCATCTCCTTGTCCTCCACATGTTCGTTAATATAACTCCATTTGTATCCCATGCTTACAATAAAACATTTGGTTGCACACCGATATAGTCTTTTTGGGAACTGGAAACCTTTTTGTTCATAGGTCAGGACCATTTATCATTTTCATAAATTTTCTTTATGTTCTTTTGCTTGTGGCATCTTTTATGATCAATTCAATTTGACTAACCACCATTTTATTAATGCTATCTATTCTGAAAATAAATTTTGAAAAATTACCTTGATGTCAATTACCATAGCTCATTTGTTGGAAAAAAAGTGTCGATCTCATGATATCTCTTGGAAGCCTGTTACTTGGTCTAACTTCTAAATTGTTCATTCCCTTCAAAAAATAAAATAACTTCTTATGTTTAATATATGCTGATGACAGACGGATCCTTCTCCTCCTCTGGATGAGTGCCTCCTGTCTATTCTAATTGGCCTGGCTAGACACTCTCCAACATGTTCAAATGCTGTTATGACATGTCCAAGACTTGTTCAGACCGTTGTTGACCGTTTCGCCAAATTCACTTCACTGGAAAATCTTCCTTACCAAACAAAATCAGTTATGCTTCTTAAGGTATGTTTTAGTTTCTGATTGAGCAAGTCCATTTTTTTCGAAAAGCTTGAGCTCTTTAACTGTTACTTTTTTTGATGAACTGCTAAAATTTAGAAAACTTCATGAAAAAAACTATACTAGCTGATAATGCCATTTTTATAACTAGATTAGCTGGTAACATACAGGTACTATCTGAAGCTGATAAACGAAATTGCGTGGACTTCATATCTCGTGGAATCTTCCAGCGGACAATGTGGCAGTTATATAAAAATGCACTCTCGCTTCATGATTCCTTGCATTCTGGAAAAGAGCAATGCAAACTTACCTCAGCTCTGATGGTTCAACAGATACGCTTCTGGAAAGTTTGCATTCGATATGGATATTGCATATCTTATTTTTCAGATTTCTTCCCAGCAATGTGTTTTTGGCTGAGCCCTCCTACCTTTGGCACCCTGATTGAAAACGACATCGTCAGTGAATTCACTTCAGTTACAACCGAAGCATTTCTCGTGTTAGAGGCTCTTTCTCGCAGGTTGCCAATAGTTCATTCTGTAGAGCGATCAAATAAGAGTGAATCATCTGATGATGGAAAAGAAGCTTGGTCTTGGAGTCATGTTGTTCCCATGGTTGAATTGGCAATGAAATGGCTTCTTTTGCAGAATATTTCCAACATTACTTCTGTTAGCAGCTGGAAGAGATCAGATATTGTCAACGAGGATAACATACCGGGATTCCATTTGCTATGGGTTATTTCGGCTGTCATGCACATGCTTTCTAGCATAATCGACAGAATAGCTCCTGAAGAAGTCATTGATATGCATTACTGTGGAACTCTGCCATGGTTACCCGACTTTGTCCCGAAGATCGGCCTTGCGATTGTGAAAAGTGGATTCTTGAACTTAGTGGATTCAAATGGAAGGCACATTAAAGGGCTTTCTAATGTTGATTTATCTTTAGTCGAGTGGCTATGCCAGTTGAGACACCATAATAACAGTGAAGTAGCTTTAGCCTCTACATGTTGTCTTCATAGATTGGCCAAACTTATAGTATCTGTTGATAAATCCATTCAGAGAGCACGTTCATCCTGTCATCAGCCAGTGGAGAGGTACAACTCTTCACTTGAAGATAGCATATTGTCAGAGGGAATATCAAAGTGTGGCCAAGGTGATTTGTCACATGCAATTGACATGTTTGTAAGTTTGACTGGCTCGAGATGGCAAATTGTGCAGTCTATTGAGACATATGGCAGAGGAGGGCCTGCCCCTGGAGCGGGTTTGGGTTGGGGTTCTTTCGGAGGAGGGTTCTGGTCAGTAGCTTTTATACAGTCTCAAATAGATGTTTATCTTCTTGGTACTTTATATAAAATATTCCCACTTGTCTCGGATAAAGATATCGCTGCAGCTGCACCAAGCGTGCCAGATTGGTCAGTAGACCAAACTTTTCCCATTCTGCTGAAGATTAATTCTGTTATTGGAATGTCTTTAGTTGCAGGTCCATGTGAGAGATCTGTGATGGGGAAAACATTAAAGATCTTATTCCAAAATCCTGTTTTGAGGTTTTTGGCCATTTGCATCGATCATTTTCTTCAATCAAATAAGAGATTCAGACCTTTGAAGTTGCAATTTTTGGATGAGGATTATCTGATTTTTAGTAATGCCTTAGATGCTCATTACCGCAGCAGGTGGCTAACTGCCAAACTGAAATCTTCTCATAAGGCAGATGGAAGGAATCCTGATGGGCAGTATTCTCCGAGGAATGGTAAATTGGAGACAATACATGAAGATGATGAAACGATGGGAACATCTGATGTATGCCAAGAGGAAAAAACTTTGCTGACTGAATGGGCCAACCAAAGGTTGCCTCTTCCGATGCATTGGCCTCTTAGTCCACTATGTACTGTCTCTGATCCTGAGGCTGCCCAGGCCTTGCATGGTTCGTCAAGTGTGAAAAACAAGTATGCCCACTTATCTGGTCATCCTACCGATGTTGTCAAAGGTGGTCTCTTCTTTCTATTGGGTTTGGAGGCAGCCTCACATTTCTTGTTCACAAAATCTATTTATTCATCAATCCTATGCGTGCCCTTGGTCTGGAAGCTGCACGCTCTTTCTACGATGTTAATTATTAAGCTTGACGTGCTTGATGATGCAAGGTTCAGGGACATTTTTGAAACATTGCAGATGCTATATGGTCGGCATCTTCAAGAAACAGATCTCGATGATGTGAAGTTGGAGGGGAAGTCATTACCACCAGCACATCAAAGTCTGGATGCCTGTGGGAATCGTAAACGGGATCTGGATTTCCAGAAACAAATTCATGAGAGCTATGGTACATTCATTGAGACATTGGTGGAGCACTTTGCTTCGATTTCTTATGGTGATGCTGCTTTTGGTCGACAAGTGGCAGTTTATCTGCATCGTTCAGTTGATGTTGCTGTCAGACTTGCAACATGGAATGCAGTTTCCAATGCTCATATTTTGGAGCTCTTGCCTCCATTAGGTAATTGCATTTCGGAAGCTAGTGGCTATTTGGATCCAGCAGAGGTATATACCTAAACTTATAATTCATATTGAAAAATTGAATAGTTGCTAATATTCCGTAGCAGATAGTGCAATAGAAGTACTGGTTTACCCCAAATGATAATTCACAATGATTAAGCAGAAGATGATGACTGCTATATGAGTATCCAGTGGGAATATATTACTGGAAGTCAGTAAATCCCTCTATTTTTGTGAAAATCAGATTACACAATTAAGAGACCAAGGAAATGAAAGAACTCGCCAATGAAAAAAAAACTCACCTTGTTAGTAGGATTAAAAAAAACCAATTTTACATCATTCAAACTTCTGTTTCGAGATTTTTCAGCCCTCCTGATATTTTGTAACGTCACTTTCCTGTTTTAAAAATATTCTCTATTATTATTGTTATTATTATTATTCTGGACATAGCGACCGACTTTTTTTACTAGTGCCATATTTCTCATGCAAAATTTGTATCAGTCATATGATCTAAGATCAGGGAATTACTTGCAGGATAGTGAGCTTATCCTGGAAGCATATGTCAAGTCGTGGACCTCTGGAGCCCTTGATAGAGCTGCAACACGGGGATCTATGAGCTTCACATTAGCTGTACATCATCTGTCGTGTTTCATTTTCCACGAGAAGGCCCAGGACAGGTTCCTTCTACGAAACAGACTAGTGAAATGGCTTCTCCGCGGCTTGTCTCGCACGCCAAATCAACAGGTAAAGTTGCAAATTATTTTATATTAAGTTCAGTTATGGAGCAATATTACATTTTTCCTTGTTTGAATTGCAGGGTATGATGCTGGCACTTGTCAAATATGAAGAGCAAATGGTTGAAGATCATAATCCAAAAGACGAAATATTGACAAGCGAAGGGGAATTGGCAAGAAGGTTCATGATACTTCATGAAGCATGCGAAGGGAGTTCCCCTCTTTTAGCTGAACTAGAGAAGCTGAAATCTTCAGTAACTGTATAGAACACAATATACTGAAGTCTGAGTTATGCTTGTAGGGAGCATGCAGTGTGGCGATTGATTTGCTGAAGGTATCATCGGTATTTTGTATATTCACAACTATAGTTTGTAAATTATGCGGGGCACTTGATCTGTGCCAATTTTACACTTTGAGTTCAATTTCTTGTCTTGTATCATTCTGTGCCAAAAGTTTTAGTTAGGGAGATATGTCTTTATCTGTTTCTACAATAACTATTGAGATTCTAGGTCATAAGTCCTAGTTCTTGACCACCTTGTGGAGGTTAGATGTGAAGGGTATGAAAACAGTATACTTGCATTATAATTCCAACTGGAAAGCATGCCCCTCCAAGATCATATTTATCCATACAAACTTTAGAAAAAAGGGAATGAAAACTCCTCTTTCTGGCATTGGTCCTAAATTATGGGAACTAGAGCAGCTATATCCTCCTGCTTAAATCACCACAACAGACAATTATGATTAACGACGAGTGTCGTGTACAATGCATTTGCCGATTCTATTTAAACAGATCTGCTCGAAAGTTTCTATACATCTGTAGCTATAAACTGAACAGCAAAATATGTTCTTTAGTTCCTCCAAGACAGCCTAATCAACCTGTGTAAACTCCAGTGCGTTCCCGTCCGGATCTCGCGCAAAGATGGCAGGCCTGCCGGAACGGCTGAGGGTGTATGCAATACCTGTGTGCACAATACCCAATTGATCAGAATCTGTAAGATAAAAAGAATAGCATCCTATAGAAATGCTCTGGATGGAAAATCTCGTACAGGAAAAGGAACTACAATTTTGACAATAGGATGGAGATTTTTACCGGCTTTGTCGAAGATGGACTTTAACTTCATGACGTCAAGGATCGCGATGCAAGTGTGGCGATCACGTGCGCCGTGCTCGGGACGCCCTGTGAGGGGATCCGGATTGGGAAGTTCCATCAGATGTATCATCTCAGATCCAACCCAAAGCCAAGCACCTCTGTATGGGAGCTTGTCATGTGGCCTTGCTCCATTTATCTCAAGACCTAATTCAACAAAGAGGAATGCTGAAGTTAATCTTAATCCAATCCTAGCGAACAAAAGCAAAAACATGATTCCTTTATATTTTTCCTACTAGAAAACTTGCATACCAAGAATCTTTTGATAGAAATCAAGCGATCTCTCAAGATTCTGACATAAGATCCCAACATGGTGAATGCTAACAGCCCCATAATCTGCACAAACTGGAAAAACCATGATTCAATTCTGGAATCTTATTACGCTAAATCTGGCTCTCGAGGAACGAATCTGTGTTTTTTCTTTTAGACAAAATAATAGGGATGGAAACGATCGGATATGGATACGAATATATTTATAATCATATCTTTATCCATTTAAAAATACGAATATGAATGCGGATACGAATATTGATGAATGTGAAAAATGTGTTCAAATATCCTTAAAACAAATACGAATGTAAAATAAATATGAATAATAGAATAAATATTTAATAGATTAGCTAAAGTATACATGTTTAGTATGATTTTCACATAAAATAGATATACTAGATATATTAATTTCATAACAAGTATATTAACAATGGTAAATGGGATCATAAAATATTGTTATGCACAACTATAAATAAATCTATCATTATACTTACGTATGAAAACGAATATACAAATATGAATGCGAATATTAGCGAATGTCCAAGTAATATCCATATCCGCATCCATTTTAAAACGAATACGAAAACGAATGTCAAAAAAATAAAAAACGAATACGATAACGGATCGGATACGAATATATTCACGTTCATTTTCATCCCTACAAAATAAGCAAAGCTGCTCCTTCAAGACATTTTTCAGTCAACTTTTTTCTTTTAAAGAGGTAACTAACTTATAACTTATTACGGTATTCAGCCAAAATAAAAAAAATGGATGCCATTCATAACAACAAGATGACTAAAAAACTGAAACAAATTTCAAAGATAAAACTTTGAGAAATTGTGACAGTAAATGCCAAAACATAGACAGTTCATTCATACAATGGAAAAGTTGATTTAGGTTTTCCACTTCGGCTTCAAACTCTCAACTTCACTGAAGAAAAAATACCCAAAAATATAATCGAATTTCCATGAAAATCTATCATCCGTCAAATCTTCCATCAACTCACCAGTGCTCTCTTCCTCGCTCGATTCCGTCACGGCCGGACCACTCTCAACCGAAACCCTAACCCTAATATTCCTCAACGCCGCGCCCTTCCACGTGCCCCCGGTCCCGTCGCAGAACCGGAAGCTCCTGATCGGAATCCAACCTTTCAAGCTCACCTGGACAGATTTCGGCACAAAAGATCCTATATTAGAAACAAAAGCGGGGAGCTTACAACGGTAAAGGATGAAAGGTACCGATTTGGGAAGGGGAGAAGAGGAAATGGGGGACGGGTGCCACCGGAGCGCCGCCGCAGCCATCGCAGCCCTCTAGCGATGGGAACGAAAGGGGAAAGATCAGTTCTTTATTATTATTTTTTGAGATTTTTTTGTTTCTTTCTGTTTAATTCTTTCCAGCTGTTCTTAAAGATGATTTGAGGTGACTATTTTTTTTAGCATTCGATGATTTTTCTTTCATATTTTTCTCTTTTGAAATCATTAGGATTAAGGAGTAGGATGCAAACTAAAGGAGGATAAAGATATAGATATAGGTATTACCATGTTCTTATCTATTTTTGAATACAATATCGACACAGATACAAATATTAATGGATATTCAAATTATCTTACCATATCTTTAATAAACAGATACGGATGTAAAACATACAGTGATCGCATACGAGTAATGTTAGAAATACTCCATAGAATCGACTTAAATATATACGAATTAGATGGAAAATACATGATATAAATTTACTAAAGCCATGTTTGGTTGGAGAATAGGCCATGGAATAAGGGGCCAATTCTCCTCCCGATACGGTTCCCAGTGGTACGATTATTTCCCATTATTCCATCTTATTTCACTCTTATTCCTATCTTTATCCCACCTTACCTACCTTTATTTTACCTTATTCTCTTTATTCTTATCCTCCAGCTGAACAAAGGATAGCCCCTTATTCTCCTTATTCTCCATCCTTATTCGTACTTATTCCCGAACCGAACGTAACGTAAATGTGTTTGTATCATATAAATTATACAAATATGGTAAAAAATGTATGGAATTATGTTATAGAGGGTTAAAAATAAATCTATTACTATTACGAAAAATGGATATACAGATATGGATACAGATGTCTATATCTATATCCTTTTTAAAACGGATACGATTATGATGTCAAAATATGTATAAAACGGATACAATGACGGATCGGATACGGATGTATCCATAATCGCTTGTAACCATATTAAGGAGGCATGAGCAATTCGTTCCTTTTAGGTTTTTAATTCTATTTTTTTAAATATCGAAAGTAATATTTTTCAGCTCAACGGAAGAAAAAAGTGCTATCAAATATTCAATGATGTTGGTCAAAGTGACTCAACGGATTTAAACATCCAATTTTGATAGAAAATGCCCATATTTGAGTTTAATAAACTAGATTACCTGAAAGCTACTACGTTGACTCCATTAATATTCCTATGATTTATCATAATAATTAAAGAGGCGTTCTTCGGGAATAAGCAGGAATTAAATAGAATAAGTGTTTATTCTAGGTTCGGTTGGAAAGATAAGAATAAAGAAAATAAGGTAGAATAAGAGTATGTCATGTAGAATAAAGATATGAATAATGGTAGAATAACGTGAAATAATGAAATGTGAATGTGAATAGCTGTATTCTTGAGAACTACAAAATAATAATGATGATGACAATAGGAATGCATATTAAAACAAGCTCTCAAGTTCTTAGAGCACAAGAAATATTTTCCGCTGTCACTTTAAGGTATTTTTACCTATAACTTAGAAATAGAGCTGTAAGCTTGGTGATATTTTTACTCTCTCCTTTTATCCATCATTTGATGAATTTTGGTATTATATAAAGTGTATTTTGATTATAGTGATTGATTTTGGATTGTGATCAACCTCATAGTTTTTTATCCTCACGTTAATATTTTTCACGTTAAACATCTTACATATGTTATTATCTTAGATTTGACATACCATCTAGAACACACTTTGACATTGATATTAGCTAAAAAAATAATATACCGACGCTCTGATCAGTTGGATACTTTTTTTTGTTTGGATGTATGATATCGTTCCCTTTTCTTGGGATTAATAGACTTTCAAACAAGAAAAATAAATTGCAGTGTTTATCACTTATTCCTCCTTATTCCTTATCCTTTGTCCTAGCTTGTTGGATTGCAAGACAAGGGTGATAATCATGCATGCATGGATTTTATGTTATTCTTATGATTGTCATCGCGGGGGATAACTTTCTATCTTTATCCATCTCCCTTCACTAAATTACTGATATTTAGGAATTTTTACATTTGTTTCCTTTCACAGGTTTGCAATTATAGTTATGAGACTTTTCTTTAAATAGATATTAAAATATTCGTAATTAATTAAATATGCAAGGTTCACGTGTTTAAAAAAACACTACCTATTGCCACTTGAGGTACCGATTTGGCTCAGCCCCTCCCCTTTCTCCCTTAAATATATATGCCCTACTATAATGAGCAAAATTAATCTAGTTTTTTCAATACTATATATATGTGTATTTGCTGATATAAAAAATTCTCAAACCTTCTATGAAATAAATAATTAAAATTATTTTAGAGATGGTACTCTTTTATTTTCCATTTTCTGGACCAATTTTTTTTCAAAGATTCTGCATGTGCATGATTTCTCTTATTTTACGATAGTGTAACATAGTATTTTTTCCAGAAATGAGCATCTTTTCCCGTGGATAGAAGTATATCTTTCTAATTCGAGGACTAAAATTTCATGCATCTCATAAAGATATATGTATCTTAAGTTTTAAAAAATTAATAGAAACTAAATAAGAAGACATTCACCATGACATATTATTAATCTCAATGTTTATAAGGAATGCATATATTCTATTAAAATCATAGAACAATTATAAATTTTCAAGAAATAATTTAAAATAGTTTATAATATTCTATGCTATCCATTTTCTTAGAATTCCTTTTAGGCCTCTTCCTCCTCCTTCACCTCCTTTGTCGTTTCCTTTGGCATTGTCTCCCGTCTTCTTATGAATATATTCATGAGGTTTTTTTGTCCTCTTCTTGGTATTTCATTATGAATGAGTTAGTTGGTCAGGAGGATGCGATATAGCTGAGGACTTCTTCGGAGGTTCAGCTAGTTGAGTAACTTGACTTGTCTGTATAGGCTCTATTATCCTTACTCTTACCAATGGTCTACGAGGGGGCTCTACAAGTTGCTGAGAATGCCAAGGAATTGTCTCTCCAACTCGATTGTCTCAGTTTGGTGAACCATCACAAATATCTTTGCTTGAAGATCTTCTGAATTGTATTGAGTTGGTTGTGTGAGCTGAGAGGGCCCACAACCCACAGTCAAATTGACTTGAAGGACTAGCATATAACGGTCCTACAAAATGTGATTGACTCGAAGCCACAATATATCCTATAGACATGAAATAATTACATTCTATTAATCAAGTAATTAAAAAAACTAAATTCTAAATTGAATAATTGAGAAGATTATATACTTAATTTAATGCAACATGAAGTCCCAAAAAGTGGTTGATATTGTGACAACCCTTGTCCGCTAAATCCCTCATAATGCAAACCTATAAGATTTGGATTATATTCAATATTGTAAAAAAGTAAAAGCTAAATTGAATTATTTTGATAATAAAATGTAATACATACATGAAGTCTCAAACATTAGTTGTTGTTGTTGAGGTCCTTATCCGGTGAATCCTGCATAATGCATACCTAAAATATTTAGATTATATTTAATATTTAAAGTGAAAAACTAAAATGAACCTCTATGATAATCAGAAAAAGAAATTATTTCCACCTAAAGTCTCAAATATTGATTGTTGGTGATCTTGTGTCCGGTGAAATCCGCATAATGTATACTTGAAAGATTTCGATTACGTCATTACTTAAGAAAGTTAAATCAAAGTTGAATTATTGCGATCATCAAATAATTTGTGAACCTGAAGTATCTAACATTGGTTGTTGTTTTGTTGAGAACGCTCTCCGGTATATCCCATGTAACTCGTACCTAAAGGGATTTGCATCATATGTTTATCAAAATGAGTCAACCAAAAGCGTTCTAACTAAATCTAAAGAAAGATGAAACCTGATGCTCCGATGGTATGCGACTCTTGTTGTGGCATGTATTGATGGCCATAGTGATGAAATTAATATATCAAAGAGAACATATTTATTGTGTCATCAAAATATGCAATTGTATCCTCATCTTTTACGTTCATCGTAGATGGCTAGTTTGTTGAGCATCTAATTTCATCAAGATTGATCCTTCCTTGCATAATCGTATCCACCTATTTAAATTATGATTCAATCAATCAATACAATATTGTATAATTAAATATAATTACATAAAACATACAAGTCGTCTTTCTACTGGACCATGAGATTGGTAATTGTAGGAGGTAGAATCTGCGGCTGGATCCACATTCTTGTAATGCTCTAGTACCATTGCATGTACACATCATTGTTTGCATCTGCATGCTCAAGTACTATCGATTCTTCTTTTTCCTCCCATCATTCTACGTAATGTCGATGTAGATATGACCAGTCTAAGATGTTAGTGCTTTGCATTTTATTTCATCAAGAGAGAACTTGTATCCTCTCAATGGAGGCTGGATATGTTGCCGCATCTCAAATTGACGCATAACACGATCCGGTAAATGCATAACTATAACATCATAATATATCAATGATATCCTACTCATTCAAACATGATAACCTCTTCAACAAATCTCATGTTGTTGTGTGATTTCTTCATTGACATATGTTGTCCAAATTATCTACAGTCGATAAATAAAAAAGTTATTTAATCATTACCTCGATTGTTATAATGAATATGTAATTTATTTCAATATTACCTGATGATCTTGTTGCATATCCAACTCGCTACGATAAAATACTAGTGTCGTCGTCTGAATATGTAATTTGTTTAATCATTCCTTGAAACTCCGCACGCCGATCAATTTTAAGCCCAATGATCCTCCTTGGTCCTTTGCATGCTGTCTCACAATTGACATGCCTATGTGCACATGCTCCCATGCCCAAACCTGCATGTTATCCAGGATAATCAGAATAAAACTTGTAATGTTGACATTTCTCTATTTGTAAACTATGCATACCTATAGAATTGTAAAAAAAACATAAATCCTAGACGTACCAATCATACCTGTAGAACTGTGCATACATGTATTTTTGTCAACAAATCAATATCTTGGTTAAATTGTAAGGGTTCATCGATATTCTCAACCACCGAATCATTTGTTGGCCTGATTAAATTATATATTTGTTAGTTTAGACATTGTAAAAATATGAATATTACTTAATTTAAATTTAACCATATTACATCGATGAGGACGACATGTTTTCATAACTAAGAAGGGCAGCTTTTATGAAAATGTGAATGAAACTTACTTTGTCGATTGAATCCATCATTGCCAAAGTGGATTCGTCATCATGAATTGGTACTAGATAAAATGTTGATCCTTCATACAAACACATATATGTTAATGTAAGGATGTATCGATAGAGTGGAATACCGATGACTTTGGAAATTCGACCCAATATATCAAAATAAGTTATTTGACGTGGGAATATAACCATATGTTTTTGTCCTTCGAGATAATCTACGTGATCGTCGGTTACATTCACCGCTTCAACCTAATATAATAAAACAAGAAATTGTTGGATGCCGCGTCAATAAGATATGGTTTACGAAAAAAGAACATGATCAATACATTTAGATGGATTATAAGATATGGTTTACGAAAAAAAGAACATGATCAATACATTTAGATGGATAAATTATAAGATATGGTTTACGAAAAAAAGAACATGGTCAATACAATTAGATGGATAATCATATAAATGACTACTAATTATTTTTAAATTTCAATTAATTGGTGAATAATTAATTTAACATGTAATTTAAATTACAAAAATCATAATTAATCTTGTAATATGTAGGTATTTTTAAATTTTCAATTATTAATTATTCTAATATATAATTTAATTTATAAAATTAAATTTTTAAAGCTACATAACTATTTTTAAAATTTCAATTGTTTGGTAAGTTAATGTGTAATTTAATTTATCAAATTAAAATCAATTTTATAATACATAAGTATTTTAAGTTCTTCGATTATTATTTATTATAATATATAATTTAATTCATGAAATTTAATTTAATTTATAAAATTTCGTAACTACATTTAAAATTTCAATATGTAGATGACATATAATTTAATATGTAATTTAATTAAGAAATTAAAATTACTCTTAAAATAAGTAACTATTTTTTATTTTTCAATTAATCTATTTTGTAATTCAATTATGAAATTGCAATTATTCTTAAATTACGTAACTATTTTTAATTTTTCAATTTATCAATTTAATATATTATATAATATAATTTATGAAATTATATTTTATTTTTAAAAACAATTAATTATATTTACCTTTTCAATTATTTACAATATATTCATTCACAAAGATGAATAATTAATCCAATATGTTAGTTTACTTTATGAAATTAAAATTTCTATATAATACATAACTATTTTAATTTTCTGCTATTAATTTAAAAAACATAACATTATCTAATTAATTAGAATAAAATTATACAAATATTAAGAGATGATTAATTAAATTACTATGCATAAGAGAGAAGTTTTTAAACCATTATAGTGTTTAAGACAAATTTAATAAATATTCATATGGAAACGAAAATTATTAAACCGAATTAACACATCTCCCTGATAACTAGTATTGAAATTTATATGTATAAATTTAAAATTATCTAGAATGAGGACTATCTTCAAAGCGAGCGAATAGATCCAAAAAGATAAATCAAATATATGCAAAAAATAGTTCCTCTATAGATGATAAACCTGCAAAACAATTCATCACGGAAAACAAAAGAATGTGCTCGATTTGCTCTTACTTGAATAAGAGCAGCATACGATCGATGATCCCAGAGTAATTAAGAAGAAATTAGAATATTGAAGCAAGAAATGAGATGAAGGAGAAGAAGAAATGAGGAAAATGGAGAGGATGAAGAGGAATGAGGAGGATAATATGGGGGGAGTTGTGGTATTTATAGAGGATTTGGGAGGACAGTTTGGCAACGATTGCCTCCTTTGGGCGTTGGGCACCAAATCGACACTTCCGGTGTCAATAGCTGGTGTTTTTTTAAATGCCAAAACATGCTGCCTAATTAATTATGTAATAATATTTTAATAATTATTATTAAAAACGTCCATAGTTATGTCCTTACCTTTTTTGCATTGTGTCCATGTATTCTTACAAATGTCACACTGCCATCCTTCTGTTATTATATTTTTGTCCCTATTTTACCTTAATGGAAGGGTAGAACTGTGAATTTTGTAAGAATATATCGACGCACGTGTTATTGCAAAAAGAATAAAGGCGTAATTGTAATTGTAGAATCTCAGAGGGACACAATTGTTAAAAAAACTCAAATTATCAATATTAATATTATTCATTCACATTATCACATATAAACTTTAATTTGTTTAACTATACCTATCATTTATCGCGCATTCTGGAGAATAATAATCAAACATGAGGTAGTGACAACTTATGTGTATGCACTGTCTTTGCTCACTTTTTTGACCTCTTGTTTTCGAGCCTTGAGTCTGCTAAAAAAAGACCTGACTTGCTAAGCTAATCCTTCCTTTGCTCTATCTCTTTGGTTACTTAAAAGCCTCTCAATCGATTTCTTTTCCATCTGGCCTACTTGCACTCCTTATTTCAAGACTTTTTTCTACGTAATAACTTTGCTCGCTTCATCTCTCAATCTCTCTCAATAGAAGTCAAAGCTGGCGAATCCTCCCACTTCATAATTTATCGAGCTGTCTTAATCACTCGTTACCTAGATCGAGAAAGGTGAAGTTTTGGTTTAATCAATTGAGGGATCATGTTAGGGGAAATATGAATATACTTCTTACTAGCTCATTCGATAAGATAGGGATTGAAAAACGGATATTGACACCCATAACCCTGAGTAATTTTATAATTACAATCATAATCCTACGTAATCATGAATTACTTCCAAGGCCCTCAATAGTACTTAACTCTTGCACCGATAACCTCCTGTTAACTTCCATCTAATTTCCCATTAACTATGGCTATATTCGTCAAATATTTTACATTTTCACTCTTTATATTCCCGTTATTTACAAACAAACCACTCCCCCTCCCCACCTTCCGCCAACCACCTCCTCCTCTCCCCGTCGCCGACCACCTCCTCATCCCCTTCTTCCTCCTTGTCCCCCCGCCAGGTCATCAAGCTCCCCCCTCCTCCAGGGGCGGAACTAGTATACATTATGGGGGGGGGGGGCATGGCCCCTCCATGATTATTATACGTCACTTATATAATGTATAAAGTTTTAAATACGACTTCTTCTTAATTTTATTATAATTAATGTTGTTAGAGAAATGGTCTAGAATCATTAAATGGTTAAGTGGTAGAGAGACAAGTTTGTTATTTTGGAGACCAGGGTTCGAGTCTTATCTTCATCAATTTTACTTTCTTTTAAATAGTTTATCCAATCACTTCTAAAGTATTAAAACAATTTGACATAAAATTGTATTCAAGTAGGGCGGAACTAGTATACATTATACCCCCCCATGATTATTATACATCACTTATACAATGTATTAAGTTTTTAATATTACCCCTCCTTAATTGTATTATAATAAATATTGTTAGAGAAATTTTACTAAATCTTTAAATGGTTAAGTGGTAGAGTGGCAAGGCTATTATTTTAGAGACCATGGTTCGAATTTTATCTCTACAATTTTATTTTCTTTTATATCATTTATCCAATCACTTTCAAAATATTAAAATAGTTTGATATAAAATTGTGTTCGAGTTTATTTATCTCTCCTATTATTTTTATTACTCTTTATAAATAAAATAAATTTTTATGTTTCCTTTTAACCATGAACTTTTTTGTTTGAAAATTTCACTTAGATAACTTAACCTTTTTAGGATGGATTTAAAGAGGCTTAAATTAGTATATTTATCCAATTTTTAAAAAAAGCACGGAAAATACCAATCTATTTGAAATTTTAACATTAATAATAGATTCAAATTCTATGTTTGTCAAGATTTAAAGAGGTTGATTGTAAAAATATTAATTCTATTTAAAAATATCGTTCAAAAATACATAGATTTTTCTATTTTTGAGTATACATAAAAGTTGTATACTCAGCATGAAATTCTTGGTTCCGCCCCTGCCCTCCTCTGTTTCCATCTCCTCGAGACACACACCTTTTCAACGACAGTCGATGGAGGCAGTGTAGATGGTGGAGTAAGAGGCGATCGCGATGGTATTGACCGCATCATCGTGGGCGGGGATGAAGCCGATGTGGCGGAATCCATCCACAAGGTGCCATATCATCATGATTTTATCCCAGGAGGTGGAATAGAGAAAAATCTGCAGAGGCGGTGAGGGCAGAGACCACATCAGCATGCTTGATCCAGAGGAGCCAGCGGTGGCGACATACCTGAACGTAGTCCCGTGTGCCAACCCATGTGTTCTCCCCCGCCAGCTCGTCGCCATACTCATGAATCTTTACAAGGTAATGCAAGCCCTCTAAAGCACGACTCATGAAGTACAGAAACACAACAGATGCAGAACAGAAGAACCACTTGTGGAGATTGCTGGTATAGAAATCCGCTCCAATGTCCTTTGCATCGACCTTGATGTTACCGATCGCATGAGCTGCATCGACAAAAACCCACTCGACCCCTCCTCCATGCATATCTTCATCAGCTCCTTAATAGGGATCAAGACACTCAGCATCGATGTGATTTGATGGAGGAGCGACACAGAAGGAGGTGGAGGCGGAGGCCAGTGTTGAGATGGAAGAAGGGAAGGGGGGGGGTGGTCGGTGGGGGTGGGGCGAGAACTTTTTGTCACTTTCACCTGTACTTTTTATTAGAGCTTTAATATCACATGTCACATAGCGCCATAATTTCCATCCTTTCAAAAACTTTGCATAGCTTGTGTCCTAAGTAATTTCGCCCATCTAAAATAGTGGGAATCGAAGGTGCAATTGATATTTTCTCGTTGTTGAGAGAAGGTAGGGTAGATGAAAGATAAAAGAAATAAAGATGGAAAGAGAACTGTAGATAGTAAGGGAATGAAAAATAAAAAAATGCAAAGATAAGTATGAGAAGAAAGAAGACTTTGACAGGGAAGAAATAATAGCGAAAATAAGAAATAAATAATATGCGAAAAGAGGACAGGAAAACTTAAGGAAGTTGCCCAGAGGATGGGCACTGCGTCGACGTGGCAATGGAAGAGTGCGGCACAAGGGCTGGAATTGCAGAGAGGTTGTGATGGAGTGCAGTATTAAGAACTGCGAGGCGCTCACAAGAGATGTGTCAGACTGGTTGTTGGAGGAGGCAGGTGTTTACGTGAGCAAGACGACAATTCTTGTTGTATTTAAGAATTGTAATTAGATTTTAATTGGAAAATCTATGTAATTACAATTGGAGTTACTTTGGTTTCAATTGGGAAACCAAATAGCTTGGAGGGAAAGTTGGTAATTCCCAAATTTGAAACATAGAAAAGTTTGGGTGGAAGTTTAGTACCATACCTTGGAGCTCTAAACTTTTGGTGGACTCATATATGAGTTCGCACCCCAAGCTCTTATAGCAATAGTAGAGAGGATGAATGGAGGACCACACATGCGCGCGCGCTCCGCTCCGTCTCAGGCTCGGGTTCGGGAGAGTCAATTTGGATCTCAGATCTCGATACTTTTGCTGCGGGTTTCATTAGGTAAGTCGATTAAATTAATCACGCGATTAATTTGGTAAGTCGACTAAAATGGAAAATCAGCTTGCCATTATGGACGTGTTTATGGCCGCGATTTCGGGATCCGAAATGGTGTCCGTTGAGGGGCGTGTTCGGAAATCGAAATGGTAACGCACGCTAGGGCACGCGACCATCTCTATATATTCTTTTCCCCACACCGTGTTCTATACACTCGCAAGAAAAACTCCTCACGCCGTTTTGGCTCTGTTTCTTTTGTTCTTCCTCTCACGGACGAACATCTCTCTCTCTCTCTCTCGGCTACAGTTCTCTGAGGTACAATCGAGGACGATCCTGTTGGTGTGCGCCGACGAAGATCGTGTGCCGTCGTATCCTGGGAGCAGATCGTCAGTACCCTACGCACCGGTATTGTGGGGGCGATATCCTCTCTAAGGACAGTCCATTTCATGGACACTTCGGTGACTTCTAAACTAATCTTTCTTTTATTTTGTTTGTCGCAATATGTTTATTATTTTAACTTTCCTGGATCTCGCCCAGATTTATATTTCCATTTGTTTAATCGGTTCCTGCTGGCATGTCGTAATCGGATAATGGATTGGAAATGTATGACGTTAATCATGTTAATCTGTAGTATGTTTATTTCCGTTCATTCGAATCTGTGTAATTACTGTTTACTATATGCTTGGTTGATCCTGTTAACAACAATCTTAGAGAGGATATCCGGAACCGGTTTTAGAATAATGTCGGAAACGATGTTTAAATCGAGGATAGATATAACGGGTATGCTTGAAAAATTCGGTGGTCAGAATTTCAAGCGTTGGCAACAACGCGTGAAGATCTGGTTAACCACCATATGGTTAATCTCAATGCTTGAAACTGATTGCCCTACGGTGGAAAAGGAAAACCTCTCACCCGATAGCCAGAAGGCGCAATCTGCGTGGAAGGAACCCGATCGTATATGTCATGGTTGCATTATGTTGGTTCTGTCCAACACATTGTTTGACGTATAATGTTCGTCCACGCAGAATGCGAAGGGGATATAGGAAGATTTGGATCGGAAGTATAACACCGAAGACCTCGGTATTGAGAAATATTATGTGGCCAAGTTCTTAAAGTTTTCCATGACCGAAGGGAAGTCTGTTTCTGAACAGGCACATGAGTTTTTACTCATGCTCCATGGTTTAAAAGATGCTGAAATGAAACTTTCAGAGAAGTTTCAAGTCATGTGCATAATAGAAAAATTCTCCAAGTCGTGGGAAGACTTCGGTATGACCCTAAAATACAGGAAGGGGAAAATTTCTATGGATGACTTGATGGTGGCAATTACCATAGAGGAGGAACACAGGAAACAAACGCATGTGCTTCCTGTCGGCATTTAGGCTAAGATCAATCTCATGACCTCGAAGGGCAAGGATAAGAAGGGAAAGGATAATAATAACAATAAAATGAAACCAAAGGGCAAGATCCAGAAAAAGGCAAAGAATAAACCCTGCTGGCACTGTAATTAGGTTGACCATTGGAAGAAGGACTGTCCGTCCTTGAAGGCTCAACCTAAGGCTGCAGACGGGAGTTCACAAGTGAATATGATCACTATGGGACTCGGGGCTACGAGGGACATGCCTCTGTGAAACCTGAACTATACCATATCTGTGATCCAAATGAGTGGCTCGAAGATACATGAGCCAATGTAAATATTTGTTCTGACAGAAGATTGTTTTCTTCTTATCAGACATGCAGTGTTGGGACTGTAAAGATGGGGAACGATTCTGCAGCCAGGGTGGTAGGGTTGGGACAAGTCAACTTGAAGTTTTCCTCTGGACGTGTCTGGACGTTGCATAGGGTGTTGCATGTTCATGACATCAAGAAGAACGTTTTATCTAGCTCTATATTAGTTAGAAATGGTTTTGAATTGAACTTTAAATGTAATAAAGTTGTCATTCTGAGACATGACATTTTTTATGGAAAAGGCTATTTGGCAGATTTTGATTTGTTATTTAGAATTAAATGTGATTCAGTAAACATTGATGAAATGAATGTTTTAAATTCTGAATGTTCTAATTCTGTGTCTCATGTTGTGAATAATCTAGAATCTTGTGATCTGTGGCATGGTAGATTGAGACATGTGAACTTAAATTCAATTAAGAGAATGATAAATTTAGAGTTGATCCCTAAACACACTATTGATAAAACTAAAAAATGTAAAATCTGTGTGCAAGCTAAGACACCTAGGAAGTCTTTTCAGTCTGTCTCTAGAGATAGTGAGATCTTGGATTTAGTGCACACGGATATCTGTGAGTTTAATGAAGTGTTGATCCGATACAATAAGAAATACGTTATCACCTTTATAGATGATGGCAGAGATACTGCTATGTATATCTAATGAAAACCAAGGATGAAGCCTTAGAGAAATTTCTTATCTTTAAGAATGAGGCAGAGACACAAACAGGAAAAGTGCTTAAACGCCTTAGGTCAGATAGAGGAGGTGAATATACCTCTAACTTATTTGATGAACAATGCAAATCATTTGGCATAGTTCATGAAGTTACGGCCCCATATTCACCGCAATCAAATGGGATAGTATAACGAAAGAATAGAACCTTAACTGACATGATCAATTCTCCTATAGAGTTCTGGACTTCCAACCTATATATGGGGAGAAGACTTGAATACGGCTTGCCATATTCTGAATAGGGTTCCTCCAAGACCTATGGAAAAGTTTCCCTTTGAATTTTGGAAAAATAGAAAATCAAATTTAAAATATCTCAAAGTGTGGGGCTGCCTCGCTAAGGTTTTATTCCCATAACACAAGAGAAAGAAACTTGGTCTTAAAACTATTGATGCGATCTTCTTAAGTTATTTGGAAAATATCTATGCATATAGGTTCTTGGTAATTCGGTCCGACATACCAGGCATAGATGTCAACATCATTGTTGAACTCTGTGATGCTACCTTCTTTGAGGATGTCTTCCCGCTGAAGACTGGGATTCCTCAGAATCTAACCATTGAGGGCGCCTCTACATCAGGATCTATTCCAAATCAAGTGGAAAGGATAATGAATGTGGGGGTTGAGACTCCAACTGAATCCAATTACCCTTCAGAAGAGATTGAGACAAGAAGGAGTAAGAGACCTCGGATAGCCAAGAATCTGGGTAGCGACTTTGTTGTCTACTAGATCGAACGTGATCCACCAAGTTACAAGGAAGCCATCAAATTTGAGATGGGTTCCATTATGGCTAACAGAACTTGGGAGTTGGTTGATTTACCCGAAAGGTGCTCTGTTTAAGAGAAAGCTTAGACCTGACGGATCAATTGAAAAGTACAAAGCCAGATTAGTTGCCAAGGGCTTTAGGCAAAAGGAAAGTAGCGATTATTTTGATACCTATTATCCTGTGACTAGGATGACCACAATCCGGATGCTCATAGCATTGGCATCTGTATACGATCTCTCTATCCGCCAGATGGCTGTGAAGATCGTCTTCTTGCATGGTGATCTTGAGGAAGAGATCTATATGGATCAACCTGATGGACTTGTGACCCCTGGAAATGAGGGAAAGGTTTGCAAGCTTGTCAAATCCCTTTACGGATTGAAACAAGCATCAAAGCAGTGGCATGATAAATTTGACAAAACTATTTTGTCATGTGGACTTAAGGTTCATGAATCCGATAAATGTATCTATTCCAAGGTGAAAGGTGATGAATTGTGCATGTATGTTGATGACATATCGTTGTTCAGATCACATATGAGGATTATTAATGAGACTAAGGCATTCTTAAGTAGCAAGTTTGAGATGAAGGACATGGATGTTGCTGATGTGATCTTGGGTCTCAAACTGATAAGGTTAGTTGATGGGATTGTAGTTTCTCAATCTCACTATGTTGAGAAGGCACTTGAGAAATTTAGATATCAATATTGCAAAGTTGTAAGCACTCCTTTTGATTCATCCAAAACGCTGTTTACGAATAAAAGTGAAGTACATGTAGCTCAGCTAAGGTATTCACAAGTGACAGGAAGTTTAATGTATCTTGCAAATTGCACGAGACCTGATATCTCATTCTCGATTGCAAATCTGAGTAGATACACTAGCTGTCCTGACCGTACTCACTGGGAGGCTCTGGATCGAGTACTGAAGTACTTGAAGGGAACTATTTCCCTTAGTTTGCATTATGGTAGACATCCATCTGTACTAGAAGGATACAATGATGCAAGCTGGATAGGGAAAATAGAGGAGTTTGGGAGTAATGGTGTTACATGGTATGTATTTACCCTTGGAGGCGGTGCAGTCTCCTGGAGGTCTGTGAAGCAGACCATTCTAGCTCGATCGACTTTTGAGGCCGAGCTGTGTGCTTTGGACATCACTGGAATTAAGGCTAAATGGGTAAGGGAACTTCTGTCTGAAATTCCCATGGTAGGTCAGCCTGTTCCTGCGATTTCAGTACGTTGTGATAATATGACCACAATTGCCAAGATCAAGAGCTCAAAGTTCAATTAGAAAACAAGGAGGCACATACAAATCAGACTTAAGACGTTAAGGGATTTGGTGTCTCGAGGAGTGTTGGCAGTGGATTTTGTTGGATCCAAAGACAACACGGCAGATCCATTGACTAAGGGATTTGATAGATCTTTAGTCCTAAAGTCTAGGCTTGGGATGGAACTAAGACCCATTGGGAGTTCCTCTACAGTAGCAACCCAACCTATCTGAGTGGAGATCCCACAAAGTAGGTTTAATGTGTCAATAACAAGCTATTTGGAGAATGGGTTGGCACTCTAATCTTAATGCGTAAAAATGAGTGTCTTATCCCTAGAAGCCTGAGTGTCGTTTAAGATGTAAGTTTAGAAAGAGCGTAGGCTCTGAATGGGTTCAAGCCTTTGGGCAAGATGTGAGCAGTGCATCCTTGGAGAACGCCACCTATGTGAGTGTTACTGTGAGCCGCATTTAAAGGAAAAGGGTCTTTCCTGAACACACTCATGAAACATGATAAGGGTGCATGGCCTTTAAGAGCTCCAATCCTGAAGATTGTATCAAGAACAACGCTTTGTTGTTTTTACCGTATACTTTAACACCAAGGTCCGAAGTTGAAGATGTAGTTCACTTCATTCATGTTAAAGTGAAAGTAGTAAACTTAGGTGGATGTTCAAACCGAAAGGTACCTTTAATGAAAGCAAAATGTGGCAGCCGAAAGTTGTGTTTTAACTCTTTTTGAATCTCCTTTTCAAATTGGTGAATTCGTGGGGGATTGTTGTATTTAAGAATTGTAATTACATGGTAATTGGAAAATCTATGTGATTACAATTGGAGTTAATTTGGTTTCAATTGGAAAATCAAATAACTTGGAGGGAAAGTTGGGAATTCCCATATTTGAAACATGGAAATGTTTGGGTGGAAGTTTAGTACCATACCTTGGAGTTCTAAACTTTTGGTAGACTCATATATGAGTTCACACCCCAAGCTCTTGTAGCAATAGTAGAGAGGAGGAATGGAGGACCACAAACACGCGCTCCGCTCCGCTCCGTCTCCGTCTCCGGCTCGGGAGAGTCAATTCGGATCTCGATACTTTTGCTGGGGGTTTCATTTGGTAAGTCGACTAAATTAATCACACGATTAATTTGGTAAGTCGACTAAAATGGGAATTCAGCTTGCCGTTATGGACGCGTTTATGGTCGCGATTTTGGGATCCGAAATGACGCCCATTGTGGGGCGTGCTCGAAAATCGAAATGGTAACGCGCGCTAGGGCACACGACCATCTCTATATATTCTTTTCCCCACGCCATGTTCTATACACTCGCAAGAAAAAACTCCTCACGTCGTCTTGGCTCTGTTTCTTTTGTTCTTCCTCTCACGGATGAACGTCTCTCTCTTTCGACTGCAGTTCTCTGAGGTACAATCGAGGACGATCCCGTTGGTGTGCGCCGACGAAGATCATGTGCCGTCGTATCCTGAGAGTGGATCGCCAATACCCTATGCACCAGTATTGTGGGGGCGATATCCTCTCTAAGGACAGTCCATTTCATGGACGCTTCGATGACTTCTAAACTAATCTTTCTTTTATTTTGTTTGCCGCAATATGTTTATTGATTTACCTTTACTGGATCTCGCCCGGATTTATGTTTCCATTTGTTTAATCGGTTCCTGCTTGCATGTCGTAATCGGATAATGGATTGGAAATGTATGACGTTAATCATGTTAATATGTAATATGTTTATTTCCGTTCATTCGGATCCGTGTAATTAATGTATACCTTATGCTTGGTTGATCTTGTTAACAACAATTCTTATACAGAGAAAGTGCCTCTGATGCAACCTCGATGGTGACGAGGCGTTAGTGTAACAGCTAATGCAAAATTAATGCTAAAACTATATTGCTAACAAGATCCAATACGATATTTCACTGCTAGATGCACATCCTTACAATATCACAACTTCGAATCCTCGCGACAGGATTCGAACCCTAGTGTAGCTTGACCTAACAATTTCAAAATTAAAGAAACAAACACAATTCTATCAGTGATGTTATTGACACTCTACTTATGGTCTCTAGGCTTTGTGGAGGCAATGAGAGGATGTTGCATGACAGACACCGTGGGGACGACGATCCTATGCAAGCCCAAGTCAACTTACTTGTGTAGCAACTCATCCCAATACGTATATTGGGACGGCCTTCACCCAACCGAAGCCACGAACAAATACCTCTCCAAGACTCTCTTGCTTGCAGGCATCTCTCTTATCTTTTGAAGGCATCTAGCAGCATGGTGTACGGGTATGGTCGTCTCTGCCTCGACGGAACCCTCGTCTCTCTAGGCGATAATGTTATATAAAGCGACGGGAGGGCATGGATTAGAATGGGCAATCAAGTTTAAAGAGATTGGAATAGGATCAGCAAGATGAGTGAAGAAATCTAAAATTTTGAGAATTTCATCTTTTTTCTGCATTTTGTGGAATTGTTTATTTTGTGGCAAATGGTATTAGGTGGTGTAGTTAAAGTGCTAGTATAATAAATGATTTGGTCCGATTTAGGCTTCCTATAATTTTGTCCGATTACACCATAAACCCATGTAATCTTTATGATTATTAAACCACGATCCCTGTAATCTCACCAGATCTTCCACCATAGGGCATATGTTGAATAGGGTAAGATCATACTCATAGGTATAGAAGGTCGTATCAGCGATATATCGGTTTCGACAAGGAAGGGGTATGGAAATCACCCAGTATATCCTTTTACGGGGATATCGGCGATATATCACTATATCGGTTCGTATCAGTAAAAAATGATTGGATTCAGTATAAAAAATCATAGATATCGATCGACATCATCGATATTTCGATGATATTTCTATATATGAATGCTATTATTCATGCAAGATTGATTCTACTACTTATCTAGCTACACCAAGTATTAAAACACATATCTAGCTACACATAGTATTAAAAAACGCAATGATTTATATATATTTATTTATTTATTTATTTATTTATTTACTGTTTCGGGTCGAGGGCGCTATCCCTGCACCCCATACTAGTAGGGTATGGTGCGATAGGAGGGTACATACAATTGTTCTTCAACTTGGAGTATATTTGCAAGTTATTTCATGTTGTAAAGAACTTGAATGAAATCCATTTTGAATAGCTACAAAGTCAATCCTTCAAAAAAATATCTATAAAAGTCAAGAGTCAACATCAATATCGATATGTTCGAAATTATCGATATATGCGATATAAGTTTCATAGATCACCGATATGTGCGATCAAAGAGTATATTTGTAAGTTATTTAGTGATCTAAGAACTTAGATGAACTCCATTTTTAATATATATATATATATATATAAACAATTAACAATACCAACGATATGTTCGATATGACCGATATGTGCAATATAAGGATCATAGTCCTCACAAATGATCTATATGTGTCATCTAAGTGTATATTTGTAAGTTATTTAATGTTATAACTTATAAGAACTTGAATGGAATTCATTTCCAATATCTATAAGTCAGGAATGAACATTAACAATGATATGTTCGATATGACCAGTATGTGCGATATATGGCTATAAATGATCGATATATGTGACATAAGTGTGTATTTTTAAGTTATTTGTTGTTTTATTATCTTGGATGATCTTAATTTCTGAAAAACAGCAAAAAATAACTTTTTTGAGCCATTTTCAACATTTCCACCGATATCGTCAATATATCTCGATATATCCATTTCTGGGCAGACCGAAACAATATCGATATCAATACGGCCTTCCTTGCTCATAAGGGTAAAGTTGCAATTACAAAGATTATAGGGGTTATGGTGCAATTGGATAGGGTTTTTTAGTCGAGTTCTTATGATTAAAATTTGTAGATGATATGTATCCGTTTGTCAAATATCTGTATCCAGATCGTGAATATTCGTTTTGCACATGTAATTGTAAATGAGGACATAATTTTCCGATCTATATGTATTTCAGAAAATCACTCAATTGCAGGGAAAATTTTTAAAAAATGATAAGGACCTCTAATAATCTACTATCATGGTTCTCTATCATTCATAATGGAACTTTTAATGTTAGGTTCATGTAATTCATGGAATCAATTGGATCAAATTGCATGCAAAGGTCTCCGAATTTAAGATCTTAAGGATAACCTCGCAACTTAAAATAATTAACATCATTTTTTTAGATTTGGATCGTTAGAATGTTCCTCTCGCAGAATGATAATCAAACGTGGATATAGAAATTCCACGTAAAATTCGAAAGCATGCATTATAATCACTTTAACACATAACGAAGGTTATCATATTTCCACCTACTAATAAATAATCATTGGGCCCATGTCATTTAAGATCAACTCAGATGAGCTGATTACTCAGCTGAAATAGGGCTGTCAGGAAAACTCAAGCTCGATGAGCTCAACTTGGACTCGGCTCATTAAGAGCTCACGAGCCGGACTCAAAACCTTAACGAACCCGAGCCCGAGCCCGAGCCTGAGTTGAGTTTTATGGCTCATTAGCTTATCAAGTCGAGTCCGAGTTGGACGTTGTTCAACGCGGAAACTCGACTCGATAACTCGTTTCCCCTCTTAATAAAAAGTTGAAAACATATATACCGAAACTTCCACATTGAGTTTGATATAAAATATAGGTTAACATTTTGCTTGCCCAAAAAGCTATAGAAAAGAGTATAAAAAATCAAAGTTACATATGTCATTTGCATAATTTAACGTATAAAATGGAACTAAGACTCGTTAAGAGGTTCATGAGCCTGCTCATTTTGAGGCTCGTGAGCCAGTTCAGAAACTCATGACTCGATAAGAGGCTCGCGAGCTAGCTCAGAAGCTCGTGGCTCGATAAGAGGCTCGTGAGTCAGCTCGAACTCGACGAGTTCGAGTTCGAGTTGGTGATCCAGGGCTCGACCCTTATCGTGCCCGACTTCGAGCCCTAGGTTTCTTATCGAGTTCGAGTCCGAGTTGAGGCCAACTCGGCTCGTTGAACTCGATAGATACCCCTAGCTGAAATCAATTGGGATTTTTACACACAATACTTAAAAACTTGTTCAATTACGCAAGAGTCCTTGTACTCTTTGTATTTACCCGGCAAACTTACTCTTACACTGCAACCTCTGCAAGAGCTAACCATTGGGGTCGTGGTGTAAGGGTTAGTAACTAGTAAGTTTACAGAAGTCGAGTAAATACGAAGAATACATGGGTTGTCATGTTATTGACAAAGTTTATAGGGGTTGCGGTGTGAAAATTCCTTGGTTAAATCAACACAGCTCACAAAAGAAACCTCTGTTGTAATCAACACAAGTCTGAACCTACCAAATTCTGCATTTATATATATAACTGCCAATTTCTGAAAGTTGAAAATTGAACATCAGAAGGTTTTCCCAAGCAGCTACTGGATCCAAAAAATGGCAAGAACTAACAGAGATTCTATACAAGATCAGGTTGTACCTCCTGAAAAGAGTTAAGCAGACGCCTTCTCCTCTACGGTCGATGCACTGGTCAGGAAACCCAGCTTGTACATGAGAGCGTGCAGGCGATGCATGTCCGTCAGGTACAGATAACCGATCTGATATTTGGAAATGAACAGGTAGAGAATCTATACAATTAATTGCGTCGGTTTAAGAGCGAGAAGAGATGCCTACCAGTGTCTCGAGCGAAGATGCTCTGCCATAAACAGCTGAGCCAGCCCTCTTCCTTGTCCGCGTCTTGCTCAATGAAATGTTCTTCCCCCATCTCAGCACATCTCTGTTATGTAAATCCAAGTTAATGTGTGAGCTGTTGTGGATGATGACACTAATAGCATAACCAATTTTCTTAGCGAAAAAATTAGGATAATTTATCCGTATATCTGTTTTCGTATATAAAAATAGTCATAGATTTATTTTTAATCATGTATAACATAATTCTGTACCTTCTTTTATCATATTTGTATAATTTTTCTGATATAAGCGCATTTAGTAAATTTATATCATGTGTCTTCCATCCAATTCATATACATTTAAGTCGATTCTATAGAGTATTTCTAACATTACTCATATACGATCGGTATCTGTTTTACATCCATATCCGTTTTTTAGGGTTATGGTAACAGAGTTTTAATATCCGTCAATATCCGTATCCGCATCCATACTCGTATTCAAAAACGGATAAGGATACGGTAATACCTATCCGTATCCGTCCGTTTGCATCATACTCTGCCACCCAAAACATCACATCTGCCATTCTCCGCAACTACACCAACAGATTCCAACTCCCTTCCCACAAACAAATCAGGTCGAACAGATCTTCCTTCCATCTGTTTCAATTTTGAATATATAGTGGGACTGAAGTATAATAAACTTTGGAAAAGGAATTATTGAAAAATATTCATTTTTACACATTGTATTAATTAATTAGTGAATTAATTATGGGATATTTCTTGAACTTAACTTGCAATATTTCTCAAAAAGAAAAATACCCTCAGCTGTGCCTTAAATTCCAATTTTTTTCATGATTTTTTTGAAAACTTTTGGGAAATGGTTGGCAGACTTTAAATTTTGAAAAAAAAATCATTTTTGTATATCATGTTTCATTAAATCATATTAATGCTAAAAGTTCCAAAAAATAGGATACGTTCCTACATAACACTATCATCATATCTATTGTTTTAATAATTACAGAAGTCACCATATTTATTATTTTAATAATTACAGAAGTTATCATCCAAAAATACAAAAACATCAAAAGCTACTAAATTCGTAAAAAAATCCATATAATTCCCAAAAAACAAGAAATAGAATTATGGATTCCTTGTAAAATAAACAATTTAGGAAAAATAGAGCCATAAACTTCAGGCCTCATTTTGCACAAAATTCTTGTTTTGAAAAGATCACCGTATTCCTATTTGAACCTTTTTAAAATTTTATCTTTACTTGTTATATTTTAAGTTTTTATTCCTATTTTCAATAATTTCCAAAAACATTGTAAAAACTGTAGAGATATTTCTAGTATTTATGTACTCATGTGTCATGCTTATTTTCGTTGTTCCATCTTATGTAATTTACTCACAGGCTTCCTCTATATAAGAGATCTTAGGGTTCCCTGGAATAAACAAGTTCTCTCTCTCATTTCCAACAACATGGTATCAGAGCCTCCACCCTAAACCCTAACCCTAGCCGCCCCTCTCATCTCCACCGCCCACCCCCTCCCCGCCGCCTCTCATCACTGCGCCCAACCCCCTCACTGCCTAGCCCCGCTGCCCCTCCTCCCGGCAGGCGTCCCCTCCCTCCTCCGCAGCCCCCCCTCCGTGCGCGACCCCTAAGCCCGCCCGCCACCGCCCACTTCCATCACCACTCATCCCGCCGCCCCTTCCCCCCACTCGACGCCGACTCCATCTCCTTCTCTTCATGGGTTTGAGTGCATAAGTCTACATATGCACTCATCTCCCTGCATATTTATGTAGACGGTTCTTCATTAGTCTACAAACCCTAGTTCTTCGTCTCCGGCAACAATGTCAGAAAACAAGGTAGATATTGCCCTCCATTGGCGCCTTCAAAGGTCCAGCACCGATAGTCAAGATAGATGGGACAAATTACGAGCCCTGGGCGATGCAGTTCATGAGCCTCTTGAAGTCTAACGGTAAGAAGCACATTCTTACCGAAGATGAGCCGGCGGAGAAGGCTTGGATTTACGCCTCATGGGAGGTTGATGATTCTTATGCCAAGGTCTGGCTTTCTGGCACTCTGACAATGGAGATTGTCAATGATGTCCTACATCAGCCCATGGCTACGGCCATGTGGGATATTCTTGCCGCGACGTACTCGCAGATGAGGAACGAGACCAAGATCCTCCAACTTCAACACGACATCTTTAAGGTCAAGCAGAATGGCCGGCCGTTGCACTCGTTGTATACATCCCTACGAGGGATGTTTGAGAAGCTTTACAGTATCATTCCCCTGACGGCGACCCCTGAGCAACATAAGACGTTCAGAAATGCTACAATGGTGGGGGTCTTACTAGCGGCACTAGATCCGGAGTATGATGCGACTTGCTTGCAGATACTGGCAGATGCTACTATTCCTCCAGTGGAGGAAGTGTATCGACGACTCAGCCGAATCTCGATTTCTTCTCCAACGTCTACACCACCTCCTTCAGCGATGGTCGCTTCCCGAGGCAGAGGTGCCTCCTCTTTTGGTGGTCGTGAACCTCGTGGTCGAGGTGGCCGATTCCGTCAGCCATGCACTTTCTGTCATTGCCCGGGTCATGTGGAAGATACATGCTATTCTAAGCATGGTTTTTCTGCATCTGCCAGTGTAGCTGAGCCTGCTTCAGACCAGTGGTTTGAGGATCTTGTCGCCAGACTACGGGATATCATGCCTCATGTCACTACTGATTCGCCAGGAGGTCACTCAGACATCGCAGCTTCAGCCTCTGTCAGCACGTCAGCCACATCAAGCACATCAGGTAGCGTTTATGCCTCTACATCATGTAACAGTTTTGATGTTTCGGAATGGATCATGGACTCCGGTGCGACACATCATCTCTGTCGAGACAGAGATAAGTTTACATCCTACAGGGAGGTTTCACCAGGGAGATCGGTAGTAATAGCAGATGGGACTCATTCCCCCATCATTGGACAGGGGGAGATCAGTTTGACACCCTCCATTCGTCTGCTGAATGTTTTGCATGCTCCATATTTCTCGATGAACTTATTTTCTATTAGTCAGCTTACAAAGGATTTGCATTATCAAGCTATCTTTGACCCATCATCTCTTATTTTTCAGGGCATTCTAACGGGCAGGGTGATTGGTTGTGGCTGTGAGCAGGATGGTCTTTATCGGTTGGTTCGCACCTCCTATGCTGGTGTCTCATCTCAATCCAGTGGATCTGCTTCTCCCTTTACCTGGCATCTGCGTTTTGGTCATCTTCCGCTTCAGAAGCCATGTCATATCTTGCCCCAGATTTCACCAAAGTCTTCTTTTCAGTGTGAAGCATGCCAGTTGGGAAAGCATCAAAGGTCTACTATCTGTAGTCATGAATCTAGGAGCAGTCGCTCCCCTTTTGAGTTATTGCATGTTGACATTTGGGGTCCGAGTCGTGTACCTGATCACCAGGGACACAGATTTTACCTAGTGGTCGTCGATGATTTCTCTAGATTGCCTTGGATCTTTTTATTGAAAAATAAATCTGAAGCGGGGAATGTAATAAAAAATCGTATCAATGAAGTTCGAAATGTTTTTTCTTCTACTGTGAAGATCGTGCGCACAGATAATGCATTAGAATTTTGCATTCGTGCTTTTTCCCATTTCTTCTTGTCTCGTGGCATTATTCATCAAACAACTTGTGCCTACATGTCTCAACAGAACAGTGTTGCAGAGAGAAAACATCGTCATCTTCTTGATGTGGCTCGGACTTTACTCATTCATAGTTGTGCTCCTCAGTCTTTTTGGGTTGATGTTGTTCTTATGGCAGGTTATCTCATCAATCGTATGTCATCTTCTGTGTTGGGTGAGAAAATTCCTTTCTGTTGTCTTTCCTGTCAGGGAATTATTCTCACTAACTCCTCGTGTTCTTGGTTCAGTTGCTTTTGTCCATCAACTCACTCCAGGGGTTGACAAGCTCTCACCTAGGGCTGTCAAGTGTGTGTTTCTGGGGTACTCTCGTACTCAAAAGGGCTACTGATGCTATGATCATGTGAATAACAGATATTATGCCAGTGTTATGTCACCTTCTTTGAAAATGGCATGTATTTCTCGCCTACAGGTGACAAGATGACTCCTACTACTGAGATGGCATTTATGTACAACCTCCTCCTGTACGTCAGTGTGATCACATACCTATTCCTGTTGTGCCACCACTGTCACCACCACCACCACCTCCACAACCACCAGTCCCACCTTTATCGAAATTTTATACTCGTCGTTCAAATCCTGCTCATGGAGGCCGTCATTCATCCACCACACCCCAGGTATGTCCAGGGGATATTAGTAATGATGGGACTGACAATGCACAAGTGCAGGGCAATGATGTGCAGGTGGACACTGTTGATGATTTGGATGTACCTATTTCCTTGAGGAAGTCTAAGCGGACGTGTACGTCTTATCCACTTGCTTCACATGTTTCATTCCATCGCCTTACTGGTGATTTCCAGAGATTTGCTATTGCCCCGCCCTATCTACCGTGGAGATACCACGGAACTATCAGGATGCCTTGAAAGACAGCAGCTGGCGGTTAGCCATGGAAGAGGAAATGGCTACCTTGCGATCTCGTGGTACATGGAGCTTGATTGTTGCTCCTCCAGGAGCTTCTGTAGTCAGTTGTAAATGGGTTTTTACTGTCAAATATAATGCGGATGGCAACATTGATCGCTACAAAGCAAGACTAGTGGACCGTGAGTTCACTCAGACATATGATGTGGATTATATGGACACTTTTTCCCCGGTGGCTCGTCATTCAACTCTACGTGTTCTTCTGTCAGTCGCAATGGTACGTGATTGGCCTTTGTTCCAGCTTGATGTTAAAAATGCCTTTTTATATGGAGATCTGCAGGAGGAAGTCTACATGCAGCAGCCTCCGGGGTTTGCTGCTGAGGGGGAGTGTCATATGGTGTGTAGACTTCACAAGGTCATATATGGTCTTAAACAAAGTCCGCGGGCATGGTTTCAGAAGCTTTCAGATCTCCTCCAGAAGCAAGGTTCATAAGATCAAATGCTGACTACTCTTTGTTTGTCCAAAAGACTCCCAGAGCTACTGTTGTTATTATGGTATATATTGATGATATACTTGTTACGGGAGATGACATGCAGGGGATAAATATAGCAAAACTTTTTTAGGCCATCACTTTGTGACTAAGGATATTAGTACTCTACGGTACTTTCTGGGATTGGAGTTTGCGAGGAATGGGCATGGTCTTGTGATGACCCAAAGGAAATATATTACAGATATGCTTGTTGAGACAGGTATGATCGGGTGTCGACTCTCCACTACTCCCATGGATCCGAGTATGAAGCTATATGGAGATGACACAGAGGAAGTTGACAAAAGAAGATATAGAGAAATGGTGGGAAAACTTCTCTATATTACTATCACTAGATGTACCATTACCCATGCATTTACAATGTGACAATCAAGCAGCATTGTTTATTGCTAACAATCCTGCATTTCATGAAAGGACAAAGCATATTGAGGTAGACTGCCACTATACCAGGGATATGATTCAGAAGGGGTTGATTTCTACTTCCCATGTTTAGTTCAGGAGAGCAGACTGCAGATATTTTTACTAAGTCGTTACTCAGAGGGCCATTTCAGAAATGTTCTTCCAAGCTGAGCATGATTGACATCTATGCTCCATCTTGAGGGGGAGTGTAGAGATATTTCTAGTATTTATGTACTCATATGTCATGCTTATTTTCATTGTTCCATCTTATGTAATTTATCCATAGGCTTCTTCTATATAAGAGAGCCTAGGGTTCCATGGAATAAACAAGTTCTCTCTCTCATTTCCACCAACAAAAACAAGAAAACCCCCAAAATAATTTATTTTTTTATGTTTTTATCACAATATTTTATAATCAAAATCTTCATGTTTCACCAAGTAAAAAACTTTCTATGCACTCGATTGCATACATTTGGTGTGGAGTCTCGAACTATGCTATTTGTCCCGTACTACAACAATCGAACTGAACTAAAAGAGGGAAAGCATGCTTTTTCAATTTACCAAACCACTCGCTCAGACACGATTTGAAAAATGTTATAACAAGTTGCGCATGATTAACATATATGCTACAACTTGAAGGGAAGTATTGAGATATGATATATTCCACCAACTCATGGACATGATAATCTTTTGTCCGATGTGGCGACTCTATGTAAACCTAACCCTATGCCTCCACCTATAGCAGGGGTCTTAGAGTAGCATAATGAAATCAAGCAATTCCCTCATCTCTGTTTATTGAGACTGGCCCAAAAATGAGCTCTTAAATATCAAGAGTCAAACTGACGAGTTATCATTGTCGTCCATAACTCCCATTTGTTCTACTTCATGAGTCACAGTCAATGGGGCCATTTTGAATCCCACCGCACCTAGCATCGACCATGTTGCACTTCTCGCTCCTCCACCACTCTCTAAAACCCAACCCTTTCCAATCATCACAACACATAAAGCATATGTTGCCACCTCCCAATCCGATACATGGACGCGAAACAAAGCCCATCCTACTGCTAACGCAAATTCCAACGACAAAAAGCAAAAGGACCTAGCTCATCCTACTGCAAACAAAAAATCCAACGACAAAAGTGAAAGGGCCTAATGATTGCCACACAATTGCATCTGTTGGAAATTAAAGAATTCGGAAGCGTATCCGAAATAAAAAATAAAGAACAATGAAGAACACGAGATTTTATGTGGAACTCTACTCCCTAAGGAGCGGAATGAAACCATGGGAGAAGGCCTCAAAGGGTCATATGTTGGATTGCACTTTCTCATATGATACAAGAGGGTTGTGGCTTCTTATATAGCCCTAAGTACCACCACAGGTAGATGTGGGACTAAACACTAGATGTGGTAAATGGATCATAGAAAGAACCATTTACCCATCTTATATATGACGCATATACTCTAACAATATCTAGCAAACAACTCAGAGAGAGGATATCCGGAGCTATCAAATCCACCTTTCCCACCATCAAGAGCACTAAACGCAAGACTTCGGAAGCAGTCGAAAAAAAGAGGGAGAGGGGAGAACATAATGTAACATACCTTGTGAGAAGAGAAAAGTGTTAGAATATGCGTCACCTCATAGATCGGTAATTGAATCCCTCCAGAGTTTAATTACTGCATCCATTAGTTCGATATCTACTGTGAGTAGGACCCGGTCTTACTAGTGGGGCTATATAAGAAGCCCCAAACCCATTGTATCAGTTGAGAGAAGTGAATAGAAGAATTAGCCCTTAGTAGCGCTCTCTTGTGGTTTCATCACGCTCCTCACGGAGTAGGATTTCATGTTAAATCCCGATGTTCATACATGTTCTTTATTTCTTTATCTCTGATACGCTTCCGCATTATCGCTTTCTGCATGGTATCAAGGCTAAAGAATTAAAAAAAATGTTGCAAATTTGAACCCTATTTGGGACGTGTTTTGAAAAAAGAGGATTTCTTTTGGAAAAAGATATGTACAAAAAAACAAAAAAAGGAGAAAAGCCCCACGCAAAAAAGAGGGAGGACTATAAAAAAGGTAATAGCCAGGGATTTATTTTTAAGATTGTTTTTCCCATATTCAGGTCTGTAGAGATATATGTTATATTATTTTGTACAGTTTCATTTTTTTCTTTTCCTCTAGACTCTTGATGTAATTTACCCATAGGTTACTCTCCTATATAAGAGAGCCTAGGATGTATGGAATAAATCTCTTATTTTTACCAACATGATATCAAAGCGACGGTCCTAGACTGGAGTTCTCGAACCAAACCTTAACCCTAGTCCCCACCTCCAAGCCCTCCGTGTGCCGCCCTCGGCTCCGCGCACCCCTCCGTGAGCTGCCCCTCGACCCTTGGCCCCGCGCGCTCCTCCGTGCACCGTGCGCCCCTCCAACACCTCTCAACCCTCCACGCGCCTCTTCGTACGCTTCACAGCCCTCCGTGCGCTGTGACTCAGCCCCACGCGCTACCACCTCGCCCTGTACCCCGTAGGCTATGCGTGCCTCGCGCCCAGTGCATGTCGCCTCTCCTTTTTTTTGGGGGGGGCCTCTTAGATCTCGAGTGCAGCCCCACGTCCTAGGGTTCGGCCAACCCTAGAGCATCTTCGTCATCGAGGAGACTCGTTTACACCTCCACGTTAATGGGTTTGGTTGCTTGAGTCTACACGTGCAACCGAACCCATGAATGTCAGTGTACACGATCATATCTTCAATCTACAACCCTAGTCTTCTATTATCATCATGTCAGAAAGCAAGGCAAATATTCCATCTACAGGCGCCTTCAGAGGTCCTACGCCTATTGTGAAGATGGACGGATCAAATTACGAATTGTGGGCAATGCAGTTCATGAGTATGATGAAGTCGACCGGTAAGGAGCACATTCTTACTGAGGAAGAGCCTGCTGAGAAGACTGGGGTCAACGCCTCATGGGAGGCAGATAATGCATACGCCAAGGTTTGGCTATCAGGAACATTAGCAATTGAGATTGCAAATAATATTCTCCATCAGTCCATTGCAAAAGCAATGTGGGATATTCTGGCTGCTACCTATTCACAGACAAAGAATGAGACGAAGATTCCGCAACTATAGCGTGACATCTTTACAATCAAGCAGAATGGACGACCTCTACACTCATTATACACATCTTTACGTGGAATGTTTGAGAAGCTTTACAGCTTCATGCCTCTCACAGCCACTCTTGAGCAACAGAAGACCTACCAGAATGCCACTATGGTTGGTGTATTCCTGGCAGCTCTTGATCCAGAGTACGAGGCAACACGCTCCCAGATCTTGGCAGACTTCACTATTCCTCCGATGGAGGAAGCCTTTCACAGACTGAGTCGTATTACTGTTCCTTCATCTACTGCCAATCAGACCGCCTCCGCTATGGCAGCATCTCGAGGTCGTGGGGGCCATCATCATTTTGTGGTCGTGGACCTCGAGGCAGAGGAGGTCGTGTTCGTCCATCATACACCTTCTGCCACCGTTCTGGACATACTGAGGACACGTGCTATTCCAAACATGGATTTCTTGCTTCTGCACGAGTAGCTGAACAGATTGAACATCCTTCTGTTTCTTCTCTGGATCAACGATTTGATGATCTTGTAGCTTGTATGAGGGGTATCATTCCTCCATCCGGTCCTGTTGCATCAGCGCCTGCTTCCGAGAATCATTCTGACGTTGCTGCCTCTGCATCCACCAGTACCTCAAGTAGTACTTGTGCATTCACTAGCAGTAGTGGATCTGATACTTTAGAATGGATTATGGACTCTGGTGACATACATCATCTGTGTGGTGATCGAGGTCTCCTTACATCCTACTGACAGGTTCCTCCAGGCCGTACTGTAATTATTACTAATGGGACACACTCCTCGATTACTGGTCAGGGGGAGATTAGCCTGACATCATCTATGCACCTCAGGAATGTGTTGCATGCACCTGATTTCTCTATGAACTTGTTGTCTATTAGTCAAATTACAAAGGATTTACATTGTCGAACAATTTTTGATCCTTCTCTCTTTTTTCAGGACATCCTTACGGGCAACGTGATTGGGCGTGGCTATGAGCAGGGAGGCCTATATCGTCTCAGTCGGACCCCATATACCGGACTCTCCTCTCTTCCTGTTGGATCTGTCTCTCCATTCCTGTGGCATTTGCGCTTTGGCCATTTACCGCTTCAGAAATTGTGTCGTATTTTACCTCAGTTTTCACCTCACACGTCCATCCAATGTGAGGCTTGTCAACTGGGAAAGCATCATCGGTCTACCTTTCCCAGTCGTCAGAGTCGGAGTAGCAGCTCCAAGTTTGAGTTGTTTCATGTTGATAGTTGGGGTCCTAGTCGTGTTCTTGATCATCAGGGACACATGTTTTATATGGTCATTGTGGATGATTTTTCTCGTGTATCTTGAGTCTTTTTATTAAAGAATAAATCTAAAGTGGGGAACATTATCATAAATTTCATAAATGAAGTTTGTAATGTCTTTTCTGCATCTGTTAAGATTGTTAGAAGTGATGATGCCTTGGAATTTTGTACTCACACTCTCTCAAACTATTTCTCAAGACAAGGGATTATCCACCAAACATCTTGTGCCAATACTTCCCAACAAAATGGAGTTGCAGAAAGGAAACACCATCATTTACTTGATGTCACCAGGTCGCTTCTCATACAGAACCATGCTCCTCATTCTTTATGGGGCGATGCTGTCCTAACGGCATGTTGTCTCATTAATCGCATGCTGTCGTCGGTCTTAGGTGAGAAGATTCCTTTCTCCCTTGTTTTTCCTGACAAAGAATTGTTCTCCCTTACTCCACGTATATTTGGCTCGGTTGCCTTTGTCCACCAATTGTCTCCAGGAATTGGCAAGCTCTCTCCTAGGGCTGTCAAGTGTGTTTTCGTTGGGTATTCCAAAATACAGAAAGGCTACATGTGTTATGGTCTATTGCGTAGGAAATACTTTGTTAGTGCTGATGTCACCTTTTTTGAGTCTATTATGTACTTCTCTCCTACAGGTGATCAGTTGGTATCCTCAGACGCTGATGAAGCCATATACATGCCACCACCACCAGCACCTACTTCATCTACACCACCTACACCTCTTGTTACAGTTCTGGTTCCCCCATTGCCACTCCACTATGCCGTAGACCTGCTTCTGCTCATAGTCACCGCTCATTATCTAGCTCGCCTGAGGTATGTTATGAGAATATAGTCAATAATGATGGATCTAATGATTTACCTGAGCAGGCTGTGTTACAGAGGACGGATGAGGATGCAAGTGATTTGGATCAACCTATTGCACTTCAGAAATAGAAGTGTAGCTGCGTGACATATCCTATAGCTTCCATGGTTTCCTTTGATCGTTTATCTGGTGAATTCAGGAGCTTTGCCATTGCACTATCTGCAGTGGATATTCCACGAAATTACCAAGATGCATTGAAGGATAGAAGATGGCATTTAGCTATGGAAGAAGAAATGGATGCTCTTCAATCAAGAGGTACCTAGAGCCTTGTTCCTGCACCTACTGGTGTGTTTACAGTGAGCTGTAAGCGGGTCTTCATGGTTAAGCAGAATGCAGATGGAAGCATTGACAGATACAAGGCACGCTTGGTTGCTTGTGGGTTTACACAGACCTATGGAGTGGATTATCTTGATACATTCTTGCCAGTTGCTCGTCATTCCACCTTACGGAATCTTCTTTCTGTTGCGGTTACTCATGATTGGTCATTATTCCAATTAGATGTTAAGAATGCCTTTTTATATGGTGACTTACAGGAGGAAGTCTACATGCAACAACCGCCTAGTTTTACTGTTGAGGGGGAGTGTTCCAAGGTGTGTAGACTTCATAAGGCCATCTATGGCCTTAAGCAGAGCCTTAGAGCTTGGTTCCAGAAGCTCTCAGACTTGTTTGAGAAACAGGGGTACAGACGTTCCAATGCAGATCATTCCCTGTTTATACAGAAAATATCCAGAGGTATTATTGTAATTATGGTGTATGTAGATGATATCCTGATTACAGGAGACGATGAACAAGGAAGTCAGAGGACGAAAGAAATGTTGGGTCGTGAATTTGTCACCAAGGATCTTGGAGTCCTTAGATATTTTCTGAGACTGGAGTTCACCAGAAATCCACATGGACTTGTAATGACCCAGAGGAAATATGTCACTGTTCTGCTGAGTGAAACAGGAATGCTTGGATGCTGACCGGCCACTACACCTATGGATCCAAGCATGAAATTATATGATGATGACACTGATGAAGTGGATATGAGAAGATACAGAGAATTGGTGGGAAAACTTCTTTATGTTACCATTACCAGACCTGATATTGCTTTTGTTGTTAGTTGGGTGAGCCAGTTCATGGAGCAACCACGTCAGGTACATATGGATGTTATACATATGATACTCAGGTATCTTAAATCATCTCCAGGTGCAGGTCTATTGTTCAAGAAAGAGAAGGAGATTGCTATCTCAGCGTGTGCAGATGCAGACTACGCAGGATGTCCCAAGGATAGGAAGTCCACCACTGGATTTGTTGTATATGTTGGAAACTCCCTTGTCTCATGGAGAAGCAAGAAGCAGACTATCATAGTCAGATCCAGTGCTAAGTTTGACTATAGGGCTATGGCCCAGGTTAGTACAGAAATGATGTGGGTGAAAGTTGTTATTACAGATCTATATATAGAGGTTCCACTTCCTATGGCTATGGAATGTGACAATCAAGCTGCTATATTTATTGTCAATAATCCAGCATTTCAAAAACGAACCAAGCACATTGAGGTTGATTGTTACTTTATACGAGATATGATTCAGAAGGGGTTTATTTCTACATCTCATGTTAGCTCAGGGGACCCAACTGCAAATATCTTTACCAAGGCGTTACTCAGAGGGTCATTCCAGAAGTGCTCATCCAAGATGAGCATGATCGACATCTATGCTCCATCTTGAGGGGGAGTGTAGAGATATATGTTATGTTATTTTGTACTATTTCATATTTTTCTTTTCCTCTGGACTCTTGATGTAATTTACCCATAGGCTATTCTCCTATATAAGAGAGCCTATGGCGTATGGAATAAACAAGTCTCTTATTTTTCCCAACAAGGTCTTCTCTCAACTTGGCCGATGTCATCTATTCCGACCAGTATGGAAGAAATGGAGGGTATTATGTATAGTTCTACATGTCAGATTCTCTTGTTCAGATTAAACGCCAGATTTCGGACTTTATAGTTCAGATTCAGACTCTACAACAACAACAACAACAAAGCCTTTTCCCACAATTAAGTAGAGTCGGCTACATGGATTCTTCGCCTCCATTCAGATCTATCTTGGGCCAATCCCGGGCTTACATCCACAAAACTAAGATCCCTTCGTATGGTCTCTTTCCAACACTTCTTGGGCCGTCCTCGCCCTCTCTTAGCCGGCTCAACATCCCAACACTCGCATCTCCTAACTGGTGCATCAGTTGATCGTCTTTGCAAATGTCCAAACCATCTTAAGTGGTTTTCTCGCATCTTATCCTCGATCAAAGCTACACCAACTTTCTTTCTGATTGCATCATTCCGAATCCGATCTTTACGTGTGTGTCCACACATCCACCTTAGCATTTTCATTTCTGCTACATTCATTCTCTGCACATGTATATGGTTCACAGGCCAACATTCAGATTCATAAAGCATAGCAGGTCTCACGGCTGCTTTGTAAAACTTTTCTTTAATCTTTAAAGGAATTTTCTTATCACAGAGAACAACAGAGGCTCCTCTCCACTTTAGCCAGCCTGCATTTATTTTATTAGTAACATCTCTATCAATTTCCCCATCATGTTGCAGAATAGATCCCAGATATCTAAAGGAATCTCTCTTCTGAATGTTATCGTCACCAACCTTCACCTCGATTCCTTCACCATTGCTTCCATCAAAGGCGCACTCCATATATTCCGTCTTAGCCCTACTTATACGAAATCCTTTAGTCTCCAACTCATGTCTCCAGACCTCAAGCTTCTCATTTACTCCGTCTCTAGTCTCGTCAATTAACACAATATCATCAGCAAATAACATACACCAAGGTAACTCATCCTGAATGTGACTGGTCAACTCGTCCATAATCAAAGTAAAAAGAAATGGACTCAAAGCAGAACCTTGATGTAAACCAATGTTGATGTCAAAATATCCAGTCTTCCCAGACGGGGTCCTTACACAAGATAAAGCCCTATCATACATGTCCTTTATGAGGTTAATGTATAGGACAGGTATTTGTCTCTTCTCCAACACTCTCCACAATATCTCTTGTTGGACAGAATCATAAGCCTTCTCCAAATCAATAAAGATCATGTGGAGGTTCTTCCTTTTAGCTCTATAAATCTCCATTGTTCTCATCGGCAAATGGATGGCTTCAGTCGTTGAGCGACCTGACATGAATCCGAATTGGTTTTCTTTACATTGGAAATTTGCCTCAACCTTCTTTCGATCACACGTTCCCAAATTTTCATAGTGTGACACATCAACTTGATACCTCTATAATTTGAACAATTTTGAATGTCTTCTTTATTCTTATAAAGAGGCACCACGATACTCCTCCAATCTTCAGGCATTTTCTTGCTTCGCCAAATAACATTGAATAGATTCATAAGCCAAGTCAAACCACGCTCACCTAAAACTCTCCATACTTCTACAGGGATGCCATCCGGTCCTACACCTTTTCCAGGTCTCATAACCTTCAAAGCCTCCTCCACTTCTTTTCTCTGTATCCGTCTATAACATGCACGATTCAAGTAACTTCCACTACAAGCTAGATCACCCAAAGTGATATCTCTATTTCCTTCCCCGATGAAAAGTTTATGGAAGTACTGCTCCCATCTAGTCTTTATATCCTTCTGAGTAACAAGCACATGACCTTCCTCATCCTTAATGCATCTCACTTGAGAAAGGTCTTTAGTTTTTCTTTCTCTTGCTTTGACCAACCTGAATATATCCTTTTGTCCCTCCTTAGAGTCGAGATTTTTATACAAAACTTCATAAGCTTTTGACTTAGCTTCGCTTACGGCCTTCTTTGCTTCCTTCTTCGCTATTTTGTAGTTTGTGACAATTTCCTCTGTTCTATCCTTAGACATAGCTTTAAAGCAAGCTCTTTTTATTTTTAGCTTCTCTTGCACCCCTTCACTCCACCACTAAGCCTCCTTTTGACATGGAGCTCCTCCCTTTGACTCACCTAGCATCTCTTTAGCTACCTTTCAGATACAAGATGCTACTGCCTCCCACATCCCGTTTGCACTACCGCTACAATCCCAAGATAAGTCTTCTAAAACCTTCTCCCAGAAGCTCGCTTGCTTCAGTGGAAGATTCCACCATCTAGTTATCTTAGAAACCCTCCTTTTCTTTACTAACTCTTTCATTTGTAGATCCAAGACTAACAAACGATGTTGAGTTGTCAAACTCTCTCCTGGGATTACTTTGCAGTCTTTACAACACAGCCTATCTCTTCTCCTCAACGCAAAATAATCTATCTGTGTTCCAGTAGAGTCTACAGCTTGATGCACACATGTATGCGATTATTTTTTGAGACGTTCCTGATATTTGATTGACTCAGGGTTTTCACGTAATCCATAAGGACTCCAGAGCAGAGATCACATTCTCTGAGCCATTGTGGCTTAGGATTTTCATGTGGTTTCATAGGGACTCCAGAGTAGAGATCCCATTCTATGAGCCAGTATGGGAGAGACCAAGTTCTCTGACAAGGAGACTTTCATACTCCATTCTCCAGCGACTGTGGACACTGACAAGGATGTTTCCATGACTTTTTCTAGTTTGGCCCTTCAGAGAGATGGAGCAGTTGTAGGCTAGACTTCTCCATGTGGAGACTCTTTCAAGTTTCAGCTATTCTGATAGATGCAGTACATAGTACATATTCTCCGACAAGGAGACCCAGTTCAGTTCACACTCCAACCCTTCAATTCCCTCCTCACCAGCACGACATGAGAAGCAACGTCCTCAACAGGCAACAATCATAGTTTGTGTTAAGTTGATATTGTCGGTAATGTCATGTATTATGTGAGTGAATGGTTTCTTTCTATTTTGTCCAAGATGAGTATTGCATGCTCTGATTCTCTAAAAGTTGAAAATCCTGAGCAATTAGTTGCATTTCCTCATTTATTTTGCATTACTCCCATTCATACATTTAGAATTAATGTCTGCATTTTAGTATCCATATTTGTACTAAATAAGAAGCCAAATTCACTTGTAAATAACACATGTATATTCACCATATTTTCCTTATTTTTTGCCTATCACTTAGAAGTGAATAAAATCAACTATATAGTGTATATATTATTAACACTAATAAATGAAAAATACCAAAAAATACTAACTCATAAAATTGACTAATAAAACCCAAACCCTAGTTTGGTACTAAGAACCTTAAAATGTGAACATCTCTCTCATACAGTCTCCTATGGACTGCTACTCACTTTTGAATTAATGTGCGTTCAATTACCTTAAAAAAAGACTAAATTCAAAAGAATTGGAGCTTGTATGTGAAACTTAAGTTTTGGAACCCTTTATATAGTGTACATATATCCTTGTATCTCATTTATTCTATCTTTGTATTTTCTTAATTATTAAAAATTTAAAAAATTAGATTAAGTTGTAAATATTTGTTTCACATTTTCTCTAATTTTATTTGATTTTTATCTTATTTTTAAAATGCCAAAAAAATCTGCAAAAGATAAAAATATGATATTTTATACATATAAGGTACCATAAAAAATACATTTTGTACAAATGACTTCTTTTGATTTTTGGTCCTTCACGAAAGTTGTAGATCTCTTAGAGACGAGCAACTTCTGTATTGATCACTTTTTGATTTGACCCTTTTTCTTGTTTCTTTTTTTATTTTTTTATTTGATTTTCGACTTTTCTGGGAGCGACACGTGACAGCTCCTGGAGCCGCCACGCGTCACCCTCATTTTTATTATTTATTTATTTTCATATTTTATTTATTTATTTTATTTTACTTATCTTTATTTATTATGTATTTTATTTTACATTTTTATTTTAATTATTTATTATTACTGTTATTTATCTTTAATTTAATTTGATTTAATTCTTTTAGCTGCCACGTGGCCGCCCCTACGCGCGCCGCATGGCGCTCCCCCTTTCCCCTTCCTCTCACGCATGTGCGTCTCCCACTCCAACGCAACCGTCGGCCCCCACCTCATGTAGCGCTCCTGCAACTGCCACCCATGACCCATCTCTCTCGTTTCCCATCTCCTACACTCCCACGACCCTGTCCACCGTGCGACCTGCATTTTCCCTCGTCTTCCGCGCCCGCTGTGGCCTCGCAACCTCCTCCCCCAGCAAGCCCTTGCGCGCCACCATTTCCTCTTTCTCGCCAACCACCCGCGCAACTCCACCAGCGGTGGCCCCAACAACCTCCGCGCCTTGCGATGTACGACCACAACCACTGTCCATCTTCCGCACTTCACCCCCCACGACCTGCGACCCACTCGCTCTCCATCTCACCCGTACACTTCGTCAACCTCCAATAAAAGCCTCTGCCTCGCCATCGTTGCAGATTAGGTGGGGAGAGAGAGAGAGCTCTCAGGATATGTGTCGGTAACAGTGAGCCAAGTTTAGATGAGCAAAAACCCTCCTCCCGGTGAGATCCAGAGCTTAAGGAGCTCTATTGCAACCTCGTGATCGAGTTGCTAAGCTCGTCGCCTACACCGGTGATTTGAGCGATAACCGAGAGCTTATCTCTAAGCTCCTTCTCAGGCGTACATCACAGGTAATCCTCTCAACTTCATCTTTTCCATTCTTCTCTCTTTCATCCTTCTCTGCTAATTTCCTTTCTTCCCTATTTTCTTTGCTTGTCTTTCTATGCAATCTCCCTCTCTAATTATGTAACCTGTTGTGAAAACCAATCCAAAAGTCAAATCCGAGCAAATTCGACAACCATACCCCCTTCCTTCAACCTTCCCGCTTCTCTTATATCTCTACGCACCCACCATCAGCACTGCTCCGATTCCATCATCTAACAACAGAGCCCCCATCACCATCCATCTTCGAGGCAACAACTCAGAGAGTACGAGACCAAGACACCACGTCGTTGCTCCGCCTGTGGCTCCACCTCGCAACTCGACCTCATTGTCGGGCGTGTGTCGCCCATGGCCGCCTTGGACGCCCGCATCCTTGTTGTACCTTCCCCAACAGCAGATCACCATCCCCATGCTCTGTCCTGCCGCGTTCGGCCACGAAGCCCGGCCTCTCCATCCACAGTGTCTTCAAACGGTAGGAGAGGGGCTTCCACACCCTTTTCCTCCCCGCAGGGCTGAGAACCCCGCTCCTCACTGTGACACCACGAATACTGCCCTTTCGCCGCCAACCATCCTCCGCAAGCAGACGAGCCTTGGTCCCTCCGCACGCCACTCTTCATTATCCCCACCTCACGTGAGGAGCACGTGATGACGGGGAATTTGCACCCGTGCACCTGAACTGTTGGAGAATTGTACACATGGCCCTACCAACCGGACTCACGCGTGCAGCAAGTGACCGCAGAGAGAAATGACAATAAAGCCTCCACGGTATTTGCAAATATCAAAGAAGTCTCAAAGCCAGAAGTCACGTGCAAAGCTTACCCCCTCGAAAAATTGTGCTACTTCCCCCACAAGTTTAGGTAATTAAAGAAGCGATTTGTGTGCTTTTTTATTCATTTTCATTTCTAAATTTGCAATTAGACTTTGTCTTTGAGCTTTAATTTGGACTTTATTTGTCATCATTTCTTTAATCAAAAATTTATAGTGTATATCAGATGATGTTTTATCTCATGGATATTTACATGGAATTTTTTGAGCATTAACTAATTAAAATTATTTTGAGGAAAAATTACATATTTTACCCATTTCATGGTTTGAAATTCATATTTAACGCTTGCTCAAAAAATTGTGCAAAAATCAGAGATGGCGCGTCTAAATGTGTTTTAATTATCGTCCACATTTCAACAAAAATGGATGTGTTTGATGCCTAAAATAAATTATAAAGTGATTTCAATAAATGATTTTTAATTAAAACCATGAATAATATTTTTGCGAAATTTCAGGTCTCTTAGATTGGTTATTAAAATACCTTTTTTTGAGATAAAACGCTCTCTGGATAAATTGATTTCATGGATTTATTAGAAATTAAATACCTACAGTCACCCTGTTTAGCTTCAAAATTTCATAAAAAAATTCATATAGTTTCAAAAAATTCAAAAAAAATATTGTAACTTCCAATAAAAACCCATCGCTGGACTCGATTCTCCCAAGCCAAGGCGTGTCGATGCTAGCATCTACGTAGGTAGTGGCATTGGTTGTCGAAGGGCCTCCGGCAAGAGGGATGAAGGTGCTATAATTGGAGGGCCATTCGATGCCAATAGCTTCGGAAGTTTGACCATGGGTTCCCGACGCAGGAATGGAGTCCCATTCCACTGCTTCTACAGTGACGATCAGTGTTGGTTGGGGTGGTGGATGGGGGTGGCAGTGTTGGCAATAATGGAGTTGAAGGTGGTTACGATGTGGTTGGTGACAGTGGTGGTGGTTTTGGTGCAGGAGACTGGGGGTGGTAGTGACTCTGGTATCTGGTTGAGCAGCCACAACGGCTTTACAAGGGGGTAGCGGAGGCTTGGAGACCTTTTAGATAACAACCGTGAAGGATCAACAGGAAGTTCATCAACCTTATCTGCAATGCTTTCATCACATGACTTCTGCTTCTTCATCTTCTTATATTTGGATGGGAGTTATAACCACAGAATCTTCTGTGAGGATAAATGTCTTCATCTACTATGTATTGTATGGGTGCTGTACTAATCAGGGCTTCCTTGTGGATGAATGTATCTTTCTCACGCCATGATACTAACCAATATTGTATTTTGATGTTGGATTTGTGACGATGCTTGAACTTTTTTTGCTGCGAATACAACTCACGAGCGAGGCAACTTAATTCGAGCTTTATTCGCTAAAGTACGACAGATATTGCCGAATCATGAGAATGATTCGATTTCCGTGGAAGCATTGTCAGATCGTGAGAACAATTTGTAAGCCAAACTCTGATGTCACTTGATGCAAACACGAAACGCCCTCCAGTGAGAAAGAATGTACAACAAGAATGTTAAAATAGGAAGGAAAATCAAATCCTAATCCTATTGGAACTCCTATTGGAATTAGTCACCTTAGAGCATCTTATAAAAGGATGTTAAAGCCAAAGATGCATCATATACCTCCCATTGCCATGCATTTCATGTCTTTTCTCTCCATGGCTTCACCAAATTCTGTAGCACACATGTTGAAAAAAAAACCACATCAAATTTTCAATCGTGGTTCAATGGATGGCAACGATAATTTCAGCATTGGCATGGACTCCATTGTTTACTATGCATCTGTTCTTCCAGCATCAAATTAAGTACACCCATTCAGTGCACGAGGATAATGCATGGACTCCATCTTATGCCCCACATCTAATCTTCCAGCACAGATCAAAGGAAGCCAAAATGAAGTTGTTGCATCTTGTGTTCGATGATCAAGCAACTCATCAGGAGACGAGTTTTTCGATGCGGTGGAAAGTTGATGCATCACGGAATCTGAATTAGGCAAGATTAGGGTTCCGATTAATTTAGGGTTTGTCATATTTCTAATTTCGTTCAATTTGAATCTAATTAAGATTTTCCGTCCAATTTGAGCCAATTGTTGTTATGATTTTTATTTAAATAAAGAGATCGTTTGTGATCTCTAATTTGTTGGTCCGGTGAAAGATTTTAAGAGGCAGCTAGGATTGTCATTTTTGTAACTCCACCCATACTATATAATGGGGATTGTAGTCTTTATATTAGACAATGCAATTTTATAGAAAAATTAAAGTTTCTCCGTTATCCTTCCCCGTCCTCTCTCCCCCTCCACACATTTCCATGTTTTCTCTTTCAAAATCCGGTGGAACCTGCGCATTCTTCGCCTTCCTCTCCTCTTCCTCAATTTTTTTCCACTGTATATTTTTTGTTTACATCAACTTCAAAGTTGTGCCATTTAAAAAGTAGCCCTACCACTTGGAGCAAATGACTTTGGGCCCCCACCTTCACATCGTCATTTAGGACTGGTTGTCTCCACTTCATCAATGGAAAAGTTGTTTACACGAGATCTCCCCACTAGAGAAGCCATCTGACTGGCTCTGACAATTTTGATCACAAACCATGGGGCCATCTAGTTGCACCACATCTTCGGTAAAGGAAGCACTAGAATTTCTCCAATCGTCGACTTGAGCAATCACTAGTTATTGACAATAAGCATCCTTCACTTGAGCAATCACCTACCAACACCATATCAACTAAAAGACGATCAGGAACTTCCTGAAGGAGCACAATGTTGCCACCCTCAGTTCATCGCACACCGCGTTGACAATGGCCAGCCATATCGCAATGAAAGAAGTGATCGGTCCTAGAACCAGTTTTAATGCCCCTACTTCGCACAATGAAAACATTGAAAGGACCACGGCGAGGCCGCCACCACCAAATTTGGCCACATCGACCTGCACGGGATTGACGCCTCCAAAACCTGCTTCTTCCTCCCTCGAACCTCCACCCAAACATCTCCATCTCTTGGCAGAGAATCCTCAGAAGGGTCCTCAACCACCGTCACACCATTTCCCTTCACCCTCTCTATCACCTTCTCTCCCCCTTGTCATCCTTCCCTTGCTACTGCCCCCCTGCGCTCCCCGGCATCTCTTGCATCTCTACATGTCTCAAGGAAGAAGGTAACTGGAAGGATACTTGTGAAAAAATCTATTTTAAATTTAAAAATTAAAGTTAACACGGTTAGTATCGATAATCTAACATAGGGATACTTATGTTAAACAGAGAAGTTTCAGGAGAAGATTTTGTTTTAAAATAAATGCTGAAAAGTTCTAATATCAACAAAAAATTACTTTTGGATAAAGATACCTTTCATCTTCTGTAAGATAATCCTCTTCCAATAGTTTCTTAAGCAATGCATCCTGTAAAGGAAAGAAATAGTATATAAGCAGTTTCAACTTATCAAAACAACTCAATTTAGCCCCCCACACATGCAAGAAAATATTTCTCCAGAGAGAGAACGAATCCCATCAAGACCCCCACACCATACCCAAATAGAAAAAGATAACCGTAATCATCAAACAAAAATTGGAATGTCGTCCATAATCATCTAGGGGTTGTGACAAAATAAAAAAAGAATAAATCAACGAGAGTGGTAAATGCAAAGAAAACAAGAGAGCAAAACCCATAATATTTCCTCATTCCCTTTTTTCATAAACTAGGGAGCACACCCGCGCTTCGCGGCGGGATCAGACGGCAACAGAGAAATTTAATAAATACTACAAAATTTAATAGTAAATAAATTTAATAATGTAATTAGTAAATACAAGTGATAGATGTTAATTTTTAAAATAGAACTCTATTGAACTCATATGCATAGTTTAAGTAAAATTTTTGGGAAGCAAATAATATGTGCAAGAAAGTGTGAATATGCGTAAAGTCAGAAAGTGAAGCTAACAATTACATAGGAATTGTCTGAGTGGAAAACAATAAAATAACAGAAGGAAAGTAAGTAAAAATAATACGTTTTTTAAGAAAAAATTTCAGATAACTTGTATATTTATAAATTATGTTAACATATTTATATATTTGTTATGAGTTTTAAATATATTTTATTTAAAAAATAAATGGATTAAATTGTTATTTGTATTTATACTTTTATTGAGATTATTATAATAAAATTATTCATTCATTTTTTCTTGACATAGTTTATATATTCCATATTAATTTTAATTAAGTTATTATTTATACAATAATTAATCGATATATGATTGTCAAAATATGCTTTAGTAATCCATAGACATAAATGTATAAATGTATAAGAAATAATGTGAAAAGATTTCAAATCCATTCAATTGATGGATATAATTAAAATGAAATCTAATATTTATGTCACCCTAATTTAAAAAAGATGAGGAAAAATAAGTTATGTATGTATAAATGACACAAACATATATATACACATAAATCGATATAATAAATATAAAGAAAAATATGTTATTTATAATTTTTTATTTAACAAATATAACAGATATGTATACATAAATATTAATATAATATGATATTTATAATTTTATTTTAACAAGCATATTAGAGGAGAGATAGAGAGAAAAGAGGAGAGGGAGAGGGAGAGGGAGAGAGATGGATGCCTTTAGGCATGAGAGAGAGAGAGAAAGAAGAGAGAGAGAGAGAGAGATTGTGGGGAAGAGAGGGGAGAGAGTGAGTGGAAAGAGAGAGAAAGAGGGTGGGTGTGGGTACGTGATTTGAGGGAGGAAATGGAGAGAGAGGGCGGAGGGAGGGAATGAAAGAAAAAGAGGATGCCACGTGGTTGTAGGAGGAATGGGGGAAAGAAAAACCTTCTATTAGTATATATTATAGATACGGAAAGATACCCACAAAGCCCAAATAATAGGGTAAGGTTGTAGCATCTTGACGTTGAGCTTCCCATAATATTTCCTCATTCCCTTTTTTCATAAATACGGAAAGATACCCACAAAGCCCAAATGATAGGGTAAGGTTGTAGCCTCTTGACATTGAGCTTATGGGTATCATCCCCCAACGACCAAGAATCGCTCCCTCAAGGTCCTTAACCTCTTGTTCAGAATTATTTTATTTTTTTCATATTTATTATGTCTCTCTTATGTTATTTTATCCACATAGTATCAGAGTGACGGTCCAACACTAGGGCCCAGTTTCACGAACCCTAGCCCCACCCGCTCCTCCTCTCTCTCTCTCTCTCCACTGGCTATCTTCACCACCGTTGTTGACCACTGATCCCGCCGCCAACCACCTTCTGCAGCACTGCTTGCTATTATTGTTGCCTCTATAGCACTACCAACAATCACAACCGCGTCTTCCAACACCAAGGCACTACCAGCTAGAGCATGACCCCTCGTAGCCTTTTGCATCCGCCAGTAGCATCCAACGGCCCCTTTTGCGCCACTGAGAGTCCTGTCGCACTTATTGCGGCCTCCTTGCTAATCTTAGCAATACCTCACTTCTGCGATTGCCACTAAATGTGATTTAGGGTGCTCAGATCGTCTAATTTCGAAGTTTTTGGGGTGATTTATAAACATCTGAAATAGCTAATAGGATAAATGAATTAACATAAAAAATAATTTGAAAAAAAATGCCTCGATGAGCGCCTCGCCTCCGCCTCGACCGCCTGAGGCGGCCGCCTCTCAGGAACCTGTCGAGGCGGTCGTTCAGAGGCGTTTTCTGGTCGCCTCGCCTCGAGGCGTAAGCCTCGTGCGCCTCGAGGCGCGTTTTTTCGAACCATGCGCGTATATGGTTGTTTGGTACTCTTACCATGGAGAAAGTAAATTACATTCTTCATCAGCACATTACCAATGCAATGTGGAACATCCTTGCAGCCACATATTCTCAAGTGAGGAATGAGATTAAGACCCTGCAACTTCAATACAATATTTTCACAATCAAGCAGGATGGTCGTCCACTTCATGCTTTCTACTCCTGTCTTAGGGGCATGTTTGAGGAATTTCACAGCTTTATGCCTCTGAAAGACTCCACAGAGCAACATAACGTTACAGATACACCACTATGGTCGGAGTCTTTCTGACAGTACTTGACTCATAGTACGATGTTACACGCACGAAGCTTCTCAAAGGTGCTTCTGTACTTCACATGGAGGAGGTCTACAGAAGACTGAGCAGGATCACGATGCTTTAAACAACCACTACTTAGACCTTCTCTACGATGAACGCATCTCGCATCACGGGAGGTTTAGCTTAGTTCAGAGGATGTAGCGTCCATGGCAGAGGCGGTGGACGCTTATGCCAGCAGTGCACATGTTGCCACCTCCCCGATCACTCAGAGGATGCTTGCTATCAAAAGCATGGCTACCTCACATCTGCATGCATTACAGAGCGAGTTTACTGCCACTTCTGTTGATCGAGAGTTTAACAACCTTGTCTCTCGTCTGAGAGAGATTATGACTCCTGCCATAAACGTCACTAGTGCTCTTTAAACCCATCAGACATTGATGCCTCTGCCTCTGCCACTATCCTAAATATAGCTTATGTCCTTATTAAAAATTACATGGAAGAAATTTCAGAGTGGGTTATGGACTCTGGAGCATCTCATCATCTCTACCGAGACAGAGCACAATTCACTTCCTACATATCAGTACATCCAGACCGATTTATTACAGTTGTGATGGAACACACTCCCCTATTACAAGACAAGGGGAATTCGTTCGACACCATCTATACGTCTGTAGAATGTGTTTCATGCACCCGATTTCTTTATAAATATGCTACATATTAGTCAGATTACTAAGGATAAGCATTGTCGTGCCATATTTGAACCCTCTTCTTTTGTGTTTCAGGATATACTCACAGACAGGGTGATTAGATGTGGCAAAAAGCATTGGGGTCTTCATATATTGAACATGTTTCTTTACACAAGCACATCTTCCATTCCCACTCAACAAATCTCTCCGTACATGTGACGTGGATAAAGGAATGAAATGAGATGTTTTTAATTAATACTCTACCTCTCTAATTATAAGTATAGAGATGGTAAAAAAGGTTACATAAACAAGTAATGAAATCAAAAGAGGATAATAAGGCTCTCAAAATATCTCACGGAATATCCCAAGGATCTCCACGAGATATTTAAAGAAGTTTGGAGATCATAGAGCACGTTATAGATAAACTAAACTATTGAGGAGCAAATAGTTAATATTAACAATGATAAAAGGAAAAGATTATAGAACTATGACAAGACTTGAATGCTTTAAGATATTAAGCGGTGAGCGGTAACTACAGATATAACAGAGAATGTATGTAGCTAAGTATAGGTGCTTTGGTAGATGTGTCGTTATACAAAGAATGATCGGATTCACAGTAAGAGCATCAAGCAACAAGTAGTGGTGACCGCTAAAATATAATTAGAGTAAAACTATTTAAGGTGGTTTCAAAATGAGGAAAGAAGACCATCTAAGAAAATATATCTATATCAAAGACAAAAAATAGAGCGTGAGATATAGGGGTAAATGCACATGTAGCATGGATTTTGGAGGGGAAGCTCATAAAAGCAAGAGAGGAGAGGGAGAGAAGAGGAGAAAAATGGAAAAACTTGTATTAATCACATCTGATATTTACGTAATTCTACTAGTCCCTTTCTACGGAAAGGAGATATGACTACAAAAAATGAATCATAAATATAACCAAAACCTTTCTACGAATAGGAGATAAGGAAGCTCTGGCTTCTCAGCTTCAGCATGTGGGCGACTCGAGAAGAGCTGCGATTTGGCTTATCGGAGGAGATCTCAACGTTACTTTGCTTCCGGACGACCGTCCGCAGAGAGGGGGAGGCATGGACCCTGGCTCAGAGGAGTTCCGCGCGATGATTCACTCTTTGGGGCTGTCAATTTTAGATGCGGTTGGCTGCGCATTTACCTGGCATAATGTATGATCACGATCTAGATTAGACAGATTCTTGCTCTCTCATGAGGGAACGAAGATGTTTCCTCTCTCAAGGGTATGGGCCCTTCCTCGGACGCATTTGAACCATACACCGATTCTATGGTCGTCTGGCGAGGATCAACCGGCCAGATTTTTCTTCCGTTTTGAACGGAGGTGGCTTCTGGGGGAGGGATTCAGGGAGATGGTGGCGCAGCAGTGAAGGGGGGTTACGGCTAAGGACTCGGCTGTCTCTAAGCTGGCGGCAAAGCTCAGGGCATTGAGATCTTTTCTCACATCCTTCGGGAAGGAGGTGAGGAAAAGAAGGGGAGCGAAGAGGGTTGAGGCCCAAGTTGATGTTGCTAGATTAGACGGCTTGGATGATGAGAGAGGACTTATTGATTGCGAAATCAAGGAGAGGCAGGAACTTCTAGAGGTCTTATTGCTTGAGGATAGAAAAGAGGTGATTGAATGGCAGCAAAGATCCAGGCAAAAGTGGCTCAAAGAAGGGAATGCCAACACGAGATTCTTCCATTCCATGGCCTCTGGGCGACGGAGACAGAACTACATCCACGACATTGTCGTGGGGGCGTTCGTTCTTCGGGAGAGGCAGCGATGGGGTGTGCTTTGAGGGGCATTTCGTCGAGGCAACGAGGAGGAAAGAGAGCAGGTGGGGGTGGTTGGGGACTGGCGTGGAGTCTTTGTTGAATATGCAGGCTGAAGGCATTTTGGCTGCTTTTTTAGAAGAGGCGAAGCGAGCAGTTTGGGGTTTGAATGCAGACGGTGCTCCAGGGCCGGATGGCTTCCCGGTTCTGTTTTACCGTGAGTTATGGACCTGTTGAAGGAGGAGGTGCTGGATGTAATGAATGAGTTCAGGGAGGGGAATAGGGGGCTTGAGAAGATTAACCGGGCGCTCTTGTTCCTATTGCCCAAAAAGGAGATCCCTCTGCGTGTGGAAGACTTCAGACTTATTGCGTTGTCCAATGCAATCTACCTCATTGTTGCGAAGATTTTGGCGAACAGATTGAAGGGGATTTTGGATTCGATTGTGCCTCAGGGACAATCTGCATTCATCTTAGGGAGGCAGATGGTGGATGGTTTAGTGATCGCGTCGGAGATCTGCCTTGACTGGAAGCGGACGAAAGTGAGAGGCACCCTTTGGAAGATTGACTACTCGAAGGCCTATGATTGTGTTGACTAGAGGTTCATGTGACTCTCCTTGAGGAAGAGAGGTTTCCTTGACATGTGGGTGGACTGGATGAAAAGATGTGTCACTACGGCATCATTCTCTGTCCTGGTGAATGGCAAGCCGGAGGGCGGTTTTTTCCAGCCGCAACATGGTGTGAGACATGGGTGTCCGCTAGCACCCGTGTTGTTCGTATTGGTGGTGGATGCTTTGGGTGTTCTGTTCAGGAAGGTTGTTGATGTGGGATGGTGTGAGGTATACCGTAAGGACAACATCTCCATCCATCTCTTGCAATATGCGAACGATACGATTCTCTTTCTCGCCGGCACAAAGGGTCAGAATTCTAATACGACGCATCTGGTTGACATCTTCGGAGAACTTTAGGGCTTGGAGATCAACAAGTCAAAATCGATTGTTGTTCCTTTTGGGCTGAACAAGGAGGACCGCATCACCATTGCAAGGATTACTGAGTGCTCTTTAGGGGAACTCCCCATCCCTTATATGGAACTTCCTTTAGTTGACGGGAGGCTGAGGAGCGCTGATTGGGATGGGGTGATTAGGCAGATGGAGCAGAGGTTGGCTGGGTGGAAAGCGGTCACCTTATCTAGAGGGGGGAAGTTAATTCTTCTGAAGCACGTACTCTTGGCGATACCTATCTTTTTCTTCTCTACCAGACCGATGCCAGTAGGGGTTAGAAGAAAAGTGGAGTCTTTAATGAGGAGATTCTTCTGTTCTGATGGGAAGCAACAGGGACCAGGTATGCACCTCGTAAACTGGGAGGAAATCATGAGGGGCTGCAATGATGGTGGTCTTGGCGTTCGGTATGTGGAGTTTATGAATAGGGCACTCATCGCCAAATGGGTGGTCCGCATCTGGGGTCCCTCTTCGTCACTAGCTGCTAGATTGTTAAGGAGGATATATGGAGTCAAAAGAAAAATGCTAGCAAAGAGAACGCGATATGAGTCCCCGCTTTGGGTCAGGATCCGGGAGGTTTTGCCTTTATTGACATCAAGTCTCAGACCGAAACTGGGAGATGGTCACCTTTTTAGATTATGGCGCGACGACTGGACCAGAGAGGGCACTTTGGAGGGCAGATATCCATGCCTTTACCCTTTGGCGGTTTTGGAGGTCACTCTCTCACAGATAGCGGATGCGAGAACATGGGCGCCATAATTTATGGCCGATCTCTCTGCTCAGCGTTCGAAAGATTTCTTTAGCATGTTGGCAGAGCTACCCCCACCGAGAGATCTTGCGCATGGCTGAGATCACTTTCAATGGGTGGGTAACAAATTCTCTGTGAAGAAGGTTTATAGAAAACTGAGGTCGCGGGTTGAGGCTCAAGATGGAGAACTATGTCAAGACATGAAAATTGTGTGGGCGGCGAAGATCCCGAATAGAGTGAAGATCTTCCTGTGGTGCATGAGACAGGGGCGCCTATGTGACAACGCGCGGAGGGGTGGTTGTTTGGATTAAATGACATACAGTGCGATAGATGCGGAGAAGCGGAAGAGGATTCAAACCATTTATTCTTCAATTGCCCAAAGTCTCAACGGGTTTGGAGAGAAATGGGAATAGCTCTGGTGGAAAGCGAGGGGTCATCGGTCTTCTGGACATCCATCCGATCGATCGGCGCAAATTCTAAGGACGATTGCTCGAAGGCATTCGCGGCTCTCTGGGCCATTTGGTCGGGACGGAACGATTTGATTTTCAACAATCAGAGTTTTTACTTTGAAAACATTGTGGCTCACTGTAATGCGCTTTATGGCTCTTACGATAATGTCTGGCACGGTACTATAATATTTTTTAATGGAACTCTCTTGGCGGTGACCCCCAAAAGGGGGGGGGGGTCACCCGTTTTTTCTTAAAAAATATAACCAAAACCTAAGTTGACTCAAAAGACTCCTAATTAAAAAACTAATTAACCACCCTATATAACAAATTCGATTGATCTTTGATTTATTTAAAAGAACATAAAACTACGACAAACTCATGATTGCAGCCAATTATGGGAAATGGTGGATCTTTCAATTTATAATAGACAACTGGTAAGAATCCATGGACAAGTTTCCCAGAATCTTTGCACTAGCAGACAACAAGGAGGAAATGATTGAAGAACATTGGACCAAAGTGGGCACTAGACCAGGGGTGTAGAGCTTCTTTCCCCAAGTGTTGAAAATGGTTAATCATTTCCCTAAGTTGTGTTTGGTTAATTAATAGCTACCCAATTGGTCATGAAGCATATGTTATCTGTGGGGATTCTGTCCAAAAACAAAACCATAAACTCACATTTTGATTATGATAGTGAGAGCTAGGGACCCAGCAACCCTTTTAAATTTTAACATCTTTTAAAAATAATATATTTGCAAGCATTTCAAAAACAAAGATACAACAGCAGATCGATTGCTTCTGCTAAAACCTAACCTATACTAAAAATGCGATCATTCGCAGACAACTAAGAAAGATCTCGCACCTTGATGATACTGGAGGGATTCCATTGCCCTGGAAGATTGGGCAGGGGAACTTGCATTGAAATTGTAAAAAACCAGCTTAGTCCGTCAGAACTCACGAAATGGAGGTGAATCATATAGTTTTTTTGGACTAGTTATCATGGAAATGATTTAAGCGGCTATATTATCTGATCTGGATTGAAAGGTGTCGATAATTCAAGCGGCCTAGCTACAAACACAGCATGTTAGTTCCATATTACAAAACAATGACATGGGAGTACGCAGTGCAAGAGTTAGACTTGTGTGGAGGGCCCTAAGGACTATTGTCCTATCAGCCTTACCAATACCATTTACAAGATAGTGGCTAAGCTAATTGTCAATAGGCTAAAGCCTATTCTCCTTCGAATTATCTCGCCCAATCAAAGCAGCTTTCTTTTATACCAGTTACAGTTTCCAGCCCGATTCGCAGACTTATTTCACTCATGCATCTCTATATTCACATTCTCCTTACTGATTAATAGAATCTCATCGGAAACTCTCAACCCTTTCAGAGGTATCAGGCAAGGATGCCCCCTCTCGCCTTTCTTATTTGTCCTAGGAGCTAAGTTTCTTTCAAAACTGCTTAATTCTGCATCACAATTCAAGGTCATCAAAGGCTACAAAATTCATAGGTCAAGGCTAACTATTACACACCTCATGTATGCAGATGATACTATCATTTTTGGGGAGGCAACCATCTCAGAGGCTAGGAGCATATCCCACCTTCTGCATACCTATGGGACACACTCCGGACAGATAGTGAATTATGGGAAATCCAGCATCACATTTAGCAAAAACACTAATGGGAACCTGCAAAATACTATAAGGAGCTCCATATCAGTCAACCCTTTGAAAAAGGAGTGTATTTAGGTTGCCCAATGCCAAGTAGGCATGCATCCAAGACCCTGCATGATCATATCATTTAGAAAATGAGAAGCAAGTTGTCCGGTTGGAAAAGCAAAGCCCTCTCACAGGCAGGAAGAACAGAATTTATCCAAGCAGCACTCTCGGCTATACCTGTATACCTCATGACTACGAACTCACTTGCCACATCTACATGTGCGCAAATAGACAAGATAGTTGGGGAATTTTGGTGGGGTTTTCTGGATGACAAAAGACATTGCTATGTCAAAGCATGGAATGTTATCTCCTTGCTGAAACACTTGGGTGGAATTGGAGTCAAACAAGCCCATATGTTAAACAGGTCCTTAATTCTCAAATTAGCCTGGTGGATCATGGAACCCCATCCGGGCCTTTGGAAGGAAATCCTCAAAGCAAAATATTTCATGATGGTAGATTTCTAGGATGCACCTTCGCCAACGACATCCTCCCTTCTATGGAAAGCAATCATTGAACAAAGAGTACCAATTTGGAAACTCGTTGATGTTTTTTGGCAATGAAAAAGTAACCAATATATAGAGGGATCAATGGTTGCTTGATTATTTAAGACAGTTGCATCCTACCCGCATTACAGGGTCTATTCCTAACTTGGTTTGTGAGCTTCTAAATTCCAATGGCATTGGAAGGTACACTTAATTCGACAATTTCTTCCTAGCGACAGTTTCCCCACATAATTAGGTTGAATACTAACTGCATAGACAATGGCATTCTGATATGGAAGCACCAACTTCTGGGCAGTTTTCAGCATAGTCTGCATACCAGCAATCAATTAAGGACAAAGGTACTACAATAGTTTGCATTAAGAAGATAGAATCACATAATTCTATCCCTTTGGATAAAACTCTTCATGTGGAAAGTGTTGTCAATTTGCCTTGCTACAGGTAACCGGCTCAAGGAGAGAATTCATGGCACAAATGGTATGTGTGTATTATGTTGTTATTAAAGATGAAATTCATCTATTTGGCGCATGCCCCTATGCAAGGGAAATATTGTTTGCATTCTCCTATAAAGTCGCGCCCTCGGAAACTATGGTGGTCACTTCTTTGAATATCCTAAAATGCTCTACAGAAACACCGATAACTTTTTCATGGAATGTACTGTCCTATATAGGATTTGGCTGGAGCGATGTACTTCAAAGTATACACAATCAAGGCCAGATCCCACCACAATGATCAATAAAATAAGTGCTACTCTAGCACGTACCAAAAAATCTGTCTAGTCCCTCAATGGTCAATGTCCCTTCCATGTTGGATGCAGGTAGATGTAATGTGAAATTCACAATCTTGGTGGATGCATCCTATCTGAATACCATAGCATCAATTGCAACGGTTTGCTACACCTCAAAAGGAGAGTGTGTCATAGCCAAAAGCGCCACATGCCTCTTCAGTACTGGAGGCAGAGGCCCATGCCCTAAAATTGGGAATTCAAGTCGTCGCTCGTTCACAAAACATTCATTGGCGGTCTGCTCGGATAGAAAGAAGGCAGTAGGTATAGTGAATAGTCTACAAAACCCTCCTTGGAGGATCAAAAGGCTTTCCTGACACATCTTCTCGGATCTGTGATTATTTCCTTTGATGTGGATCCTTCATGTGAATAGAGATAGGGTTAAGCATGCACACAACCTTGCAAAAACATATCGTAACTCCATCTTTGGAAATTGGTCTATACAAAACATATCAAAAGTCTTGTACTTAATGTTTCATGATCAACCAGACATGAGAATCCTACTAAAAAACTCAACTATCATATATCCACCCAAACCTCTCCCCAATAAATTAATGGAATGGGTTACTTTCGAATTAATCAATTTCTTCTCATTGATCAGAATACACCCAAAACGTACCAACTTAGTGATGTACATCCTCGGATTTTCAAAAATGAAATATGCTCTCGAACCTTTGTATGCAAGAATATGGTATAGAAGTCCTGAACTATGCCATTGCATCAATTATTGAATGTCAAATTTCAGGGCTAAGCCATTTTTCTGGCATAAAAAAATGAAAACTGTGGAGCTGGAGTACTGATACTGGGAACAACAGCTGTAAGAACATTTTATTAGCTTACTGAGACATCTGAATTAGATCTCAGCATGATCCATGAACTTCAAATGTTCCACCACGGCTTCCAAATTTTATGGAAATGAGAAATCAGTCCCTTTGATAACTTTCATCACAGAAAACATAAAACCAATGGTGAAAAAGTCAAAAGTATTTAAGATCTCTACCATTGTCTTTATTTTTCCCCACTTGATGGCATAATACATGCATGATGTAAGATAACTTAGCATGATAATGGCATGACAAGATCCTAAATATTTTGTATCCAAACATTGCGTTCAAAGCAAACCGTGATCACAAGATCTCTCATTTCCTTTTTTTTCTTAAAAAAAAAGGATCACACATTTTCATTGAGCCTGATCAGCTATACTGAGTTATCTAAATTTTTTCTAAGTGCATGCATCATGCTCCTTGCACAAAAAGACGTCTCAGAAGGCTGCCAAGCTTAGATACAAATATTGAAACTAAAATTCAAACTCTGAAGAAAAATTAAGTACATAGAGAACATTTCTTTGAGAAAAAGAAAAAATGGTGACACGACAGAACAAAGAGAAGTCATTTAGGGCCAAGTTCGGTTGAAGGAATAAGTGCAGAAGGAATAATCCCACATCCATTTAGTGAGATACAGACTCAGAATCTAGAACAAGATGAAAGAAGAGATAATTGACAAAGGCGGATACTACTAATTCTTTATCCTGCTTAAATCCTGGGATGACTTATTGATTCATGAATTTCTCTGTAACTGACAACAAGGAAAGTTATAATTTCCTACATTTGTCTCCGAGGATCTGGGGGAAAGAGGGCTTGACGAGAAAGAAAATTATACTATGAGAAAAGAGAAGTAAGAAGGCCAACTTGTTTAAATCCTTTTTTTAGAAAGATCGCGGAAAACAATTTTTTTGAAAGAAGGGTGCGGGTGGAATCCCAAGCTGGGACCCACCACTAAAGAGGGCTATATATATTTTTGGAGGGGGGGCATTTTTATTCTGAGAATGTAATTGAGCATTGTAAAGCATTGTGTTGAAAGATGGCGGAAAACACAAGGGTTACATGCCTATCAATTTTAGATAGTAAGCACAATATTTTATTATGAAAGAACCACAGCAAAAATATGAAGTGAAGAGATAAAGAGAGTTAAATAAGATTAGAATGTAAGAGTTCTATGGCGATTTACTCGAAAACATTAATTAAAAAATAATAGAAGTGATAGAAGGGGGAAATCCATGTGTTCTTATAATGATAATGAACGTGGCATGCACAAACCTGAGCTTCACAGCGAACTATTGCCATCACTTTTTCATTGAAGACATCAATATTCAGCAACAGGGACAAAAAATGTCTTCTGGCATATAACTGCATTTATTTGTAGAAAAAATTGTAAGCTACAAACTGAACAAAATATGGACCTTTTTAAATTCGACACACATGCCTGGGCCATCAGGACATATCCTGATAAAATGTAAATACCCAAAAAAAACCCACCTATATATTTCAATGGGTCATGTAGATTTTAGAAAGGAAAAAAGGCCTATAAATAAGAGGAGAAGAGAGCCAAAACTCAATCCACTGGTCCTGACAGAAACCATAACAAAAAAAAACTATGCAACATGATATGAACATCTGTTTAAAAAAAACTTTAATTATAGTCAAGCCATTTGCAAATGGTTCACCCCATAAGATACTAGCACCACTAATTCCACTTTTTTGTGAAACAAATAGACATCCCTAAAGGAATCTGAAAGAGCCTGAGAAATACTTTCTGCAATATGGAATAGAGTGTTAAATGCACCACAGAATTCCAAAAAATTTGAGAAATCATCCTTACTGCAGTACCCACTTAAATGGTCTGGTGGTAGTACAGTGTGCCTACCACCCAAAAGGCCAGGGTTCAAATCCTCCCTTGTATAGCCGACCCTACTTATAGTGGGAGAAGGCTTCACCATCATTACTGCAGTGGGATTTTCCATGTAAAGTATAATGTTATCCTTAGAGATAGTTAGAAACAAACTGCAGCAGAATCTCAAATAAGATTCAAAACGTCAAATAGGGATCAATTTCAACGAAAATAGACAGTAACTGAAATGCCATAGATCAATAGGATCTACCTCATATATGCAATCCCCCAAATATGCCAAAGATGCAGCATTGTAGATTGATCGAGGCTTGTTTACTTTCGGTGGAACTGGCAACCATCTCTCATAAGCCAACTCCTGTGGTAACTCTGTGCGCAATTGCCAAAGAGACAAATAAGCAAAGCCTCAATAGGGGAAATTAATTGGGTTACATCAAATGATCAAAAGTGATCTGACAAACTAAAAAACAAACAAATGCAAATGAGATAAGTGATAGAACCCACTTAAATGATCTAGTGGTTGAAGCAGTGGGCTCCCACTCCAATGACTAGGATTCCAACCCCACCCTCCCCCACTTAACTAGTAAAAAAATGAGACAAGGGATAAGAGGGGAAGAGAGAAGTTCGTTGAAGGAGGAACGTAGATGATGGGGTGGGATCCCACTAAAAAATAAAAGAGAAGGGAATACAGGAGACAGAGTCCAATTTTCTTATCGTATTTATAAATTGTAACTTCCCCATACAAACGTATATTTGTCTACTTATGTAGGTGGGGATGGAGAGGAGAGGAGATAAGATGCGCAACAAGCCATGCTTATTAGAGGGAACATCAGAAATAAGGGTGTAACTTCCTCATACAGAAGTACAGGAGTCGTCTTATATATGTGGGATAGACTTACAAAAGAAAATAACATAATCAAATCAAATCCTACATGTACTATAATTGATCGACTCATAATAGATTCCCGACAAATAAACTAACTAGATCTACAACCAAATTTAGAGATCAATAAGTGACCTCGATTTCTCTTAAAATAAAAACAATGATACATTCAAGATAATGATAAAAACTTTAAAAACCCAAGTTAAAGGAAACCCCCAATTTTGAATTGCAGCAATTCGCATCCACTTGAAAAATCATCTCCTAATAAGTTGTACGGTCGTGGGGCATGGCATGCAGGAATTCTGTCTGGAGCTGTTGAAAATTTCGTTGGTTTTTTCCTTTTTTCAGCATTTTGTTTTTTATTTTTTGTGGGGATGGTATAACCACAATATTTCAATTCCTTCCTTCCAAGGATCCACGTAACATGTATGCCATTTAAACTTTCTCCAAGTTTACCATTTTCATAAAAAGGATTCCGAGGAGAGGCATCTCCATTTTTTTCCGAAAGCAGTCTCATAAGGGTTATCAAGACATGAAAACCTTCTTAGGGTTTCTCATTCCATGCAACTGTTTGTCTTAATTCGACTGGGTGTTGCTGATTGTGGTAAAATAACTGTCCAGAGGCCTACCATGTTTGGTCGAAGCCTTCGCCACACTTTTTGTTATTGAGACAGTGCAACAATTTCAGGAGCAATTTCTCATAAACACAAAGAATGTTGCAGATGAGAGAAGACTCCTCCCTCGAAGTAGGAATCAAAATCTAGCAATATTCATTGTTGCATAACTTTATTAATGTGGAGTGCACACACATCAAAGAACAGAAGTCTTACTCATTCGTTATGAGATCTTTTGTCTCTTTCACGTTGCCACGTGCTTGGTTGTTAGAAATCCTCATCCATCATCATGATTGCGGCAACAGTGGCTAGTTGTGCAGGAACCCGCGCGAGTCAAAGGGAGAGAGCGGTTGTGGCAAACATTCTAACTGAACATGAGACAAAGGCTTCAAAATGAGAGGGATGAGGTCCTCAAATGACAACAATGTCTATGTGAGCATCGGGAATAGGGGTATGTAGATCAAGGTCAGTGGTGAGGGAACCTGGTGTGACGACACCTTCCACAGCGAATCACCCAGACTGATTGATGAGGAGGGATGTTGGACATCGTTCGCAACTAATGTGACCAAAGATCGAACGGCCGCAACTATGTTCCACACCCATGCGAGGATAGTTAGAGCGATGGGCAATCGCATGATCGGTTGTACATTGGGGATGGGCCGACGGTATCTTGCCACAACGGAGATGTTGCTGCAAGAGCGATGATGACAGCTGTATCCAATATCTATGGGAGCACCACGTTGTAGCCTTCGTCATATCAATGACTGGGGCCCGACCTTGAGGGTTGGCAATTGGTAGGGGAGTCGGTAGGTGATGGAGTTCAGACATCAATAACTTCAATCAGGGATGTGGAGCGACGATTTTGGGAAATGGTGATGCAAGATGTGGGCATGTGGTGACTCCATGCAATGGAATGTGGGTTCTGGTAGTGTGGGAAAATTGATGTTGCGGGTTCTTGAGGGATGAAAAATGTTGACGAAGAGGATTCTTCTTTTGTTCCTTTTCTTCTTTTCTTTTTTCATGTCCTCAAAATCATGTAGTATAGGTGCTGCAATAACCAAACATGTAACTTGGATGAATGCATCTTCTTTGGTTATCTAGTCCAACTAATGCTTTTTTAAAATAAAAAAGGGGGCACTCCGGAGGTGTCTGTCCCATATTATATTAGGATATTACTAGTAAGAAAAAAGATACAAAATCCATATCTCGAGAAGAGACCATGCTAGATGAATTACATTATCCACAAAATCTGTCCCTGCAGAAGACTACACCATTGCGTGATAGAACAACTGATGCTATACAATCAAACTTTATAAGAGACCAGCATTAAGTTTCCATTGATGTGAATACAAACTACGACCAAAATTCAAGCCTCATTCCCCAAAATCCAAATAGAATATTAGTTGAAACGTGGAAATGGCCCAAACTCAATGCTATAATACCAGTTGATGCAGATGAGATTTCGGGTGAGAGGGAATGGTGAAGTTACGTGACAAGCTTTGTGTATTGAGGAGGAACGGAGATTATAGTATTGGCTTCCAAAGAAAATAAAAGAAAGGAAAAATGGGACTCGAACTCCAATTTCTTTTAATTGTAGTTCTCCATAAAAAGCATATGTGACACCCCTTATCTAGGTGGGGATGTCTTACAAAGCAAAATAAAAAAATCAAATAAAATCAAACCCTAATTAAAGTAATTGATTGACCATAATAGACTCTCAAATTAAATAGACTAACTAGATCGATAACAAAGAGCTTTTTGGTGATGATGTGAGACTCAAACTCAATAATGATAAGCCGATTTTTATTCTCTTTGGCCTGTCGGAGGAGGAGATGATGGCTTATGGGATTTCGGTGTGGTCCCAACATTTTGCCCTTCCAGTCAGTTACTTGGGCCTACTCTAGTTTGTTATCCGCCTCACCAATCTGATTGGGTGCTTGTGGTGGATAAGTTCAAGCAAAAACTTGTGGTTGGCAGGTATCCTGCCTATCAAGGATTGGTCGCTTGGTGCTCTTAAAGGTTGTCCTCTCTGCTATCCTGATCTTCTTTTTATCGACTAAATTGCAACATGTGGGGATTCACGTATGTTTGGAGACTATGATGTTGTGATTCTTTTGGTTGAGTTTGGGGGATTCACAGGGCATTCCCCTAATTCTTTGCAAGATAGTGGTGCTCTCTAAGAGCGATAATGGATTGGGCATCCTCGACTAGGAGGCAAGGCCCTAAATGTCGGTTTCAGTCACCATTTCGGTACCAACCGAAACAGAATTTTGGTGGAATTTCGACCGAAATTTCGATCATTTCGGTCTTTTTTTGTACTAGGACCCCTATATTTCGGTCATTTCGGTCGTTTCGATCGAATTTCGATTTCGACTGGATATCGATATTTGACAAAAATTCGATCGAATTTCACTGAAATTTGAGGCCATACTTGGAGGCGATGAACATGGCCTTTATGTCCAAGTGGGATACCCGTATCGTGGGCAAAGGCTCATACAAGTTTTAAGCTTTATTGAGGAAGATTATGGTGTTATGGCTACCTTTTCATGCATCCCAGAATGGTGAGTGCGCCCTTAAACTAGAGGAGGGGAGTTTTCTCTATTTCGCCATCATTAACGCACATATCGAGGGTAGGTGGCACTTTTCTTTTCTTTTTTGAAACAACACTTTTCATTTTTCATTGGATTATTGGAATAGCCAGAGGATATTAGGTGGTTGTTTTCCTAGTTTGTGATGGCTATAGACCATGGGATGCTGGTGGGTGAAGCTTGGGACGATGGGCTCTGACCCCCTCATTTTCGTTCGGAGCCCCCAAATCAAATTCTGAAGGAGTTTATGGCTTTGGAAGAGAAGCTCTCTCGCTTGGAAGCTCCCTCAACTAGACATACAACTAGATGTGGGTGGATGACCCTTTCATGGTGAAGAAGGCATACAAGGTGCTTTACGCCTCAATTTCTTTTTACCCGTAATGGGATAGAGGACATTGACCATCTTTTTTCCAATGTCAAGAGATATTTGGGTAGAATGTGCTCCTGATGGTGTCAGTATGGAGAGTCAGAGAGCTCTCTGGATTTCTAGGAATATATTGGGACGTTGTGAAGGTCCGTACCGCGACCATCCTCAAGGCAACATGGCTTGCGAGAAATAGTGTAACTTTCCATATGGGAGAGGAAAATGTTATGGAACACTCCAAGATCCTATACTAGTCTTAGTTTCGTAATTTTGAATGTTAACTTGTGAATATAGAGTTTTTGAGTGATGATCTTTATGGCATTGCACCTTTTCTTTCAAAAAAAATGGATATCGATAATTGATTTCGATTTTCTAAAAAATGAGAAAAAATATATGGAATTAAATGCAATAAAAACTGACAAATCCCCAATCGTGGATTGCATCACAAACACAAAGTAATAGTTAGACACCATAAAATTTGTTGTAAATCAACATCGTTTCTTCTACCTAAGAGATAGCCCGGATATACGAACTACACCTGAAAAGAGCTCGTCACATGTTCACCTGATACTGTTCTATAGCTAAGCCTTAAATACAAAACTCAAAAAGTGTGTCCATTTTACAAGAGAAAATTTTGGGGGAAGAAATGACAGCCAGCCAAAGCCTATATCGACTCTATGACATAGTGAAGATTTGGCTTCAGTTTCCATGTGATTGATGATGATAAAAAATACCACTCGTGTGACGTGCATCTGCCTCGTTATCCGTTTAGCTAAAGGGGGGAGAATAACAGCCAGCCAAAGCCTTGTCTACATTACTTGTATTATGTTATGGTAAAGATTGAAATTGCTATGCATGTTCTTTTAGAATTTTCTGTGTGCTGTTCTCTAATCGGTAGAATTTCTCTTCACTCGTGCAATCCTTCTCTTTAGTGGCAAAGGTTCTTTTTTTATAGAAATTTACGAAACAAAACCTACAACGTTTCATTTTATCGAATTGCTATTTCCTCAACCAACGGAAAAGAATGACATTTTCTAGAACCTCCATACAGAAAAGCAACAACCGAAGTACGAACTACTCCACAATTCACCCTCGAACCAAATCCAACGCGACAAAGTACGGCAACGAGACTGTAAAAGAACCTTGCTTCTCGCGCGCGAGGCCGGAGTTCCAGAGCTGCGAGGCGGCGAACCGGTCCCCCTTCCCGGCGGGCGGCGAGGTGGCGATCGGCGCCGGAGCTCGATCCGGCGATGGGCGCGAGGGGTTGGGCGGGCGACGAGAACTGGGGTTTACGAGCTTGGGACTAGGGTTCGTGTCCCACGAAGCTCTCGGGCGCGGATAGGCGACTGAAGCTGCGGCCATGGCAACAGCCATTGCTTCGGAAGCACAGCCGGGAGTTGGGTATACAACACTGTACTATTTTCTTGGGGGGTATAATATATCTATTTTTTAATTTTGCATTATTAATGCTTCGTGAAAGTATGATTGATTCAGATACCCTTTTTGTAAAATTATGTTAGGGTTGTTCAAATTCCAATTTACCTTCGATTGGTTGCAGGGTTAGGCAGGATTGGGTTGGTCCAACCTGGGTTACTCCTCCAACCAAACGGCCCAATCCTCCTCACAAATTACTATTCACAGGGGTATCCATGCCCAACCCAACCCTACCCAACCTTGCAACCAAACGATCACATAAGGATATCCGTGCAAATAATGCAATTCATCTCGCTGCTTTTATAACCTCCTAGCATGCTCTCAGATTTAAGAAATCGCCTCACCCTCCTCACACCCTCACGCCTAAGCCATCTTCTGCATCATTACCCTAGCTCTACCACCCACTTTGTTCTTCAATAGCCCTTGTTGATCTCCTAGCATTTTGAGGATGAGAAGAAGAAGAGACAAAGTTTGATTCAAGATATAAATTCGTTCTTAAAGATGATCTCCTCTAACATGTGTACTTCCTTGGTTCTCAAGCATCAGAATCCATTACAAAAAACATACACATTATATATCTTAGCTCGTTGTGTTGTTGACTTGCTTGCGAATTTCTTCGTTATATTGATGATGTTAAATGGGTTTTCCATTAGGACTACTTATGGATGCTTTCAGCATATTGTCGACTAAATGGTTATTTCAATTTATACATATTTGTTGGCTGAATGTCTTATGCATATTGATGGTTGAATGTCTTCTGCATATTGTAGTGTTGGATGTGGTTTTCTTTAAGGGATTTTGATATATGGATTGTACAAAAGATTGTTTCTTGACATGTGTTCTTCTAATTATTAAAATTAAAGCGTCGGATTTACTTTTTTATAGAGAATCGAATGTGGATCATGAGAAAGGTCAGATATTGGTCGGTGTTCTTCCATAAAGTTTAAGGGCTAGTAAGGGTTTGTGTCCAATTCGTAGAGTATTGAATGTAGGTCGTGAGAAAGATTAGATCTTCGTTGGTGTTCTTCCATAAAGATTAAGAATTTGTGAGAAATTATGTCTGATTCATATGATGATGTTCTTGGGCATGCTCTAGTAAGATGATTAATTAGGATAACAAAATGTCCTGATTTTTTACTCATGATTTTTGTAAGATATATCTAATATTGTATTAGGGTCAGAGGTTAGACATCTCGCGATCCCTTTGTATTATACAAACATGTTATTAAATGTATTTTTCAAGCTTTTCCCTCTCTTAATCTGACTCCTCTATTGAGTCTTACACTCATACACTTTGACTCGCATGGCTTTTAAGTGGTTCCTTTTCATTTTGTCGTAGTTACAATATATGATAGGTAAGTTTTGGACTGTGAAAGTGGCAGGAAGAACCAAAGCACCTAGAAAAATATCCAAATAAACCAAGGTTTTTTTCCTCCGATTGACCAAAGTGATAGTCCCTTCTCAACGTTAATATATAAAGTCAGCAACAAACTTTCCAAAGGTATCGGGCGTCAAGCAGATAAGGCCACGGACCCCTCGATAGTCTCTTTTCGATTGTTTATTACAATGCCAACATGTTTCTTTTTTAGTACTAGAACTTTTGACCGTTTGGTATGGGTACGAGAGTTTGTCAAAGCATGTGTTCAGGAGGGATCATGAGTGAGAAAGGTAAACAATCATATGTTGTCTATATTTTTTTCTCGATATGTATGTGATTATCTTTAATATGTGATTCTTGAAAATGGAGAATTATCGATGTTATAACAAATGTTAGCCAAAATTGATGGAACTTTTAATGATGTTGTTGCAAAATTATGATCTTTGTTCATAATTATGAAAACTCAATGATGTTGTCTTCAAATTATGTCGATTCATTTTCTTCAAAAAACATTACATACAATCAGTAATATTGCATAGAAAATGTATCTTCTCAAAATCATTTCAATTCACAGATCTTAAAAATGTATTTTCTTGTATCTTTAATTCCATCAAGTATGGAAAGCATATGTGTTAAATCTCCATTTCATCACCTTTATTCTATCATTTTGGCCTTAAAAACCCTACCTAATGCACGTAAATAGCATCAATTTGTACATAATAGCATTCATTATTTATTGTATTATTTGCACATAAAATAAGATTTTTAATGCTAAATTTATCGAATAAAGAGAAGAAAAGAAAAGGAAATAAAATATTGAAAATATTTTATGACCCTAAACTCCAGACTAAGTCAAGAATTGAGTTGATCAACAAGGAATAAAGTATGGGGGGATAACGGCCAAAAATAGAATAAAAACCGCATTCTTTTATTCATTATTTAAGCATTTTTACACCTATTTTTTTCTTTATTATTTATTCATCAAATGTTGAAACTTTGTACATGAAAGTTGTAGATAATAATGTAAATAAAAATAAAAAATTGAGTTTGTACAAAAATAATACACAATGTTCATTTTATACAAAAAATAAAAAACCAAAAACCCAACTTCATATACTCATATCTTTCAAATAAAAACTCAAAACATATCAAAATCACTCTAATTGTATATAACTTTTCAAAAGCTATTTAATGGTGGTGGTTTTATATTTTTTTGGAATTACTCTGTAAAAGTTAGGTTTTTTATCTCTATTGTACTTTATATCGATTAAAATATTCAATATCCACTCTCTATTATTTTTATAAATTTATATTTTTATAATCTCGTAACAATTATTTATAACATAGTGCATATTAAAACTATAATAAAACCAAAAAGAAAATGTAAAATAAAATAACTCTATAAAAACATAGACAAAATACATATAGTATACATGTATATAAATAAAAGGGAATCATATTATTTTATTCTTTATTCTTTATATTTTTGTAATATTGTAATTATAATTTATACTCTATTAAAAATACAAAACCAAAATAAAACTCATTAAAATACATTAAAATAAATAAAAAGGTATATATAATACATAGGTAAAATACCTATAAATATACCTACATATTATACAAATCTATTTATTTAAGTATACAATATACATCATAAAAATATAACAAAAATATATTTATACTCATAAAAATAAGTTATAAATATATAAAATAAAAGAATAAAATATACAAAATAAAAATAAAAGAGCCAAAAACATAGATGAATACACCTATAAATACACTATTAAAATTAACTTGTAATAAAACACATCAAAAAATAAATAAAATCATATTAAAATACTATATAAAATAATAAAAAATCATTTACTATATTAAATAAATAAATTATGAATAAATAAGCTATTTATCTTGTAGCGACCTGACGTCACGTCAGGTCGCGAGTTGACCTCTGGTCAACTCTCCCCTCTGCTCCAGATTTGACGCATATATCTTTTCCCCGTAATTTCTGCCATTTTTCTCGGTCTCTGCGTCCATTTTTCGCCTTCACTCCCTTCACGAGATTTTCTCAGGGATCATCCATGATTCACGCCCATCGATCAGATCCATTGTACATACGCTAGATTCTTTGATTTTAGACGGTCAATAAGGGTGCATATCAATGTTTATAAATAATTCACATATGTCCTCCTCCCAATTTTGATCACTTTCTGAGCCCTAGAACTCCACCATTTCAGCCTAGCGTGCATCCAGGTAACAGATGGAGGTCCCCTGAGGTGGTTGGTAGCTTGAGGAGGAAGGGGTGCACCCAAGGCGGTCCGCTCTAGCGATCGTCCTGCTCCTTGGCCAAAAGCCATGTTTGAGCTGGGCCATTTCCATTTGTAGGTATTTTTAATTATAGCATTTCTTTATGTCTTTAGTTTAGTGATTAGACCTTAGCTTTAGCATAACTAGGTTAATACGTAGTTCGTCGGAGCTCCGCTCCGATGAATGATTCCACCATGTTGTGACCGTTGACTGCCCTCATTTCACTTCCTATCACCTTATCCACCTTACCAAGCCACCAGCCCAACCAGGACTCCTCGGTTCTGTGAATCAAGGTCTCACTCCACCGCTTTGCTGGAGACCTCGTCCCCACCTCATCTTACGTGCACACAACTTCATCTTTGGTCGAGGAGCACCTCCTTCTTGTAATTACAATTCTTTGGTCAAAAAGCCTATACTACAACTCTTTGGACATTTTACAAGTAGGACCATAAACTTCTTGTAATTACAATTAGGTCAGAACTAAACTCAACTCACGTGTCGTCCCACGTGAGCTAGGCATTTTGTATAGACACCCTTGTCATTTTTGTATTTTTGTAAAATAGTTCCATAAAACTAAATATACATTGGCAGTTTTGCATTGTGGTCTTTGGACTTTATTTTTGTGGCAAAAATGCCCCTACCAAGACATATATTTTTGTGTGTTTCCTCTATTTATTAAATATATCTAATATGCTCTTAAAAATCCACAAAAATAGGGAAAGATGCTTCATGCCTTGCATATTCACGACCATATTTTTAGTTGGTATTTTTTGCATTTAATCCATTTATTAAAAATGAAATGGAGCACATATATTTCCTTATTTAACCTATAAAATAACAAAAATATAAAAGGGTGTCTAATTCCAAGTATATATAATATATTTTGACCTATTTTAATTACAAACCAAAAAACACTAAAAATGAAAAATAGAAAGCCTAAAAATAAAAAAAAAATCCCAAAATCTCTTATAAAAATCAAAAAATCCTTTGAAAATCCAAAAATATTTTTATGTTCTATAATTTTATTTCTATAAATATTTATATATTAAAATTGATTTGGGTCATTTTGAGAATTATTCATTAATTTTAACACACAATTCAATTTCGACCTAGTTTATTAATCCCTTATGTGGGATATTTTTTACTTTAAAAATACATAAAAATTAACAAAAATATCATAAAAATACAAAAAATAGGAAAATATAAACATCACAAAAATGCGATATTTACTAAATTTGGAATATTTTTACACATTTCTATATATAGAGTATCTATATATGTCTTATATGGTATTTATACATATAATTGTATGTATATATTGATATATATATTATATTTAAATGAAAAAGAAATATAAAATTGAAAAATATAAAAAGAAAATACAAAATTATAAAACAAAAAATAAAATTAAAAAAATATAAAATTAAAAACCCACAAAAATAATAAATTGGACAAGAGATGAAAGACAAAAGTTTTGTGCATTCTTTCTGCCCTCATTCTACTGTTTGCTCCCAGTGGTCGACCTCTACACGTACTTACACCTATATACTTTTAATGTAGAGTTATAATAAATTTTAACTCCACATTTTTGATATTTAATTGATTGATTCTTATTGTGGGTTAATTGTTGATTAAAGTTGGGTTTTCTCGAGCGGTCAAATCGACGATGCTAATTGAGTTTGATTAGCAGATCCTCGTGAGAAGATCCTTTTTATCAATAGGCACTTCTATTTAATATATATGTAAATATGGTCTAAATTTGTTGGTCAGTTGAAATGGATGTGTTTCTTGTAATCATATCGGTTTGATATGCACTACCCTTACAAACTTATTTTATCTTTCATGTGCCATATAGCAAAGATGTTGGATACTCTACATGTAAGTGTTAAAAATCAACATCTCCTCTAATTAAGCAAGCTTCTAAAGAAATCCTTATGTTGGCTTCTTTGGTAAGCCACTTCTAATTTGGCTTCTTTTTGTCTTACTTGAGAAGCTATTATTGGTTTCGTTGAGAAGCCATCTCCAAAGCTGACTTCTTTAAGAAGCTAGCACTTGTTGTAGTGTGCTCCATTGGACTCTATAAATAGGGCCCCTGAGGTTGGAGTGCAATCAACTAAAAGAAGAACCAAGAGAGATAGAGAGCCACCAAGAATATTGGAGAGGAAAGTATAGAGAGCTTGAGTATTGTATAGTTAGAGAGTATAAGTGAGTGAGTGTATATGAAATGGTGTATACTTTTGGGTGTTGTATTTTATAATGGTGTACTATTAATGTATGTTGTCAATGAGTCATTATATTGTCCTTGTAGTCAGATTCCAATAACTAGTATCAGAGCCTTGTTAGGATCCTAATTAGAAAGGGTATAGTCCCTACATTGTAGAAAATCAAGTCCATCCAGTTGCAACAGAGGTCTCTAAATAAATTAGGGGAGTCTTTGTCTGTGTGTCTGGTCAAGTCTTGAGTTTTTGTTAGGGGAAATTCTGTCCACTTGCAGTCAGGGACTCTAATCGGGATAGGTCTAGGACCAACTTCACTATGCGAAGGAAAAATATACTTTTCTCTAAAATTATGGCAGATCCCTTCAACTTGGGTTTTGGGATCAAGAAGTTGAACGTGCACAATTACAGTTATTGGAGGACATGCATTGAATCTTATCTACAAGGACAGGATCTCTGGGATATTGTTGGAGGAGATGATACAACACCACCAAAGGAGAATGTCAATGCCATGAGGAAATAGAATATCAAGGATGGTAAGGCAATGTTCGTATAAAAGACCACGATCGAGGAGAAGTTGATCGAGCATATCCGAGCAGTCGCTACGCCAAGGAAATCATGGGACGCATTTGCTACATTGTTCTCACACAAGAATTATGCTCAACTTCAGTTATTGGAGAATGACTTAATGTCTCTCAAACAAGGAGAGATTACAATCAATCATTATTTCAACAAGGTACGCTCTCTATGTTGCGAAATCTCCTAATTAGATCCAGAATCAAAGATTAGTGAGTTATGAATGTGAAGGATCATCAATCATGGATTACGACCAGAATATGGTGCTCTCGTAATGACCATATCTGTTTGGTCTAAACAACCAACTCTCTTGGAGTTTGAAAGTCTCTTAGCAAATTAAGAGACTTTAGCCAATTAAATGGCTAGCCCGGTAGTAAAAGTGGTGAAGAAGCCCTATTTAGTGCACATAAACGAGGGATGCTGAAGGAGCTGCATAAAAAAGACTCAGCTCCTCAATAGAAGCAACATTCTCATAGGAGTTTCAAGACATGGGGAGCTTCATATGGCCGACCACAAAGGCCAAATGATTCTTTGCAGAAAAAGTAAAATAGAGAATGCTTCAATTTGCAAACGAAAGGGGCATTTTGCGCGAGACTGCAGAATAAAAAAAAGAATATACAAAGCAATGTTTCAACGTCAAACTATTACATAGAAGATCTTAGTGAAGAAGATTGGGAGCAACAAGCTTCGATGGCGATTATCGAATTAGAAGAAATGGCGTTGGCAATAACCATGACCAAAGGAGTTGATTATAACAATGACTGGATTGTTGATTCCGCTTGCTCCAATCATATGACTGGATATAAAATCAAGCTCATCGACACGTGTACCATGTACCAGGTATGAAGCAAAATCTTCTCTCCATGTATAGAATTATATCTGCAGGACATTATGTGATGTTCGGACCTGAGGACGTGCGAGTGTATCGGAACCTCAAGTTACATGATACTTCCATCATGGAGGGAATGAGAGTTGAGTCTATCTACGCTATATCAGCAGAATCAACGTACGTAGATAAAACAAAGAAAAATGAGACCGTGGATATTTGGAATGCTAGGCTTGGACATGTGAGTTATCACAAGCTTAAGATAATGATGCAGAAATCAATGCTCAAGGGTCTCTCGTAACTGGATGTATGAGAAGATACAATATGTGATGGATGTCAGTTTGGTAAGGCCTATCATCTGCCTTACAAGGAGTCAAAATATCAAGCCAAGGAGTCATTGGAACTGATCCATTCAAACGTGCTCGAACTAGTCAAGACTCCATCAATCAGTGGTATGCGATATATGGTGACATTCATTGATGACTACTCAAGGTACGTCCGGCTCTACTTTCTCAAAGAAAAGTCTGATGTTTTCTATAAGTTTAAGGAATTTAGAGAGAAAGTTGAGAAAGAAATCGAAAGAAGGATCCAGTGCATGCGATCTGATAATGGTGGAGAATATATCTCAGAAGAATTTACCAATTACCTAAAGCAAGCTGAAATCAGAAGGCAACTAACATGTTCGAGCACACCACAACAAAATGGAGTAGCAGAAAGGAAAAAACAACATCTTGCAGAAATCTGTCGAAGTTTATTGCATGCGAAGAGAATTCCGCAAAGATTTTGGGCAGAATGCATGAAGACGGTTGCTGATGTAGCTAATAGGCTACATCAGGCAATTTTGGGACTCTTATCTCCCTTTGATAAGCTAACAGGAATCAAGCCAACTATAATTCACTTTCGAGTATTTGGATATGTTTGTTATGTCTTTGTTCCTGACCACCTTTGCAGCAAGTTCGACAAAAAGGCAGTCAAATGAATTTTTTCAGATATGATAATGTAAGGAAAGGTTGGAGATGTTGTTATCTAGTCACTAGAAAGTTCTATGTGTCAATAAATGTTATCTTTGATGAATCATCATCATGGTGGTCATCTCAAGAAACTAGCTTACGAGACATGCAGTCCTCAGAACATCAACCAGAAGGAACACTCGAGGAGATCCAACAAGAAGATAAGACACCTGACAAGATGGTGAGTCCTTGGAGGAGTGGAGTTCATCAGCCAACTAGTGAAGAAGTTCATCCCAGATAGCATGAGATCGAAGAGGATCTAATTGTGCCTCTAAGAAGAACCGACAGACTCAGGAGGCCAAATTCCAAGTACGCAGATGCAACAATCGCTCAAGAAAAAGCACCTCAAAAATATCAACCAATGATGCCGGTGAGGATCATAGGCACCATCACCCAGGAGTGGGATCCGATTATCCTCTCCTGATGGAGGCAACCGAGGGCATCGGAGCTATACGACCCCAAGGCCGTAGAGCAAGACATCCAAGAGGGATCTCGGATAATGACTATCAAAAAACACGATACGTGGTCAAAACGAAGGCCCATGATCCAGATGGTGCGTGCAGCAAAGGCGATGAGCCAGGCAGAGCCCGCGAAGAGGATATCTGAGAGGGTATAGATGGTGCAAGAGTATAAGAGAGAGCAGGTGGTGAAACCCAAGCTGTGATCACAAAGATGGAGAAGGTTCCAGAAGAATAGATTGAGATGAAGTCATTAGTGATGAAAGACCGATTAACATATATAGTTATGAAAGGACTCGACAAAACGAAGATTAAGTATTTTCGAAGATAACTTTAATTATGAAGAGTTGAAGTTGAGGGGGGGTGTTAAAAATCAACATCTCCTCTAATTAAGCAAACTTTTAAAGAAATCCTTATGTTGGCTTCTTTGAGAATCCACTTCTAATTTGGCTTCTTTGAGAAGCTATTATTGGCTTACATGAGAAGCTATTGTTGGCTTCCTTGAAAATCCATCTCCAAAGTTGGCTTCTTTAAGAATCCATCACTTGTTGTAGTGTATTCCATTGGCCTCTATAAATAGGCCCCTTGAGGTTGGAGTGTAATCAACCAAAAGAGTTAGAGAGCCACCAAGTATATTGGAGAGGAAAGTATAGAGAGCTTGAGTGTTGTATAGTTAGAGAGTATACGTGAGTGAGTGTATGTGAAGTGGTGTATACTTTGGGGTGTTGTATTGTATAATGGTGTATTGTTAATGTATGTTGTTAGTGAGTCATTACATTGTCCTTGTAGTTAGATTCCAATAGTAACTAGCTCGTTTCGTTGTAAGTTAGATTATATAACTTTTTTATTGCAAATTTCGATCCAATCTTTTTGTAGCATCGCCAGCTTAGATCCATATATTGTTATCGAGGAAATTTGCCCATTATAACTTGTTGGGATCGTGCACAATTAGACCCATTGACGACCGTCCAAAATGCTTGAGCTTGAGTTGTTATGTAGGAATCCCCCATCTCACATTATTTGAGTTTTATATGTGGAACTAAATTTGCCGTTGTTGTAGGTTCCCCGCATACTTCCACCTCACAAACTGCCTTGTTCTTGCTCATGTAATAAGGGTTATTGCATATCACTCCATAATCTGAAATGAAGAATAACATGTTTGCATAATAGGTCCCTTCATAGAAATAAGGTTATGTACCATGACCATTTTGATACCATACAACTGTTGATCCAAAGGTCAGATCATAGAGGCTGGTGTACGTTGAATGTCTAAAGAGTTAGATTAAGGATTCAACCATACCGTCAAGTGATTATCAAGAAGGGACCTCCATCCTGAGAAAAAGATGGAAATCCTTACTTCAAAGATGAACATCTGACCAACCTTTTGATGCAGGTCTTATTCACAAGAATGGAGATCCGGAGGTGTTGGATGGGCTAAGTCAAAGTGTTGACTTTAGAGATCGAGATAACTAAGACCTATGTCGTATGTTGTCATGTATAGGCATGCATCCTCTGACCAAAAACAAATGCATTACTATATGTCTAAGTATGTACATTAGGCAGACCATTTGGTTGATTACCTAAACAAGGTTGGTATACCAACGAGCTGATGTGCATATGAGCGAATATGACTAATACGATATCTCAAAGGGATCATAAAGGTTCACTAATGAACAAGAAGACATGAGCTCACTCATGAGATATTGGGATAAACTAAATCCCAATATTAGTCGTCTTGTTTTGGAAACAAGACAAGAATTGAAGGTGTGATATATGCTTTTTGAAAACATATGATTGATACCAACTCACAATGATTGAATGAGAAACTGCGTGACAAAACCCTGAAGAGGCAGTTCAAATAAGATCAGACATTTGGGTTTAATCATAGTCTTCTAGTATGCAGAATGTATGGGCATTAGGAATACTTAGTGGTGATGTGATATTAATCGATTGTATAACATTGACGCTTCCATTTAGAGGGAGTGATGAAACAAGTTTGGATTTTAGCGACTCCACTCAGTAGACCGGTTATCCAATTTTAGTCCAAATGTTGGACATTAGTCTGAAAATGATCCAGAAGCAATGGGAAGATTTGATATTATGTCCGACTAGATCAGACATCTCTGAGAGCTCTTCTAGATATGGATATGAGATTAGATCTCACTATCCGAGTCACTATACATGGAATATACAGTCACATTGTCTTTATCTTCGAATATTGGAGAGAAGGCACATTATCCTCGACAAAGTTCGAGAATAGCTCCATTAGATGATATCTAAGTATTGAAAAATTGATGATTTGATAACATTTAATTATCATTATTATGTCTATATGCTTCACACTATTTGGATATGTGCAGAGGGGCATCTAAGATAATTAAATATGAATTTAATTATCATAGATAAGATTAATGTGGATAACACTATCTACACTAAGCATAAATAGTGTAAATGTGATTTGTAATATCATAAAGATATTTAATTGTAAATAAGATTTACAATTTATGAGTAAATGTGAATTGGATTCACATTATACAATTAAATGTAGATGTGATTTACATTTAATATTGGATGGATGAATATGAATTATAATTAATCAATGGTTTGTTTGCCATTATCACAAATAATTTGCAAATTATTTTGTGATATTTCATTGACAAATAATTATATGAGTAAAGTTTTAATGTAATAAGATTACATTAAAGATGATTGGAGAGAGAAAATCTCTCTCTTCAATCCATAGTATGCGTCCACTGCAAATATAGAAGGAGACTTTCTCCTTTCCACATTTATGGAAAGTGGCTCTCTTCTTTCTCTTAATTTACTATAATAATTTGCTTTTAATTGAATTGAAATTTATTTAAGAATGTCTTCAGCTTATTTTTCTTTTTAAATTAATTACTTATGTTGATATTATTGCAACAAAATTTTGATCATTGATTTCAATTGGAAGTGCATCTCCATCATCTAATTTGCTATAAGAGAAAGGCTACCCTGGACTTTTTTTCTAAGAGATACATAATACAATTGAAGGCAATTGTTGCAACAACTCTCTCTATATATATATCATAATACACATACAACCTCTCCCCCTCCTTCAACCCTATGGTCATCCCTATAGCTAGAGCTTGTGGAGATCACAGTCATCGTCACGTTGCTGTCGTGTTATCGGATCGTCTGCTTGTGGTTCTTTGTCTTCTTTGATGCCTCATTCTCTGGGTAATAAAAAGCGAGACAACTTTGATTTAAAACAATAATAATCTCAATCAAAGTAAATATATTTTATGCAAATTACCTTATTTCCTACAATATTCATTAAACCCACTCAAAACTATAATCAATCATAACTAGTATCATGGATTGGATCCATGATCAAATGTCTGTTACTTGCAATTGAACATATAATGTATGTGGTTGCAATATTCAAGTTTCATTATGATAATGAGGATTGATAATTAAATAGACAATAGGATAACAACCAAGGGTTTGTATGTCTCTACAATCTTGATGTCTCATCGAGTGTGATTTAGAAGTATCATATCAATGATGATTGTACTTGTCAAGATCCTTCTAGAAGGCAATGAGATGTTTTGGCATACACATGCACTCTCAAAATTTAATTACGAATGACATGGTTAACTGCATTATGCATAATGGAGGCTTCATAGAGATGATGTATTCAAAATGTTTGAGTACCTACCTACCCCAACCAAAGTCTTAACAATTAAGATGGATGTAGATATGACTAGTGTCATCATATTACTATATCTACTCAAGTCTTTCACAAAACATGATAATATTAATATGAATGAGATGAAGCAAGTGTAAATGTTGAAATACTCTTACATTGAAGTCCCTTGAGGGCATGTTCAATTTAAGAGGTCATTTATCTTAAGTAATGGTTGTTTAAGTGTTAAAGAGAACACAATGGAAGCATGAGTTCGACCCATGTAAGAAGGAGAGTCAAAGAGTTGATTGTACTTCTCCACCTATGACATCCAACGAGTTGGATGAATGCCAATACTGCAACAAGATGACATACTAATAATTTGACTATTTGAACTATCTAGAGTCATCCTAGAAGGACTCTAATAGTGCATTGATATCTTCTACATTTACATATCATCATTGAAATCAACGTACTTATTAGATAAGATTAAAGTATGATAATTGTATCTCATTATTCTACTTACACTTGCAATTAGTTGCAGTATTTTTGAAGACTAGAAAGATTGATCTTAATGTTTATAGTCATACACATTGGAGTTGATTCGATTGTTGCAACAATCTCCATTGAATAAATAAACTTCTTTTTTTAGTGGGAGAGCCCTTAGTCTTGAAGAATGTCTCTATAACCTATATATAGAATAGATTCATTGTTTATATCTCAATTTATTGGAAATAAATATACATTCTGAGATAGACCTATCATGAAAAGATATGATGGATATATTTCAGATGGTAATCTAATATCTAGAGGACTCCACTAAATTAGAATATTAATGAATGGGTCATTGACATTTCTAATATTGGAAACTAAACCTTAAAAGATCAAAAAGGAGGACGAAAATCATTTGACAATGATATGAAATCAACACCAGGACATAAGTATATTGATGAGGTCAATAGACTAGTAAGATATAGAACTTTAGATTGTCTGAAAGTTCAAAACTTACATGCTCGAGAATATTATATTTAAAGTAAAATGTCATATATATCCTTCTCTGAGAATGATGTAAGATGCAGATGCATTCAAGACATCATAGATATTGATTTATGTGGAGCATATATACCATAATGAACATTAATGATATGTAATATCCAATGATGATTATTTGTAGTATGAGATTTCTTCCTTATCTATTAGAAACCTTTGAAATATTCAAATATTTCATAATTTGGTTGAGAACCAAAGTTAGAAGGAAGATAAGAAGAATTTATTCTGATTGAGGTAGCCAGATACCTATCAGATAAATGCATAATAATATATTATAAAGAAATGAATATTGTCCCTATCTCACTCCCCCTAATATACCTCATCTAAATGTAGTTGTAGGGAGATGCAACTGGATCATGTGTGACATGATTTGATTAGTGATGAATATTAGCATAATTACCTCTTACTTTCAGGAAATATGCAGTAGAGACTGGAATATATATCTTTAATAAGATTCCAAACAAATCTATGCCAAAACCCTGATGAGCTACGGTTTGGAACCATGCCTATTATTAAACACTTGAGGATTTAGGGTTGCTTGGTCAATGACATAAATATGCAAGTAAGCTGGAGTACAACACCAGAGAGTTCTACTTCATTAAGTATATAAAAGATGGTATACGATATCTACTTTATAACCATGAGATTCTTAAAATATTTCATCTCTATGATTCTTAGGGATGACTTCCATAAAAATCAAGATAATAACGAAGTAAAGTGATTCATCGAATCCTAGGAGAAAAAGGTTCCTAAAATCAGAAACTAAAATGACAATTAAATATGAAACATGAAAGACCTATACCTCTTAAAATTAGTATGATGATGGTAAGACCGCATAGAATGTATGAATTCATTTTACCAGAGAAGTTTGACAATAACTGACTTCATGTGATGAAGATTCCGAGGATCATGAGATGGAGAGATGGATATTAGCAATAAAGTGTAAAGTGGACTTCATGCACATGTGTTGTGTATGGACTCTCTAGGATCCGCCTATAGGGTTCAAACCCGTTGGGTGTAAATGGATCTTCAAGAGAAAGAGGGAACCTGATGAGAAGGTAGAGACCTTCAAAGCACGGTTTGTACACAAAGAGAAGACATTGCTTTGCGGTGAGGCTTGCTCTCTATCGATCACGCTTATACCCATAAGAATATTTCTAATTGTAGCTACACAACTTGACTATGACATATGGAAGATGGAAGTCAAGATTGCAATCCTTAACAAATACCTCAATGAGGATATTCATATGAAGCAACCCCAAGATTTCATAGTAGAGGAAGGCAAGATGTTCAAGTTTAAGTACTCCGTCTATGGACTTAAATAAGCTTTTCTTAGTTGGAACATCATATTTGATGGAATTATAAATGTTATGATTTCAGACAAAAACTTGATGAACCATGTGAAGCTTAGTAGGAATGTCATTGTGTTCATCATTCTCAATGTAGATAAAATCCTAATCATGAAATTATATAAGGATAATAATAAGTGTTTTATAATCCAATTGTCACATGCCCTTGAGATAAAATATCTCAAGGATTCCTCTCAGATCTTAGTTCTGAAGTTGTTCAGGGGCAAAGAGAATAGGGCCTTACTTTGTCATATGATGGCGACACTTTTGAAAGACTCCATTTAGAAAATTCCAAGGAAGGCTTCATTTTCTTAAGATATGGTACTGACATATATAAAGGGACAACACCTCAAAGTGTTGAGGATGTGAATGTTAAAGCTGCATGTCCTTTGTGCATCGACTATAAGAAGCCCGTTGTATGCTAGATATATATAAAAGCCAGATGTATGCCATGCCATGGGGGTGGTAAATTGTTACCAATCCCACTATGAAGATAAAATACTCAATTGCAGTAATAATAAACATCTTCAAGGATAAAATACTTTGAAGACAGTGATCTCAAAGTCCCATATTTGAGAACTCAAGACTTTGTAGATAATGATCTAAAATGCTTTCCTACAAATACCTTACAAGACTTAAGACTATGTCTTGGTCTAAGGAGATAAGGATCTTCAAGCATAAGGGTATTCTGATAAGAATAATAGAAATCCCTTACTGGTTATAATAATTATTGAGTTGGGGTGACAAAGTATAAAACTAGCAAGATGCAAGTTACTATGACTAATTCAACAAGATTGAGTATTGATTGCATAAGATGCATCATTCGTATTGGATACGAGCACTGTTGTTGGGAGATATGCAAGTCGGTGAAAGGACTTGGCATAGTCTCTATATACAGAGTGGCCAGACATCTGACCAAGCTATTTGTCTAAATAGCTTATGATTAACAAATGGTAAGGGTTTAAAGATTAGTCCATTAACGGTTCTTTGGACAAGTGGGAGATTATTGGACATGTGAGTTCACAACGAGCCAATATGCAATAAAGGTTATTGCAGATCATTCCATAATATGAAATGAAAAATAAATATTTTCATTATAGGTTACTTCGTACAAATATGGTTATATACCATGGCCATCTTGACACCATACAATTGTTGATCCAAAGGTTATATTATAGAGGCTGGCGTAGGGTTGAATTGAAGGATATAGGAAAATCCTTAAGTGCGTCACGGAAGAGTGAGGATCGCATCGAATGCAATCGGGAGCGACTAATCGCACCAGTTGCTCTGGGCAGCGGAATTTAAAAATTTTAAAAATGATGAAACCACATGATACGATAACACTTCTTGGATCGCTTCATCTAAACTACAATTAGATACTAGGGTTACCTCTCGAAGCGTGGTTGCGATCGAGCCTCTAAACCAAGAGACCTCCTGTCTCAAGTCTGATCCCATGAAGGAGACGCTTGCGAGCACGTTGATGAGACGCGTGCTTTTCGCAATCCATGTTGATGATCCAAGCGCCAGATCTTCTAATCTCGTCACATGAGATCCAACATCTTCTTCACGAGTGAGACATATCGAAAGAGATGGAAATCTACGAGTAAATGATCCGACAGCATAATAACGATGTTGCTATAATGATGACTCTCACAAGGGCTCCATGGTGGAGGACCACTATGAGAGAAAGGCTTGGTGTGTGGAGAAAGAGAGAGAGAGCATTCGTTGCTGTTGTATAACTCGAAGAGAAAGGGGCGCCTCTTCTTATATAGGGTTTTGGGAGCCCATGTATCCCAATCCATGGACATTACACAATCAATGGGTGACATTGATTTGTGTTTCTTTCAATGGTCATGATCTTGTTGTGAAAACACAACAACAGTTAATTTAATTTCAATTAATTTATATAGATAATCAATATAAGTTAATTTCAAATCAAATCAATTGGCTAGTCTTGGAGATAATGAGGAGACTAACCACATCCCCTAAAAGGAGGAGATGTCCACTAATCATCTCATGAGATCTCATTATCTCATGATATATCTCCAAGATTTACAACAACAATTATTGTAAATTATTTCACAAAAATAATTCACAATTATCTGTGAAATTTGCGATCATGCCATTGGAAAAAATGTGAATCACATTCATATCACAAAACAATATGCAAACTATATTTCAATTAATCATCTAATGTGAATCAAATTCACATCGATAATTAGTTAACAAATATAAATCACAATATGCTCTCTCTAGTATATATTATAAATCACGTTTATAATATACCCGATTAATATAGATAGTGCTATCCACATTTTTCATATCCATCACAATTAAATCACATTTAATCATCTTGGATCTCTACTCTCATGTGCCCAAATAATATGAATCACATTCACATTATTTAGACCTTTGATAATTAAATCAATTTAATTATCTCAGATAACTCTCTTTATAATACGAATCAAAATCATATTATTCATGATAATTAAACCACATTTAATTATCCATTTTCTCAATGCTCTGATATATAATATCAACAATGAAATTATCCATGAACTCTTTCAAGGATAATGTGCTTTCTTCGCAGATACTATAAGATAAGGACATGGCAATTGTATTATTCCACGTATAGTGACTTGGATATTGAGATCACATCTCAAATCCAGATCTTGTGGACCTCCTATATATGTTTGATTAAATCAAAGTCGTAGATCTAATCTTCTCATTGCATCTGAATCACATTCAGATCAATGTCCAACATTTGGACTAAGATTAGATCACTTCTCTATGAGAGGAGTAACTAAAATCCAGACATGTTTCATCACTCCCTCGGAATGGAAGTGTCGTGGTTATACAATCATTTATGATTACATCACCCTCTGGTATTCCCAATACCTGTACATCCTGCATACTGGAAGACCCGGATTAAACTCGAAGTTTTAGATCTCTTTTAAACTGTCTCCTTTAGGATTTTATCATTAAGTTTCTCATTTGATCATTTGGAGTTGGTATCAATAATATACTTTCCAAAAGCATATATCATACCCAGGTGTTGATCATATACTTTCCAAAAGTATATATCAAACCTACAATTCAGTCAAGCTTCCAAAGCGAGACGACCACGCACGGAATTTAATTCTTCCCTATATCTTATGAGTGAGCTCATGTCTTCTGGTTCAGTAAATGGACTTGTATAATCCCTTTGAGAGATCGTATTGCTCATACGCCCTTGCATGCACACCAGCACGTCGGTGTATAGACCTTGGTTAGCGTATCAACCTATTGATTGACAAATGTACATACTCAAACATATAGTAACACATCTATCTCCGGTCAGAGGATGTGTGCCTATATCGTGACATCATACGACATAGGACTTTGGTTATCTCGATCTCATTAAGCCAACTCTTTGACTTAACTTATCTAACACATCCGAATCTCTATTCCTATGCTGAGGACCTGCATCAAGAGGTCGGTTAGATACCATCCTTTAGAGAAAGGATTGCTATCTCCTTCTCAGGCTGGAGATCCTCTCTTAATAATCATTTGACGGTGCTTGATGAGTCCTCAATCTAACTCTTTAGATATTCATCCAAGCACCAGCCTCTATGATTCAATAATGGAATCAACAGTTATATGATCATTAAGATGGCCATGATACATAACCCTAATTGCATTAAGGGACCTATTATGCAAATTAGTTATTCTTCATTTCAGATTAGGGAATGATATTCACAATAGCATTTATTGCATAATGGCTCGATGCGGGCTCGCATGTCCAACATGAATGTCTAAAGAGTTATATTGAGGACTGAACCACATTGTCAAGTGATTATCAAGAAGGGATCTCCAGCCTGAGAAGGAGATGGCAATCCTTACTGTAAAGGCTGACATCCGACCAACCTCTTTATGTAGGTCCTTGACGAATCCCCGGTTCATCTACTATATGAATATTTTAGCAAAATACCCTTATTAATTCACTAAATAAATCATAATTGTCACTGAACTTGTGCTTATTATTTCATGTACAAAAACTACTTATTTTAGCTTATTTCTTTTTTATCCATCTTCTTACGATATTTACTAGATGTGTATAAAGAAATAAAATCCAAAAAATATAAAAAACAAAAGAAAATGGTGTGTTGTGATATTGTATATTGTGTATATTTCCATCTTTCTTGATTTTTATTCCTTTTTTAATTATTAAAAATCTGAAAATAAAGATTGGTGTTTGTTTTTATTTCTGGTATTTTATTCTATTTTATTTTGCATCAAAAATTAAAAGAAAAATATAAAACATTGAAAAAGAGGTATTTTATTCTATAAAATATATGTCCAAAATTTGTATCTTGTACATGCTTGTCTTTTGATTTTGTTGTCTTCTTGAAAAATGTAGATCTCATTGAAGCTGACATTTTTCATGGGACCAATTTTTTATTTGAGCCCATCCTCTATTTCTTTTTCTTTTTAAATGTATGGTCAACAAGTTAAATGCCATGTGATTTCTTCTCATTCGCCGGATCCATTCCCCTCAACTCACCCCTCTCATTTTCTCTCCCACACTCGTCCTGACCAATCTCCTTCTGCTCGATGTTGACTCCAGGTCAACCCCACCCTCCTTAAGTCGTTGCGCCTAGCCCTCGAGACCTCCTCTTTCTTCTCCTCGAATTTTACTCTTCTTGGCGATTTTGTCCTGCATGTACCCCTTATCATCAGCAATACATCTTGCCAACACTATGCACATAACTCCAGGTGCCTCCGACCGTTCTTCCCCTCCGTCATTACCACTCCATCTTGCCTATAAAATGACCCTCCTCCCCATGTACCACCATCATCCGCCATTGCACAAGATAGAGGAGCACAAGGTAGCACACTTCATGTGACAGTTGAAGTTGTCTGAGGTTGAGCGAAGACGTCCCTCTATCCAGGTACGATCCGGTGACTTGTTTCGTCGTTGCGGTGCATCATCCATCCCCACTAAGCTCATCTCTCACTGGAGCTTTGAGTGAGGACCATGCTCCTCGAGAGCATACTCCTGAGGCATCACCTTCACTATTCCTTCGAGGTAAAGCTACTTCTTCTTTAACTTCTTCTTCCTCTTCTTTCTTTCTCTTCACTCTCTCTCTCTCTCTCTTTATTCTACCATCATCCATTTACCAACTCGCTAAAAATTTGCATTTTCATGGATATATCACTCATTACGGATCTACTGGTGATATTTATTTATTTGATAAGATTTCTTCAATCCAATAATCAAATATTTAAGGCTGCTAAAGAAATAAAAGGAAACCCCCTATTGCAATAGGAGATCTTTGTAGCCAGGCCACCCCACATTCTCTCTCCTCTCTATTCATCTTCTCCTTGGCATCCTTCTTCCCTGCACCTTCTTTGCACCCACTACACCTCTGCCCATCATAATCCCCACCCCTTCCCTCTTCCCATGGGCGGACCTACATATTGGGTATGGGGGGCACATGCCCTCCCTAAATTTTCACATCCATTTTATTTTGTATTATTAGAAATTTTAAAAATGTGGCAATATATGGTTGTGCCCCCCCCACATTCGAGAATTACGAATATGAAATCAACACGAGTCCTCTGTACCCCACATCATCCGAGAATTTAGAATTGAAATTGTGCCCTCCATTTGGGGATGCAAATGGTTATGGATATATCCGTATATGATCCGCCACCGTATCCGTTTTATACGGATATTGATATCCATATCCGTAAAATGGATACATATATGGATATCATTTTGATATCCGCAAACATCCGTATCCGTACATCAGTTTTCGTGTATAAATATAGTCACGGATTTATTTTTAACCCTACATAACATAATTCCATACCTTCTTTTATCATATTTGTATACTTTTCATGATACAAACACATCTAGTAAATTTATATCAAGTGTTTTCTATCTAATTCGTATATATTTTAAATCAATCTATAGAGCATTTCTAACATTACTAGTATGCGATCCGTATCCATTTTACATCCGTATCAGTTTTTTAAGGATATGGTAAGATAGTTTTAATATACGTCAATATATGTATCCGCATATGTATTCGTATTAAAAAACAGATAAGGATATGGTAATACATATATCCATATCTGTATCTGTCTGTTTGCATCCTTACCTCCATCCTTCCCCATGCCTCGTGCACTCCACCCCTGGATCCCAGTTTGGCTCCGCACATTCTCTCTAGGTCGATGCTCTTCCCTGAGTCTCCTCCCATGCAGTGATACCACATCCCAATACTTCACCTCTCCTCTCGAGTCCCTGATAAGAGCACGTCTCAAGGAGTAGGAGCACATGCAATCTCAACTCCCTTGTAACCTCGTAGTTGTCATACACTACAAGTCTCCAACTCCAATGCATGTAACAATAATATAATGTCTTCGTTCTTCGTAGGTATATATGTCTATGTTTGAGCAAAATATATATCATTTTACCAATTGGGTAATGCAATCGGAATCAATTTTTTTACCAATACGTACGTTAATGTTGTAGATGTTACTTGGGAACTTTGGAATTGTTTAATTGACCATTATTTATCTCACTATTTTATGTTGGATATTTTTCATGAGTTGAAATCATGATTTTCAAATCATGATTTAAAAAAAAGGTTTACATCTTATCTCCTATCACTTCCATAAAACTTTATATGCAAAACAATTCTTCATATGTCTCTATGCACATGTATATTTATATTGATTTATTTTTTCTTGCAATATCATTCATTTATTTTCTATTTATGTGTGCCCCACCTAGGCTATAATCCTAGGTCCCCCACTGCCTCTTCCCCATCACCCCCACACCCATCTTCTTCATCTCGCACACACGCAGCACCAACTGCTACACATGCATACACTCACATCTCCTCTTCTTCGCACACGACAGTGAGACACATACTTTCACCAGCAGCAGCTCAGCCGCTGCCGCAGCTCCATACGCGCATACACCTTTCAGGAGCAGTTATGGATATGTTGTTCACGCGCATCTCCACGCAACATCGATGATTCAGAAGCATCATCTTCGTTCCTTTCTATTTTTAGGTACGCTCGAGCCTTTGTATTCTTGTAGGAACATCGACTCCATCATGAGCGTGACAGAGCTTCTTCTTCACAGTCGAGCACATCAGCGGAATTGACTGCCATCTATGCGCCACAGGAGCTTCTCCATCTTCACCATCATCCTCAAAGTATTCCAGAACTCGGCAATCATTGTAACTTTGTACTTAGCATCAACTAGCGGTATCTAAACCATTGGAGCCCTTCGCTTTTCCGCCAGCATCTTCTGAACAACTGCAGTTAGTAAAGACATGATTCAAGAGCAAACACCATCGATCTGACCCTCCCCCTCAGCTCTTGAATCCTCCTGGACAACAGCACAACCCTCTCCATACCTCATCACCACACCGCCAGAAACTGAGGCATAGACAGGTCACAGGATCCTCTCCATTATAACACCTCGCCCTGCACGAGCATCTGAGCAGCAGAGACGATGCACTTCTCACCTGAAACCACGGAACGGGAACATCAGCACCGTTAGATCTGGTCAATCCCTCGTCTCATCTCGAGCTTTCAATCCAGCCAAGGAAGCATCTCAAACCATTCGATTCCTGCCATCAAATGGCAAAGGAGATCCACGTGAATTTTTCGCAGCCACAAGATTAAGAACAGAGGGGAACATCTCATCTGCTGGATCGATCGCTCGAGTAACGTCAACCACCTCACGTGACCGGGGCTATTTGCAAAGAGCGCACTTGAATCTTTCAGGAAGTACATAAGAGCCCCAGCAAGGGAAAAATTGCATAAGAACTCGGCTAAATTTCGTGATTTACATATACACCCTCCTCTGGGTCTATTTGATAAAAAATATTATTATTTTTGTTGCAATTCGGTCCCTGCACGAACTTTGAACAACTCCCTCATTTCAAGCTCAATACTTACAAACTTAGTGTTACTTAGAAGATAATTTTCTACTCTATCTATTAAGATACTTTGAGACTATACTTGAAGCAACTGAAATTTACTCTTTATTTTGATATAAAACTGGTATTTTGGGCTTATTTCTCTGACATAAATTACAGATTATTTCTCTGATATGATCTTATTGTAGTAGAATTATTAAAGATATATTGTAATCTGCATTTGATTGATTTTGGTTCTTGAAAAAAATAAATTTGAGGGATATTATTTTGTAGGAATTGATTGAGAAACCATTTTGAGTTGGACTTGATATGGGCTTATTGAATTCAAGTATTTATTTTTTGAGAGATTTTTTTGTGAGCTCAATCATTCAATATTTATCATCAGAAAGTTTTGAGGAAAGTGTACTCATTAATGTTATTGTAGGGATAGATTGAACATTATTTTCAGGGTTGTAATTGGGATCCTTGATTGAAATATTCTTGCAAGATTGTGTATTCTTACTGTAGGAATGATCTAGGAATTATATAATTGTAAGAATTTTCGTGGATATTTACAACACCTCATTTTGAGGATTTATTAATAACGGTGCTTGGGTAAATTTGAAATACATGTTTACTAGAGGAGTTGAATTGAGTTTCTAAAATTTATTCTGGGATATTCTTTTTAATATTTCAGAGTATCACTTCATGATCTGCTTACAACATTGGAATCACACAATCTATAGCACAATAACATGCTCCCTTTTATTGCCTTTTATTTTTTTACCTTTCATAAAAATTCTATACAAGTTAGAATAGTTGCATTTCTTGTTCTTGTCATTTGCACTGCATCATTCATTCTCTACATACATTTTTCTGACCTTAAAATTATCATTATTGATTAAATATATAGACTAAATAAAAATCATATAATTAAAGAATCATTGTTCCCTGAGTTCGACTTTAGTGTACTTACCAAGTAAAATTGACCACACGATAATTGTTAAAACTTATGGATTTCAATCATCTATTTCTATCTCCATATACTACAATTCGATATTTCTAAGAGAGGTAGAAACCATGATATCTGCTCTTTACCTATGAATAGAAATCCGGGGGTATTGGATGAGCTAAGTCAAAAGTTGACTTTACGATATTGAGATAACTAAGACCTATGTTGTATGATGTCACGTATATGCACACATCCTTTACCGGTGTCAGATGCAAACTATGTGTTACTACATGTTTAAGTATGTATACTAGGCATGCCATAAGGTTGATGACCTGATCAAGGTCTATACATCAACGAGCTGGTGTGCATATGAGGGCATATGAGTAATACGAACTCTCAAAGGGATCATAAAGATTCACTATTGAACAAGAAGACATGAGCTCACTCGTGAGATATTTGGATAAACCAAGGTTAATTTTGGTCATCTTATTTCGGAAACCCTGATTTGAAGGTATGATATATGCTTTTGGAAGCATGTGATATATACCAACTCCCAATGATGGAATGAGAAACTTAACAATACAACCCTGGAGGAGACAATTCAAATTAGATCAGAAATTCATGTTTAATCACAGTCCTCCAGTATGTAGGACGTATGGGTATTAGGAATACTCGAGGGTGATGAGATCTTAATCAGTTGTATAACCATGACGCTTCCATTTCGAGGGAGTTATGAAATATGTTTAGATTTTAGTGATTCCAATTAGTACACTAGATATCTAATCTTAATCTAAATGTTGGGCATTGATCTGAATATGATTTGAATGCAATGAGTAGATTCTAATCTTGCTGGATCAGACATCACTGAGAGATCTTCTATATCTGGATATGAGATTAAATCTCACTATCCAAGTCATTATAGATGGAACATACAATCTCCTTGTTCTTATCTCTATGTATCCGGAGAGAAGGCACACTATCCTTGAAAGAGTTCAAGAATAGTTCCTTAGATGACATTTGAGCATTTGAAAATTGGTGATTAAATAGGATTTAATTATCATTAATAATGTAGATATGATTCACATTATTTAGACATATGTAGAGAGGCACCTAGGATAATTAAATGTGGATTTAGTTATCATAGATAAGATTAGTGTGAATAATACTATCCACATTAATCATGAATATTATGAATGTGATTCATAATTATAGAGAGATTTAATTGTAAATAAGATTATCAATTTATAAATAAACATGAATTGGATTCACATTTATATAATTAATTGTGAATTAGATTCCTATTGTATAATTAAATGTAAATGTGATTTACATTTGGAATTGGATGGATGAATATGATTCATAATTAGTCAATGATTTGTTTACACTTGTCACAAATAATTTGCAAATTATTTGTGATATTTTGTTAGCAGATAATTGTATGAATAAATATTTAATGTAATAAGATTGGAGAGAATATCTCTCTATCTACAATCCACCGTAGACATCCACCACAAATGTGGAAGGGGACTTTCTCTTTTCCACATTTATAAAGGTGTGTTTCTTCTTTATCTTTATTCATGAGAATGAATTGATTTTAATTGAACTAATTTTTTGAAGAATATCTTCAACTTATTCTTCTTTTTAAATTAATTATTTATGAAGCAAATTGTTGCAAAAAATGTTGGTCATTGGTTCCAATTAGGAGTGCATCTCCATCATCCAAGTAGCTATAAGAGAAATGTTAACCTTAGCTTTTTCTTTAAGAAATACACAATACATGTTGAAGGCAATTGTTGCAACAATTCTCTTTCTCTACCATAATACACGTCCACCCTCTTCCTCTCCATCAACATTATGGGCGTCCCCATGTCTAGGCCTTGTGGAAGATCACAATCATCATTGCGCTGCTGTCGCACTACCAAATCAGCTGCTCGTTGTTCTTCGCCTCCTTCAATACCCTGTGCTCTTGAGGAAGACATCAGATTTCGTGAGATGAAATCATGAGATTCCATGCTCAGATTGTTGCCTTGGATTGTGGGAAACATGTGTTTCATCCACACACCATCAAGTGTTGTCTTATCATATCGGACTTGATACATGAGGCCTCTTTCTCTAGAGGCTATGAGATCATGATCACACTTCAAGAGGTAATCCTTATGCTCGTGTGATCATGATGAAATGACATGAGAATTGCTCCATGTCACATGGTTTCATCGATTTTTTTAAATTTATGATGCCTCATCGACTAGTATGACTAGTCAACTTAAATCGCATATGATGCGATCTCCATGCATTCGTGATGCGTGGGTCTTTGTAGACTCCCTTCATAGCCATCATCTCATCTCAATTCCTCAACCCCTACAAACCAATGGTCTCCTCTCTTTTATAAAACTACAGCCAAAGCTCCACAATTTCCCTTTATCCACCGTATGCGTAGGACCACCTCCTTTATGACAAAGAAGATTAGGGTATGAGCCACGATGAGAGCACCCTCTTGCCAATGGGATCACTTGGAACGATTGAAATCTTCCATTGAAGCAACAATCTTGCTATTAGAGCTTCTGAAATTCTTGAGCTCCATCAAGGCAGTGACTTTTCTCGATTTACCTAAACTGGAGCTCTACTCCGTGCATGTTATTCCTTGATTTGTTATTCCATTCATTTCAAAAGGTATTCTTCTGTCCTCCTATCTCCTTTATCTTTCTTTTGTTTGAATCCTAGTTATTCAAAGGATCTGCTGTACCCATCGTGTTATTTCCCTTGTTCCATCTCTCAACTATATCTATACACCTCCTCTGCCTCATCACTTCTCTTTATCTGTCCATCCCCATAATCCATCTCCGATCAACCATAATGGTTGAACATTTAGCTCATTCCCTCATACACACGTAAGTATCCATATTACACCGTCCCTTATTGAGCTCACGTTGCCATTACCCCATCGGCTAAGCTTTTGAATGCTTTCACAAGCGATTGTTGATCGTCACCTAATATTGAAGGTCCTTCGTCAACCTGCAATAGAGCATGCGCTTTTGAGCTAGCGGAGTATAAAGGGTCGTTTGATTAAAAATCAATAGAAGATCCAACCATCCATAGGTGCCCAACTTCCAATGAATGATCAACGCCTTATCGACCTTTTGATCACCGTGTGGAGTCCAACACTACAATCAGATCGAGCCATCCTCTCAGCATTAGACTTCCTTACAGTTCTAATTCCCTAAAACCTTATTTCACAGGGAATCTAGAAAGTATTTTTTAGGATTGTTTAATGTGACATCACACTCATGCAGCTACTAAAATCATGGGATGAGAGCGTTGGACCTACGATCCAAATACGCTCACGATCTCTGATACTCAGCAAATCGATTCATGCACATTAGATTACCATTTTAAATATATAATAGCAGGAAAAATAACATGAAATGAAATGTAACTGCGACGTGCATTCTCACTAATAATAATCATCAAATTCATGTCCACAAATGAGGTACAACATATAACTATAGAATACATAGCATCGGCTCTCAAAATTTCTCACTGCATTATCTCTCGAAGAAAATAGAAAATAAAAGGGAAGCAAATAAATTACTTTAAGTAATACATACCCTATCTTGTACAAATATGATGACTAAAAGTTCGATCTCCTCAAGTCGCTATTATTGTGTCTGCTGCTCAGGTACACCTATAGGCTACTGGGTTCACTCGAGAGTGACGCTACGAGTAATTACCCAGTAACGAGATACACACTAACACTAATGTAAGGTAAACAAAAAATGTGTACTCAAAACTTGTCAGTATAAGTATGAATATATTGTGAAAAACTGACATGTACCAAGTTATTCTATTGTGAAAAAATGACATGTACTATGTTATTCTAATGTTTATTTGATCATTTTGAACCATCAATTCTATTTATAGATTTGATATTTTCATATAAGAACACATTGTACTGATGTTAAAATTATGATACATTGGTTAAGGCCCACAACATCCTATAGTGTAAATTATGGGTACTTGATTATGAATTATTTTTCTCAAATAAGCACATACAAGTATGTAACTCATAGGCCTCATCCACACGGGAACTTGGTGGTCATCACGGGTAAACCCCAAGGATCTCTGCTCAAGCTGGAATAGGAAAAGCCGTAACTCAGATATCCAACTTCAAATCACATACCGGAACACCTCTCATAATACAAATACTTTAATTAAGTTTGATGCGGTCGCACCTAATTCTACTAGGAGTCCTAATACTGTGTATAAGTGTGAAACCAGGAAAACCAACTGTATCACATGTCTACTCCGTCGAGCGACTCCGAATCTATCCAAGCAGATAGGTGCATTGTATCACCCAAATCGTCTGTTGAGATCGCGACCTTCATGATATTTGTCTGGATCCAAGAGCACGTTCCCAATCCCATACAACGCCTACTCCATTTACCCGATTATCATGAAATCACAGGCACGACGATTAGCACCATCAATAAAAGTTATACTAGGGGCTTGTTGGAATTTGATTATTTATAATGAGGATTATCATTAACTAACCGTGATCCGACTAAAATAATTTCACAATAATGTTGACATCATCTTTACTCACTAAGTCTATTTCTACCATGCATCTGATTTACGACATCATCTAAAAAATAGTACTTTAAATGGAAGTTTCGATTCTCAAGAGATAATCACATAAAAAATCGTTTATATGAGAAACCCCATATGATTAGACACATGTGAGACATTATTTGTAAAAGAAGGTTGATAGTTTCGACCGATAGTATATTTCTAAGGAAATAATGGGCTGCTCTCGCTCTTATTTTTCACATTTTTTTTCAAAAACATCACCATGTATATTGATCACTACAATAACATTGAACTATAGTGACGGTTTTTCAAAATCCGTCACTAAGTTAGCCATTGTTAAATATATAACGGACGATATTATTCGTTGCGAAATGAGTTTTCGTACTCGAAATTAGCAACGAATCTCATATATGTTGTTATGTCATCAATAACGGTCCACACAGTGACGCTTGTTCGTTGCTATTTTTCAAAACATAAACTAATCGTCGCTAATTTTTTAGTTCGAAATTTAACGACGATTAATTAGAAGTTTGAAAAATAGCAACGGATAAATGTCGCTATATGGACCGTTGCTAATGAGTAACGACATATATGATATTTGTCGCTAATTTCAAGTGCGAAAGATCATTTCACAACGAATAATATTGCCATTATATATCTAACAACGGCTAATTTAGTGATGGAATTGGAAAAACCATCACTAAGCTCATTTTTTAGTGGCTCTATATATCCCTCCTATATGTCATTCGAATTTCGTCAGAAACAGAGACTCGTATGCCCTCCATATGGAATATGTAATTTCAACGATCTAAACATTGATATAATCAACATGTTCTAGATGGAGGCAATATGAGACTTTATTTCTGACGAAATTTGAATAACATAAGGGATATATAGATGAATATATGTAGTGATATTTTTGAAAAAAAATAAAAAAAAACGTCAAAATACGGTGGGGCAGCCCATTGAACCCTATACCTAAATACTTTATTTTTATAGCATCATATCATATTCCCAATCATTTCTAGTTAGTTGATGTTTGAATTCTCCTATCACATAATGTGGAGGTGTCAATTATAATGATAGTACAAGGTACGAACCTAATGATACATGATGCATTTATGATTACATAAAACCATATACATCATAAACGTTCTTGAAACCAAAATGCCATATCTTATCCCACTAATATTATAGACTAATGGTGTAGTGTGTAATTGTTATCTATGGTCATCGTATTTATCTATGTATTATGTCCAGTAAAAAAGTATATACTTAGGTCATAATCAACATAAATTCATAGCAGAGTTAATTGTGCTTAGTACATACACAACACCTATATTGAACCTATATGATTGCACTACTTTCTATAGATATGATAAGGATACCGTCCGCGTAAAGCCCATAATGCTTTGGTGAGTTCTTTTTTTAACAAAATCGTAAAAGAAATGGAAATTGAGTTTGACATGACTGCTAAACAAAAAGTAATTTTTCGATGTTTACAAGCTGAACTTTCTCAAGATTTCCTTCTTGCCATTCCTATTAAGGGGCTTGCAATGCATATGTCACACATTGAATATCGTACTATTCTCAAGTACCGCCTCCTCTATTCCCAACAGATGAGGCTTACTCAATATGCCGCAAATTCTGCTTAGATGCTTTTTGGGAGCATGTCTTTCGTTGTAGCGAACTTCCAGGTTTTAAATATAAACATGATTTTCTCAGGGATGTCCTTTTTGATGTACTCAGACATGGGGGGGTTGCTTTAAGAAAGAAGCACCGGTGAATTTTTTGACTGATCCACAAGAGGGGAAATCGACACTTAGACCAACAGATATTTTAATATTTGTATGGGTTGAAGGAAAACATGCGTATGTTGATCCGGCTGGAGTTTTTCCATTGGTGGGTCCGATAAAGAGTGGTTTTGTTGTGAGATATGCTGCACAAAAAAGCTACCTCAACTAAAGTGGCTAATCATGAGAAGGTCTGTATTGACAATCAACATATATTCATCCCTTTGGTTTTGATACATTTGGGTTCTTGCAAGTGAAGCAGTGGAGTTCCTCAAAAGGATCCAAAAAATTATGCATAACAATATTAGATATATGAATGTTGTATTTCGAAGGATTGAATTTAGCATCCAAAAGGGATTGACGGCACAACTTGTTATCCGTCTCCTATCAATTTCTATACAATGACTAATTTATATATCCGTTATATAGATATGCATTACTACTTTACATATTATTACCCAGCATCATTAACGTCAGTGTCCGCAAAGGAAAATACATGTAATATATGAAAATGCCATTTCTTTTCTAATATTAACCCATATGATATGTGCAATCTTGTGATGCCTAATGGGTAAATAAAACTTATTGCAAAGCCATCAATGCTTTCCCAATGATTGGCGTAGTATAAGTTAGAAAATCATTTAGAGACCATACCACAATAACACAAAGGCTTTAAAAATGTTCGAGTATATAGAACCGAAAATAACTCAACCATGGTCGGTCCCAAGGTCGGAAAAAAGAAGAAGGTTGCTTAGGTAGCCGACAACCATTATAAAACAATTGGAATCAAATTTCTAAATAGTGTTCTCAATTGAGAATACTATTAAGAATTTACTTCAAGATAGTTGAATCTTTTCAATATGGATTTAAACTTAAGGTGAAAAAAGTCCCATGTTGTTGTTGTTGTATATAGGACCGAGAATCATGCGAATCCAATGGCAAGAAGAGAAGGAAACTTCATTACCTTTGACGATGTTCCCTCGGGATCTCCTCTCACGCAGAACGTTGTTCCCATCACCCCATCACAATGAGAATGTATGCACGAAAGTGATTTTGAGCTCCCTACGCATGGCGGTCTCAGATCGTCGATCTGAACTCCTTCTCTGTCGACAATGGTGGCAATCCAACAAGTTTTGTGGCCCAATAGGTGGCCTTCATGTGAGAAGATAGATGGTGGACGGTTAGAGTTTGAGAGGGCAGCTCATCCCTCTTATATTTATATGGAAAGAGTTGAAGTTTGAATCCAGTTCGGTTCCGTGTACGGGTCTCGATCCATCAACTTAAAACGTTCATATCTTGAGTTAGAGAGCTAGGAATTCAACATTCTTGGCTTTGTTGGAAATGTCTTGACGAGCTCCATGAAATGATGTAGTCATTTGTATTTTCTGATTGTAGAAATGTTGCAGTCTTTAGATTGAAATAGAGTTGCATTAAATTTGTAAAGTGCAAGATTTTTGATGTCTTCCAATTTTAATGACAAAAGTGTAATATTCTTCCAATTCAAAAATATGAGATGCGTGAGAATGCAAATGCAAGCTATTGATTTTTCTTGGATTTCTTGAATTTAATATGAATAAATTAAAAATACAATTACCAGTATCCCTGATTTTGTGTCTTAGAATTTTAAAGCATAGCAAACCGATCGAATCCAAAAAAATTCACAAAATCGCATAACATGAACCATCGAGGGGTATTTTAAGTTCATAAATCAATTGTAGTATAACCCTCTAAAAACACCAAACAAGGAATACAGTACGTCATTAATTCATAGAACAAAACTTATTGTATTCTAAGCTCAATCCAAAAGGTTTTGTTGTTTAAAATGCTACAAAATGACTAGCTTTTCGTAATTTTTAGTGATGCCTTGAACTAATATTGAATTCATAACTTCTGAACATTGTTTTTTTAACCTTAAATAAGGATTCACCTTTATTCTTTTATTTTGTCTTTAAATCGAATAACTAATGCAGTTCAATCATGTTTACATAGAAATTGTTGGGAGATGGGCAACAAGCTATACCGCCAATCCCTTTTTGATAGCAAATGCAATCCTAAAAAGAGAGCAAGATAAGACGCTCCTTCGCTTCTATAACACAATATTATAACTCACTCTCTCACGTATACATAGGAATTTGTAGGGTTCATAGTAGGGGTGTTCGTGGGAGCGGTACCTTACCCCATCTGATAGTGACCCGCTCCGACCCGTCACAACCGAGTCATGGGTTGATCTAGCCCTTTTCACAGGTAGTCGTTTCTAATGAATACCTAATTTGTTTCTATGGCTAACGGGTACCCACGGGTACCCATGTGGAATCACTTTTATCATAAAAAGAGATTGATTATGTACTAGATAAGTAGAACGCAGAAGCACGTGCACATTGATATTTTATTTTATTTTATTAAATTTAATTGATCGGGCTTGATTTTCACGTCATGGTAATTTTATAATCACTCCAATTTTCTTTTTGTTGTGTCCCTCAACTTATTCGCAAGGATGCTGGCAAGGACATGCATTCAAATGTTCAATTGATTTCTACATAATTTATTCTTATCTAATTATCATGCATTACATGGATATTCAAATCAATTACCATTTACAAATTTTACATCAAATATCTTTATATCCGTGGATATGTCGTATCGAGTGGACATTTTTACCGAGATATTGTAGGTTCATTTGAATAAAAGAAGATATAAGATGAAGTATTGAGCTCGACTCGATCCAATCCGATAAAGCATGACACATGCCTGCCAATCCTCGGTATGTCATGGTCGGGTTAAGGTCCGTATTTTTTAAATCGAGAGCTAAGGCCCAAATGTTATAAAAAATAATTTATATTAAGTTTAATATAGCACGATATTGTAACGGATAGATGCTCAATTAATTGTTACCACAAAATAATCTTGATATAATGTTTTGATTTTAGCAAAAGTTTTTTCCCTCATGAACGCTATATCATATTAAATGTAAGACTAAATCAGACTTCAATTAGAGCAAAATCATTCTATATTTTACTAATAATAAAAAACAAGTAATCTAAACATTAACGTCAACCAAACATTTAGTATATTATCAAATCCGATAAATAATTGATTTGATAAATGAAGTGTTAATCATTATCTTCGTTATGTTTTTTAAGCTTAAAATTCATTACTAATCTCTAAATCTTTTGATGCAAATCGTGGTAATTTTACTTATTTAAAATAGATAAATATTGATTCATTTACTTTATTAAAATCAATGGGTGATACCTAACGTAAAGGGTGTGGTAGGGTCGAGCCAACCAGGGTTCCCGTGAGTTGGGCTGAGCTCGTTTCAAGTTTGAATATTTAGACAATTGACAGTTCGTATTCGACCTAAGGACCGGGCTGACGCGATCCAATGCTCCACTTAAGGAGACATTAGCTGATGTGAACGTCACGATGCAGTTGAACAAAAAGATACTAAGCACTAGAAAAAGAGTGGATAAAAGTTTTAAATAAACATGCGCATGGATATGTATTGATGTGAATGTCACAATGCAGTGGAACAATAAGATACCAAGCACTAGAAAAGAAGGAGCGGATAAAAGTTTTAAATAAATATGCAAATGGGTATGACTATGTAACATATCCATATCGGATTTATGACCGTCTCCGTTTATTTATATTTTTATACTATCCCTAATTTCAAAATGGATATAGATACATATACGAATATTAGCACGTATAAGTCCATCTAATACATGCAAATTTAAGGTAATTTGTATTATCTGGTCTACATCCTTTTCATATGTGTATTTGTTTTTCCATAAATGTTAATAATGTTTATTTTCCTCATTTCAATAATATATCTATCACATCCATATTCATATTTTTAAAATATAATAGTAATATAACAACTATATCCATACATGTATAAGTATTTGCATCCTCTTCAATGTATGGAGGTAACGGGAGCTTACCGTCGAGTACTCAACAGATATCTGCTTTTCTAAATGAATTTTTAACGTGTCACGGGTTATGGTATGTCAGGTATCCGATCGATATTTTCCAACTAGTACTTGTGAGCTTTAGGGTCAAAATGTATGTGTCAAACTGGTATCCAATGGTCCGAATTTTTTTAAACACCGTAGTTCATAGGATTGTTTTATCCACGATATTTTTAAGTCAAAATCCTATATTGACTCTATACCATTGATTACGCTATAATTGATGATCTAATAAATCAGTTCACTCATTCAGCTTGGTGGAGCTTTTCCAATGAGCACTTGGTGTTGGACATGTGAGCCCACGACGAGCCATTATGCAATAAACGTTATTGCGAATATCATTCACTGATCTGAAATGAAGAATAACTAATTTGCATAATAGGTTCCTTAGTACAATTAGGGTTATGTACCATGGCCATCTTAATAATCATACAGCTGTTGGTTCAACTATTGAATCATATAGGCTGGTGCTTGGATGAATATCTAAAGAGTTAGATTGAGGACTCATCAAGCACCATCAAATGATTGTTAAGAGATGATCTCCAACCTGAGTAGGAGATGACAATCCTTTATCACATAGGCTGATATCTGACCGACCTCTTAATGCAGGTCCTCTGCATAGGAATAGAGATTCATAGGTGTCATATTAGTTAGGTCAAAGAGTTGACTTAACGAGGTCGAGATAACCAAAGACCTATATCGTATGCTGTCACGGTATAGGCACACATCCTCTGATCGGAGACAGATGTGTTACTATATGTCTGAGTATGTACATTTGGCAGACTAATAGGTTGATGACCTAACCAAGGTCTATACACCAGCGCGCTGGTATGCATATAAGGGCATATGAGTAATACGATCTCTCAAAGGGATAATACAGGTTCACTACTGAACCGGAAGACATGAGCTCACTCATGAGATATTGGGAAGAATCAAATTTCATGCACGATTGTCTCGCTTTGGAAGCTTGATTGAATTTGTAGGTTTAATATATACCTTTGGAAAGTATATGATCAAGACCTAGGTATGATATATGCTTTCGGAAAGTATATGATCGATACCAAATCCCAATGATCAAATGAGAAATTTACTGATAATATCCTGAAGTAGACAATATAAAGTTGATCTAATACTTCGGGTTTATTCTGGGTCTTCCAGCATGCAGGATGTACATGTGTTGGGAATACCTGAGGGTGATGTGATCATAAACGATTGTATAAACATGACGCTTTCATTCCTAGGGAGTGATGAAACGTGTCTGGATTTTAGTGACTCCTCTCAGTAGAGAAGTAATCTGATCTTGGTCCAAAGGTTGGAGATTGATCTGAATGTGATTCAGATGCAATGAAAAGATTAGATTTACGGTCTTGATTTAATCAAGCATCTATGGGAGGCCCGAGATCTGGATTTGAGATGTGATCTCAATATCCAAGTCACTATACGTGGAACAACACAATCGCCCTGTCCTTATCTCCAAGTATCCGCGGAGAAAGCGCATTATCCCAGAAAGAGTTCATGGATAATTTCATTGTTGATGTAAGTATCCAAGCATCGAGAAAATTGATAATTAAATGTGATTTAATTATCATGGATAATATGAATTTGATTCATATTATAAGGAGAGATATTTAAGATAATTAAATGTGATTTAATATCAAAGATATGAATAATGTGAATGTGATTCATGTTATTTGGGCACATGAGAAAATGAATCCAAGATGATTAAATATGATTTAATCATCTTGGATATGAATAATGTAGATAACACTATCCATATTAATCATATATATTATAAATGTGATTTATAATATATAAGAGAGAGCATATTGTGATTTATATTTGTTAATTAATTATTAATGTATTGGATTCACATTAGATGAATTTACATTTTATTTTGGGTTGTGAATGTGATTCACATTTTTTAATGGCATGATTGCTATATTTCACAAAGATAATTGTGAATTATATTTGTGAAATAATTTACAACAATTGTTGTTGTAAATTTTGAAGATATATCATGAGATAATGAGATCTCATGAGACAATGAGATCTCATGAGATAAATGAGATCTCATGAAAAGAGTAGTCGTTCCCTATTTTCAGGGATATGGTTTATCTCCTTAATATCTCCAAGGATAATTAATTAATTTGATTTAAATTTAAATATATTGATTTATCGATATATATTAAATTAAATTAAAATAATTGTTGTTGTGTTTTTCACAACAAGATCATGTCCATTGAAAGAAACACAAATCAATCTCAACCATTGATTGTGTATTGCCCATGGATTGAGATCCACAGACTCCCAAAATCCTATATAAGAAGAGACATCCTTGCTCTTTAAGACATATGTTAGATGATGATAATGAATGCTCTCTTCTCTCTCTCTCTCTCTACACGTCATGTGCCTCTGTCCATCTCTCTCTTATGGCCGTCCACCATGGAGCCTTTGAGAGAATCGACATCGCTGCAGCATCGTCGTTATGCTGATGGAGTTCTTACTCGTGGATCTCCATCTCCTTCGGTGCGTCTCGTTCGTGAAGAAGATGTTGGATCTCGTGTGACGAGATCAGGAGATCCGTCACTTGGATCATCAACATGGATTGCGAGGAGCACGCGATTCATCCCCGCGCTCGCAAGCGTCTCCTCTGTCGGATCGGACTTGAGACAGGAGGTCTCTTCGTTTAGAGACTCGATCGCAACCACGCTTCAAGAGGTAATCCTATTACATGTTTGTGGTTTAGACTAAACGATCCGAGAAGTGTTCTTGGATCATGTGGTTTCGTCACATGAAAATTTTTTTAATTTCCGCTGCATCGAGCTACTAGTGCGACTAGTCGCTTCTGATCGCATTCGATGCGATCATCACGCTTCCGTGATGCGCTTGAGGATTTTTCCCGTGTCCTTCACTTGGCTCATTAGGATCGTAACAAACACCCTCATTTTACAAGTATTTACAGTCATTTTAAGCAAAAACTATTTATTATTATATAAATATTATATCATACTCTTACTACAAACAATCATATTCACGAGAATAATTATTGATTTAATACAAAATAATTATTTGTAAAATTTAAAATTAAAGGTATGATTATTTCATGTTTAAAATTTTTGAGTGAAAGTGGTCGATTATAATAAGAATATTATATAAATATTAGAAAACAATATATATTTTGCCCAAATGATTGAAAATACTTGTAAAAATGATGGTGCTCATTATGATCTCAATGAACCTTGTGCTCATTGAAAAATTTCCCTAAATATATTAACTTAAAAAAGATCCCACCTGATTTGAAGTTTTCCCTATATATAATATCTTTCTATTAATCTATCTCAATTAATATTTCAAAAAAATTTATTAGATGATTTTTATAAATATGTTGCATACAATAACCACATTGCTGAACGTGTCTTAAGTTTGTTCACCACATTCGAAAATTCGTCCCGACATGGGAGCATGGCTGCTAATCGAACCGAACTGTAGCGAACGTACCTATGTTCGAGTTCGTTTCGATATGGAAGTTCGAGAGTTCGAGTTCGATAAAAGTCCGATTTCTTATGTTCTAGTTCGAGTTCGTTTGCATAACTAACGTTCGAGTTCGGTTCGATAATAGTTCGTTATCAGAGTTTTTAATCAGAACATCCTAAAATGAACAAGTTCAAAAACAAAGTCCGATAGTTCGACAGTCTTAAGTTGGATGTATTATGATATTTAGGTTGTTCATAATTTTCTAGTTGTATTCAATATGTCATTATTTTAGAATTTACACTATCAAGATATAACTATCATAAACATCTATGCATAATAAAATTATCAAAATTCCAGTATAAGATAAAAATTTAAAAAACTTTACTTACCTCTTTGGTACCTCTGATGTTTATCCATTTATATTGTTGTCAATAGACAATCATTGCATTGAAATCCACTTGATCCTAACAATATATCATCACAACCACTGTCACATCATAAATTTTTTATTTGATAGCTATACATGGTGAAAAAATGAGGAATACGTACCTATCTTGATTACTCTTCTTGTTTTTTCTTTAAAATGTACAACCACTTGTCCGTAGATATCAAAGAAGTCACACTAGTAAATGACAAGATTCAACAAATAATATAAATTTAAAAAAAACATGTTAACGAAATAATCTTACAAAAACATACACGGCAAAATGACTTGATTTCTTGCAAATACTCGATCCCAAAAGGCATTATATTGTCTTAATTAAGAAATTGGTCCCAAAAGACAACAAAAAAGTACTAGCAAGTAGCACAATAGAAAACAATAAAAACACTGGCAAGTAGCACACTAGCAACAAAAATTAGACAATTCCAAGTTGAAGTCACGCATCAATGTTTTAAGGGATAGTCTTCTCGCTTAATTGGATTCCAAAATCCTTATGAAAGCATTAAAGAAATACCTATTAGTCAACCTAAAAATTCATGTACATATTAAAACGAATCAAATCAAATATCTAAATTAACATGTTCTTAAGTAGGTGATGTGTTCTAAATGGGAATCATGACGTTCAAACTTTCATCATGAGAGATGTCAACCTATGAAGAAAAATAATATCAATTAAATAATAGTAAAAAATTCAAATGTAATTTTATTTAAAATTCTTACATTGGAAAATTTAGCAACATCTTCTGAATTTCTAATCCAATCCGCTGTGCATACCAAAGCTTCAACAGTTTTAGGTAATAGAGAACTTCTATAATCTGTAAGAACTCTCCCTCCCGTGCTAAAAGCTGACTTTGAAGCAACTGATGTCACTGGAATTGATAGAAGCTCACTTACCATCACTGAAAGGATGGGAAACTTCAACGAATTACTATTCCACCAATCCAACACGTCAAAAGTAGGATCGCCTTTTCTGGATCTCAATGTAGGTTCTTCTAAGTATCTATCCAAATCAGACTTTTCAGGAGGCTCACTTTCCACATTATCCAAATAATTATCTAATTCAGCCTCACTTGTCATTTCACTTTTGAAAGGATTAGAGGATTCTCCATTCTCATCATGAAGCTTGCTTTCTTTATTATTCATGCCAATTCTGTTAGCGTAAAACTCACAAAGATCTGACATGTCATTTCTCAAATTTGCAATATGTTCATGAGCATCCAAAATTTCATAAATCCTTTCATACATAAATTCAATTGATTTTAGCTTGTATCTAGGATCAAGAACAGTAGCGACGGACATCAAAAGACTACATTCTTTCCAAATATTTATCAAACTTTTTCTTCATTGCAACAACCATTTTCTTAATGTACTCATCATCCGATTGAACCTTTTCTTTTAAAATTTCAGCTACTTTTCATATTTTTGGAAGAAACAAATTTGCAGTTGGATATGAAGAGACAGGAAAAACTTGTGTAACTTCATAAAATAATTTCAGAAGAGGCCGAATTTTTTCTGCTTTCTCCCAGTCTTCTTCAGATGATAACCATTTATAATTATCATCCCTTCTTGCGTAATTTTGAAATACGGACTTGTATGAAAGTGCAGAATCTAACATAAAGAAAGTAGAATTCCAGCATGTAGGAAATCCATGGATAATCCCCTTGAAGTTGGGATATTCAATTGCTTGACAATATCACCAAATTTTTTAAGACGTGCAGCACTCTTTTTTAAGTATTTGACACTTTCTCTAATATTAGAAATAGCACTGTCAAGTGTACTTAATCCATCTTGGACCATCAAATTTAATATGTGTGCATAACATCGCGCATGAAAATTTTTCCTTGAAAAATTAGGCAGCCTCTTCCCCTAAAAGTGTCAACCAATGTCCTCACAACAACGTCATTACTGGAAGCATTATCCAATGTGATACTACTGACTTTACTCTCAATATCCCATTCAACCAAGCAATTCAAAATAGCATCAACGATGACAATTCCAGTGTGCGGTGGCTCCAAATCAAAGAAATTGAGAATGTATTTCTATAGCTTCCAATTTGAATCGACATAGTGAGCAGTTAAACACATGTATCCTATTGTTTGAATTGATGTCCATGTATTCGATGTAAGACTAATCATATGTACATTCGAAAGGTTTTTTCTCAATTTTCCTTCTCAGAATGAAAATCTTCATGCAATCATTTGTGGTTGTAGCTCTGGACACCTTTGTAAAGTTTAGATTGGAATATTTAAGAAAAATGGTGAACCAAAACTCTTCAACAATACTAAAAGGATGTTCATGTACAATGTTAAACTTTGCAATAAGTTCACGGGCCTTCATTTGGTCAAACTTGGTGCTAGATAAGGCCAGTGTGCTAAAAAATCAAACTGTGGAGATGGTGCACCGAAAGATAAGGTTTTTTGTTTTTTATCCACGTTCTCCCTCCCCATACACTCAAACTTGTTGTGTCTGGTTAAATGAGATGTTGTTCCAGAAGCAATAATTTTGAATGATTTAGGGAAATCTCTACACTTCCACTTTAACTCAGAACCAGATGCAGTTCTAATTAACTCCTGGGAAAATATTTCATGTACTTTAGATCTTTTCTTCCTTCCTTTTCTAGCAAGCAAACAATCACCATTAGATTCGGGGCCCTCATCTTGTTTTGCATTAATATCATCACAATCAACTTCTTGGATATGCATTATAGATGCACTATCTTGTGAAGAAGGAATTTTCGAAGCAGACATCTACATGGAACATGATTAGTTAAAATAAATTCTCACCACTCATTCAAAAGATATTGTTTATATAAAATAAGTCATGATACAAACTGCACATCAATGTAATAAATAAGACGGGCATCAATAGATAGACTCAAGCACAACCTTAGCATGCTCACTTACTTTTTCCATAGAGAATCTCTACCCATGAAAACCAACCCCCTTATGCAACGGTAAGGCTTGCACCAACACTAAAAATTTCAATCAATCCATCATACAATTGAAATAAACAACACAATGTGTGATCATTTCTCTATAAACTTTTATCATCACCCAATCCCTTCTTAAAAGCCAAATGTGGTGTGGATCTCTTTCACAGGGAATTTTGTTATATGTTATTCTTCTCAAGTATTTTATCGAACAGTTGGTCCGCATAAAAAAATAACTACAAAATAACAAGTGTAAAAAATGTGATTTGTCAGTATCGTTACCACAACCAAGCGTGCAGCGACCTGGAAGGTAGAACAAGGAAAAAACGGCACAACGTGCAGCGACCAGGAAGGTAGAACAAGGAAAAAATGGCACCGGCGTGGTCGTAGTCGCTAGGGATCGTGCAACAACCCGCAGTGGCGGTGAACGGCATGGAGGTGTAAGTGCGGCGGCTAGCAGGGGAGGCGCTCAGGCGGATCAGTAGGGGAGGCGTACGACGATCGACGTGCACCTGTGCAGGGGAGGCAGAATGCTGAATGGATTTCTCTGTTCTCGTTAGGGTTAGAGTAGTACTCGTGTTTGAAATTGGAGTGGAGAGGGATACGAATGGGTTGTGATTGATAATTGGAAATTGGGAATAATTAATATAGGGTAAATTGTGATGGGGTCTCTAGAAAATTGGATTATAAAAGGTAATAGGAAAGAAGTTACAATGAGTGGGGTGGGGATTGGGAAAGGGTGGTGGGAAATTTAATAAAAATATGTATATTGTGTATGTAATAATGTGGGTTGGGGTGTGTTATGTAATATTATATTAATATATATTAGGAATTAAATATATTTACATTATGTTTATATAATGTAAATACAATTTACATGTATATGTATGTGTGTGATATTATCGAACCCGAAGCTTTATCGAACAAACTTATACTAAGTTCATGTTCGGTTCGTTAAGTTATCGAACTACAATTTGATGTTCGTGTTCAGTTTATTGAGCTACGAACGAACATTAATCGAACTATTATCAAACGAACTCTAATCGGACACGAACATGTTCAGTTCGATGCCCTGCATGCGAGGTCGCATTTACCCCCCCAAGATCCGATTATAATCTTGTCGGATCCTGCCCGACTTCTCTTCCCCATGTTAGAAAGGCCCCAATAGCCCTTGTAGGACTCCAAACCCACACCATAAGCCCCCTTTCTCCTTCACCACAAACAGCGGAGCTCCGCTGCCTCTTGCCGCCGCTTCAACTCCCTCGTAGCCGCCTACTCCGCTGCAGATGAGCGGCTACGACGGCCGGGCCTCCGACCCGGGCTCCTACCGAGACCGCCGGAGGTTAGGGCTCGACAATCATCCGCCGCTCTTCGGTCTTACTACCATCCAAAATTTCGACTTTTAAGCGTTCGATGTCGATACCGTGCTTATTCCTTGCAGCGATGTGGGGTTCGGGAGCACACACAGCTACGGGAAGAGCTTGGACGGGAAGAGGGAGAGGGATTATGTCGGTGAATTGGACGGGCTCACACCGTTCGAGAAGAATTTCTATGTGGAGTCGTCCTCGGTGGCATCGATGACCGAGGATGAGGTAGAGGCGTACCGGAGGAGGAGGGAGATCACGGTGGAGGGGCGTGACGTGCCGAAGCCTGTGAGGACCTTTCGCGACGCGGGATTCCCAGGTACGATTGAATCTGTTAGGAAGGGTGTAATTTTTATTTTTATTAGTAATTTTGTGTGGAACGATTGGATTTTTAGTTGGCATTTTCGATGGGATTGATATTGCTAGAGTTCAAAAATTGTATAACGTTTTTTTGATAATTAAGGATTTGGATTGCGAGGCTACTTTTAAATTTATGTTGGACACGACTAACAGCTTCTATCACCATGGTTTTTCATAAGTTTTTATCCTTCTGTATAACCAGAAGAATACTGCATACTTAGGCTTTTGGTTGCAAGGTTGGGTTAGGGTACACCGGTCATCGGTGTACTCCTCCTTCCAACCCTCACAGTTTACTATTCACAGGGATATCCCAACCTAACCCAACCCAGCAACCAAATTACCGGCCACGATACTCCCATGGCTTTTACTAAACAAGCTTATTATTGAGATCGCTGCTAAATGTGACTGCTAGATGAAACGCATACTAATATCATATAATTGGGTTCTTGTTCTTTCTATATATGCTATTCTTAATCATATGAACATGAGTAACCAGAAGGATACACCATGCTTAGAATTACTGATTAAGATACTCCCATGGTCTTTTTTCAACGAGTTTTCGATTTTTGGGACTTGATGGATAATTCAAGAAATACAAGTGGTCATACTATAGCTTGGGTGGTGGTTATTTTTTGGTCCATATGGCTTGTGCAATGGGAATACCTTCCGTGGAGAAAGATTATATATGGAAAATGTTATAGAGCATATAAAAAATTTAATGATCTTTTGGTCTCTATAACTCTTTCGTGATACATAATGTGAATATATTGAAGCTTATGGGTGGGCATCTACATGACTTCATACCCATTTTTCCTAAAAAAAAGAATCGATAGTGTCCTCATTATGTTATTTTGCCAATTAGTTAGAACTCTTACTGCACATTGAGGGTCCTTTTCAAGGTGCTATGCCAACTACTGCTATATTCTTCATATGAAAACACAATTTTCTTGTGAGTTATCCAATTTGATCGATAACGTTCCAAGAGCATCATGTTTCACTTTATTTTGTATTCATATATATTGGCTTTGGTGGATAAACATATAGCAAAGAGAAGAGAGGTCATCGGGAGAGAGAAAACACATTGATGGCCATTAGGAAATGTGCCCAAACCTAACCTTTCTTATGATACAAATGAAAATATAACTCCCTCCGTCCAAGATGCATCTCAACAACCCCCATCCCACTCTCAAAAACCGGAAGAAGTAAAGTGGGATATGGAGAAGAGGAATAGATGATTGGAGGGATAATTTACTAAAGAGATCCCATGAGATCAAGTTTTCATAGTTAATGATAGTTGACTTCAAAGTGTCAGAGTTGGATGCACTCTGATTTGATGGTTAAAAAATGTTCACGAAGTCATTTAACTTCAAATTATATTGTTTACTAGTTTTGAAACTGGAAGGAGAATTTCTTATGCATCATGCTGCCCTTTAAGAAAGAGATTTTATTTCATAGGTTCATCAATTATAAAAGTACCAGGAAATTATTTAAAATCTCTTGAACTTATCATCCAAATTCAATGTTTTCCTTAAACCTTAGAAAGTTCTAATAAGTTAGTAATTTGGAAATTGGATAACAATTTGGAAAGACATGAGCAAGACAGTGCTTACGAAGTGAATGTTGCGGATGCCTAGTGATAACTATGTCTTGCTTTATAGTTTGGTCTGGGGGATTTATGGTGTCCCTTCTAGTTTGTATGTGAATGAATCAATTGGTCGTCCTCTTACTTTTGGAAGGGGGTTTGCTCCATTTTGTTTGAGATTTTGACATTTCCAAGGCCTTTGGATGGGGACAGAGGCGATTTTGACTTTTGGAAAGCTGAATTGATTGAGGGAGCTATATGTGACTAGTTTCCACAACTTTCGGTTCTAGCTAATGATCGTGATGTATGGGTAGTAGGCTTTTGGTTGGGTGGCACATGGACCATATAGTTTCATTATGGGCTTTCTGGTCTAAGGGTGGGAGACTTTGAGGATGCTTGAAGCCATGGATACTATGAAGGGACTATCCGAGGTTCGCGATTGTTGGACATGGTCATATGGGAGTTTCTTAGTTAAAAAGGCCTATAAGATCCTATATCCATACATAGTTTTTGATTCTGGGATCTTTATGCGTGATTGTAAGAGGATTTAAAGGTGGAAGGTCTCACCGAGAGTTAAGATCTTTCTATGGCCTTCGAGGTGTGGATGAGTTATGACATGGACTGAGATTCGGATTTTTTTCAAGAGGTGGATGCCTCTTGTTTGCGTTGTGCTATTGTTTATGAGGATGTGAACCATCTTTTCTTTACGCACGACACCTTGCATGATGCATGGAGGGTAGCCGACATCGGAGGGGTGGCTTACATAGTTGCTGTAGCAATTTAGGAGACTACCTAAGGCCCTGTTTGGTTGCTGGGTAAACTCCCCTTACCCCCCTTAACCGATTTCCCTCTCTCATGTGGGTCCTACTTTTTCTCTTTTTAATACATTAAATAAATCAATTCTCTTTTATCAATTCCATCAAAAAATAATATATTATACCATCATATCATATAAAAATCATAAACTACTTTACTTCTACTCACTTTTCCAAACTTCAATACAATCACATCACGATAACTACACCCTTTTTCAAACTTCAATACAATCATATCACAACAAACCCACTTCAAACCCACCCCCAGTTTAACCCTTTGTCCAAACATCAAAACATAAAAATGGATTACCCTCTACCAGTTTAATCCGCCCTAACCCGCGTACCAAACACACCATAAGTGTTCTGGAGTGGCTCAGAAAGTGATAGGGTTAGGGATTTTGTTCTGATTTAGGTAGGAAAAGAATGATGTGACCTTTCATCAAGAAAATTTTTATGGGAGAATGTAATCAAGCATGCCAAGGTTCTATTTGATCTTTGGTCCATATAATTATGTTTCCAAACTACTGTTCATATAAAAGTTTTGGGTGAATGCCTTATCAGTTATCACATGTTTTTCTTTTTTAAAATAGAGGTGGTGGCAACGTAAAGTGTATATAGAGAGCAATGCATTTTAGAAGTGTATACTAGTCCAAATTCAAAATACAATGGTTCTTTTGATTGGCAAAGTCACTAGAGGGACTTTGTTGTCACCAAGTTCCAAAATTAGGGACCATATCGAGATTTTTTGAACTTTAGAGATGACGATGGAGGCATGTGTTAAGTTTATAAGTTCGGTTATTTTTATCATATGCAATTTATTGTAGAAATAAAATAGGATCAATGTGGATTTTACTTCAACATTCCATCACTAAGTGACCCAGGATATTCTCCTTAAAATTATAGTAACATTTGATTTCTTATTAAAATAACATATGTTGGTACTTGGTAGTAAGGGAAAATAATAGTTTTTCTTGGTGGGACCAAAAGGGTCAAGGGGAGATCATGCTAATTTACTACGAATAATATTTACATGTTTGTTCTTTTCATCTATGATTTTTGAACCCGTTTGACGATAACCTTTACGTTTGGTTGTTGATACTAATCTCCCCATTTTTAGATTTTATTAAACAGATGATTTTGATTATATCCATTCTATTCGATTTTTAGATCCAATTCATTTGGTCCGAGAGTCCATCCTATCACGAGTTTGTGCGTGATAGTGCTTTTGTGCACAACAAAATAACAAAATAAGTTTAGCTTGATTGCAACACTAGAAAAGCACTAGAGGCAACTGATGATAGATATAGTACATACTTGGGTTAATCATGACGACAAAGTTGAGTGCAAAGTGCCATGGCTTAGTTAAGGAGCACTTCTATGTAGAAAATGTAATTATACTTGCTAATAAAATGAGAGAAGGGAGAGGGGTGGGCGAAGGAAGAATATGATGTCAATAGTGGCGAGAATAGGGCCACCGATAGTGTAAGACTGGTGATGATGGAAGAGGCAGAGTGGTTGTTCCTAAGCATGTTAGGAAGGCACGCAGAAGGCCTTGATCTCCAGTGGGGAGGAGGAAGCGACACAAGCGTTGATCTGCTCGTGAATCATGAGGGCCTCTCAAAGGTGTCTCGTTGCTTCTGGTGGCTGGCCATTTCTTGAAGACTTGTGAACGAGAGGTGGCGTGGTTTCAATATCGGCGCATAGTCAATGTAGGATGGAGTGTAAGGTGAACGGGTCATAACATCCAAAGTCCTTGAAGGAAACAACTATATTGGACTCGAGAAGTTGGTTGTCAGTGTTTAAGGGGTACATCATAATTTTTGGGCCTCTTCGTAATGTAACCCATATTTCCAAATTTCAATGCAATCTGTGGTGACTCCCGACTCGGGAGTGCACCCCTTTTTTCATGTTAAAAAAAAGGGGATACATCATGAACCTTTTGAAGGCAATGAAGGACTTGTGGTTGCCGTTGGGGTCATTGTCCGTAGGGGATGTGGTGAAGATTAAAGACTATGTGATATGTGCTCACTGACTCTCCAAGAATGAAGAGGAGCATTTTCTAAATGTGGATGTTAGCTCATTGAATGAAGTCATGCGAAAGAGGCTCAATTTCATGATGACGTGGAGTAGTGTGCTCGTAGTAGGTTCCTATCCATATCGGGGGACCCCTGAGATGTAGAATCTTCACCACCTCTTTGTAGGTGACGACGTTGGTGGGGAGGTCTTTTAGCTATTGTGCGATCGTCGATCGAGAGATGTCTTGGAGGTGATTGTTGAGACGTTGGTCCCTTTTCACATGGTACATATTTCTTTGTGCTTGTTGTTGGTCAAAAAAACATTTTCATTTGTGGTAATAGAGGTGAGTGAAGTCCACCTTGGTGTGGTGTAGTGACTCCCATCTTGGGAGGGCTCCCCCTCGTTATTATTCAAAAAAAAATAGAGGTGAGTGAAGCCTTTTCTTCTTCTTCCTCAAAAACTCCTTCAATGGTCCACTGTTAGCTCGACGAAGATGGTTTGGAGTGACCCATTGACTATGATAATAGACGATATGCCAACGAGAGTGAGGTTGGCCTCGTCAGTTTGAGAAGAAGAGGCATTACAATTTCAAGCATCAGGATTGACGCTTTAGAAGAATGATGACTAATGTATGTAAATGTGCTGTGGAACTTTGAAGGTCGAATGGTTATTTAAATTTCACGAGTGATTGTAATTTGGTCTCGTATCCATTTTTTCAACGGAATCAAGAAGAGTACACCATAGCTATCTCGACTTGTTTTGAACTTTTGTGGGTCCATCTAGTTTTCCACAAGTAGATCTAATGAGGGGGGAGTTTTCTCCTCTCCTTTTTGATGTGCACTCAGTTTGGTGTTTGTCTTAGCTCTTGCCTCAGAGGTGGCAGTGATGACCTCGAGTGGAGGCCTAGGGCTTGATGCCCAAATCGGCCCTCAAGGTTGTGAGGTGTCTTACGACAATGGGTGGAGCTTCTGGAGTTGTGCATGAGTAATTACGAAGGACATTTTAGCATTCCATAGTGGCAAGGGGGAGGAACCGAGGAGCCGAGGAAGTGTTTGATGAAGGAGGAAGCGAAAGGTGGGGAAGAAGGTAGTGGGGGAGGATGGGGCTAATGGAGGGATGTTAGAGAGAGAGAAGCTATCGCTACCAGAAGTGTTATCATTTCTTTTCCAGAAAAAGAAGGCACATGGAGGAGACTCAGTGGGAGGTGCGGGCTCTACAGAATGAAGGTGTGTCAGGGGTGTCTTGGTCGAAGTTGGTCGGGTTGCTATTATTGTGTTGGCTACAGTGCAGGAGGTAGTGGGGGCAAAAGAGTTGTTGGGTGCTTTGGATAATTACAGTGGGTGAATCTGTCGGTGGAGACCTTTTGGTTCATAAATGAAGGTAATCTTTTGTAATATCAGGGGTATGGGGAAACTTGATGAACATTTGGCGATGTGTCTGTCTCTTGGATTTTGTTAGGCAATTACAGTTTGCTTGTAGAAAACTAGGCTTTTAATGTGGTTGGATCTTTGGCAACAACTGGTTCATTTATATGGTGGTATGAGGACACTCTAAAATATGTGTATGATGTGTCCGTGCTTAGATTGCTAATAGTATTGCTAAAGTGTGCAACCTCTCGAGTTATGGGATGATTTGAGAGTGAGGGCTCATTTCCTGTGGAAGCTATAGCTTGTGGGCACATACTTCAATGTTACGCTTTTAACTGATGATTGTCCCATGGTAAGAGATAAGGGGGTCAGAATTTAGACCAAGGTTCAGGAAAGCGGTATGCGTATGCGTTCGGACAGGTCACTGAATAGCGCTTAAGCGGTATGCGGGGGCATATGCGGGGTATATGCGGTTCTACGCGGTTTCCTAATTTTTTATTTAAAAATAAATAAATATATACAAAAGTAACTACAACAGAACCAAACTTATGTATAATTGTGGTCCAACAGAAGATCTAAGAAAAAAAACTTTCATATAGAGTTTAAAACAATCTCTATCAATCAAATATCAATACTTCACTAGAACGGTTAGCACAAAAAATAATTGATAACAATCAACAAAATAAAAAAGTTAGCGCACAAAATGCCTCTATTATTGAATATAATGTCATTTATCTCTGTCGTTATATTTATAATTGATCCTCCATCAAAAGTACCAAACTTTACATATAATATATTACATTCATAATAACTATTAATTGACTAAATTAGTTTGCAAAATTATTAGTATATTATTCTTTTTCTTCCTTACGTGTTTACTCCAATCTCGAAGTACAACTTCTTTAATGATGGATTTAAATAATCATGTAATGCTTGGTTAGCATGCATGCAAAAGTAAGGATAACATGCATAAACAACCCAACAAAACATGGCACAAATTTAAAAAATAAAAAATAAATAAAAAATGTGTATGCGGCCGCACAGACCGCATATGCGGCCTCATAGCCCGCATATGCGGCCCGCATAAGCGCACAGGGCGCATAATGGGGGGCTTCAGGAAAGCGGTGCGCTGAGGGCACCGCATACGCATATGCGGCCGCATAAGCGGCCGCACGGGCCGCTTTCGTGAACACTGATTTAGACTCATCTACATTTTTTGTTATTGTGGATGAGCTTGGTCTGAAGTGTACAGATGCGTCTAACTGCATGTGTATTTGGAGGAGCATCTCATCATGACTTAGAATTAATTGTTTTTCCTGAGATGTTTCAATTATTGTCAGTTGGTGCCAAGGCCTTAAATGTCGGTTTCGGTGACCATTTCGGTATTGACCAAAACAGAATTTCGATGGAATTTCGGTGGAATTTCGACCGAAATTTCGGTCATTTCGGTCATTTTTTGTACTAGGATCCCCATATTTCGGTTATTTCGATCATTTCGGTCGAATTTCGATTTCGACTGGATATCGATATTCGACAGAAATTCGATCGAATTTCACTGAAATTTGAGGCCATGGTTGGTGCTAAACTACGCTCACACTTGAATCACTCCTATCTCTATTTCGACGAGAGTTGTTGACATTTGGGGTTCTTCGTTTTGAGAGGCCGTGGATGCTGGGGAGGGATTCAAGGGGAGGAATTCAAGGGGATGGTAGATGGAGTTATGCTGTAGTCAACGAGATGGTGGGTCAACAACCATGATGGTAGTTGAGAAACTGACATCGTTGAGGAGAGTACTCACTGCCTACAAGATGGAGACGCAGAAGAAGTGCAAGGAGAAAATTGTGTCCCTTGTGAAGATCTTTCTTTCGATTGGATGGCGTGAAAGATGATTGTGAGTTGAATGGTGCAAAGTTGGGACTCTGTTGAGTATAAGAAAACATCATTGAGGAGGACAAGAAGAGGAAGGTGGAGTAGAGGCAGAGATTGCTACGTAAGTGGTTGCATGAGGGGATGTAAACACTGAGTTCTTTCATACTATGGTCAACGAGAAGCAAAAAAGCAGTCTCATCCATCCGGTGTTGATGGGTGGTGAATGGTTCCGTGGGGAGCATGTGATTGAAGCAGAGGCAGCGGGGCATCTCAAGGTTACTTAGGAGAAGTGTTTGCATTCTGGTCTGGACATGGTGACTCAAGGGTGTCCCAGGAGCAGTATAATGGGTTAATTTGTTGATTCTTGATCCCAGAGGTCAATGAGGTTGTCTTAATATTGAATGCGGAGTCCCCTGGGGCCCGATGGTTTCCCTGTTCTCTTTCATGAATTCTATGATGTGGTTGTTGGTGATGTTATGGAGGCGGTGGATGAGATTAGGTGGGGAAAATGTGGTTTCAACCAAGGGAATAGGGCTGATTCTTCCTAAGAAGGATAATGACTACGATCGACGAAGGTTGCGACATAGATATCCTTTGGCTGTCCTTTTCGTGATTGTGATAGGCATGCTGTTGGTCATGGTGAATGGTGTGATACAGGGGAACTACTTTGATGGGTTCAGATAAGAGTATGTTGATGACACCATTTTCTTTTTCGAGTGAGCTTGGGTTTTTCCGTCCGCATGAGATGAATAAGGCTTTGCTCTGTGATGGGAATTTGGGATGATGGACGACCTCTTGTTCTGTCTCATGAGGGAGAGTTACTATGTGAAGATGCATCTTGATGTGTCGTATGCAGGGGTGAGGTACCCTCATACTTTGGAAATAGTCTATTGCAACACTACCTGAGATTGCTTCCTTTATTTTGTCAATTATTAGGGATTGCTGATCTTTTTGTTTCTGGAGACTATGGTGGCAAACAACTAGACTAGATTGGATGCTGGTCCTGCGGAGTGGTCGTTGATTTTCTCTTTGGAAATTTTGGAGCATAGGCTGCAGGACTATGCTCATGGGAGACTAGATTGTATGCTGGTCCTGCGAAGTGGTCGTTGATTTTCTCTTTGGAACTTTGGAGCATAGGCTGCAGGACTATGCTCATGGGGATGCTGGATCTAGAGGAATGGCCCTCGTAGGACACCCATAATCTCTAGACGTGGGAGGAGGGGCCTTTCTCCGTGAAGAAGGCATACAATGCCTTGACTAATGCAGGATGTGTGGGGAACACGGATTCAGCAAGAGATTGCCTTTTATTCATTGGGAGTGAAGATCTTCATATATCTGCTTAGAAGGGGGAGTTGTTTCGGAAATCCCCATGACTCAGCCTCAAGACTACAAGTTTCAGCCTTCAGGGTAAGTTTTATTCTGTCCTTGGGTGGTGAGTTTGGCCTGTTTGAAGGAGGATGAAGATCTCTCTCATCTCTTCTTGTGCGATTTTGCAAAGGAGTCATTGAGGATGGGGGGCTGTCATGGGTGGATGCTTCCAAATCGGAGGAGTCTTGCAGAGTTTTGGGAATGACTTACCATTCTAAGCTGGAGAACTAGGTATTTCTTTGTTATCTGGGCTATCAGGTTGACTAGAAATGATGTGTTTTTTTGGAACGAGCATCTTGTTAATTAGAATGTAAACATACATGCTAATTCCCTGTTTAATTGTGGTTTATGTATTTGTAATTTTCTATTGATTTGTGATTAATGGTGATTTTATTTGGGCAAACATCTATATCGGGTGCTTTTTTTAATTTTTAAAATCAAACTGTCTACTTCAATGGTCAATTTCCAATGCTAATGCTATATTTTAGTGTTCCAATATGTCTACTTCGGTATTTTCACAGAGAGATTTTCCATTGAATTATATGATGCATTTATTTGCTTGCATACCTTTTTTATTGACATAATTTGCGAATGACATATTGGATTTATGTGCGTGCGGCTACTTTGCGAATGATTTGATGCATTTATTTGCATGCAGACCTTTATTTACATAATTTGCTGCATTGACTGTGTTTGAATTATTTATTTTGTTATTTCGAATCCTCTGGATGGGATCATTTTCTTGCTTTTGATATGAAGAATTGACGTAATTATTCATTTTCATCCACCTTGATAGCAACATGACCTTCTGAAATTCCTGCTCCATTTTGATTCACGGGAGTTTTTGTGGCACTGTCATTCATGCTATGCATATACCTAGCCTACTTCGCCTTGCAGAAAAAAATGCAATCTTACATGTGTGAAATCGAAGGTTAAATTCCATCTATTCATTACATTTGATCTTTTAATCTAACACAAAGATGACACTTTGAAGGATAACCTTTCACTTGTCCCCTTTCAAAATTTATCCATTTTCCTTTATCTCGCATCTGAGTGTACCTTCATGATGGCCTTCATCCTCTCTTTGAGCAGAGTGCTCTTCCCAGTTTTTTTATAGAAATTTTTGCTTTGATCATGTAGTTTCATGCAGGGACACCTTAGCATCAGAACCTTTTTACTCTCCTCCCAATATTTGGTTTTTGCCTAACATTCTATTTCCTGTATGATAGTGGAAAATCTTGAAATTTTATCCTACGAAAGTTGTCTTTGATTTAACATGATTTTTTGTCATATTATGTCCAGTTAAGTTATATGGCTCTTGAATGGCTTTGTTTGAATGTAGAATATTGGGTGCATCATATCTTAGAAGATCACTTTGTTCTTAGCTCCCCTTCATGTTTAGTTAATGCATTGATTGTATTAGGCTGGAATATGACAGATTTACCGGCATGACTAGAAGTCTAGAAGTGGAGAGTGAGGGTAGCATGTAATTGAGGATTGGACCTTTGTTTCAATGAAAAGGTATTATTAATTAACACGGCTACCTTGCATGATCACCATGCTTTTGTTTAAGTGATAGTAATCGTTTGCTGGGAAAAAATCATAGGAGAATTTCTCATATCGAAGAGATGCATTGTGGGCATTTGCGTGAACACTGTCAGATGTCTGTGCACTTGATGTTTGAGATGGACTTTATAATTGTTTTACTAGATATATATTTGACATGAATTTGATTGCTATTGCCAGTTATTACTGTATGCTTGTAGCAAGTTTAGTGATATAATTACTCACATGCTTGGATTTTTTGGTGGTTTTCTTTGCAGATTATGTCATGCAAGAAATAACCAAGGCTGGGTTTACAGAACCTACACCAATTCAATCACAAGGATGGCCAATGGCTTTAAAGGGTCGGGACCTTATTGGCATTGCTGAGACAGGATCAGGAAAAACGCTTGCATATCTTTTACCAGCTATTGTCCATGTCAATGCGCAACCATTTTTAGGTAAAAATTATACCGAATATTACTTTTTATTATTTCTTTCCTAGCCAAATTGCTGGCTATAATTTCTGATCTGTGTTTTTTCTGCCAGCTCCTGGTGATGGACCAATAGTTTTGGTTTTAGCTCCAACTCGTGAACTTGCTGTTCAGATACAGCAAGAAGCAACTAAATTTGGAGCTTCTTCAAAAATAAAAAACACGTGCATATATGGTGGTGTACCGAAGGGTCCTCAAGTCCGTGATCTTCAAAAAGGTTTGTTTTTATAGCAAGTTTTGATTATTAAATAAAATGTATTTTTCACTGATTGATTGAAATCACACTGGCTGGATTTGCTAGCTTTATGCCGTTGTTTTCATAATGATATGTTTTTCCCCCTCTAAATTAGGTGTGGAAATTGTCATTGCAACGCCTGGTAGATTGATTGATATGCTAGAATCACACAATACAAACTTGCGCAGAGTAACATATCTTGTTATGGATGAGGCGGACCGAATGCTAGACATGGGTTTTGAACCTCAGATCAAAAAGATTGTTTCACAGGTATGCTCTCTTTCATTTCTCTTTATCCCGCTTTTGTGAATTGTGTTGCATTTCAATTTACTTCCATTGAAATGCTCATGCTATTTCTTGCAAACTAAAGATTCGCCCAGATCGTCAGACACTCTATTGGAGCGCTACATGGCCCAAAGAAGTTGAACAACTTGCCAGACAGTTCCTTTACAATCCTTACAAGGCATGCAATCAATCTGTCTTTTTCCTCTTCTCACGAATGTTTTAACAGCCATATCTAATGGAACTCCTTTGATTACATAGGTGATCATTGGTTCTGTTGACTTGAAAGCTAATCATGCAATCCGCCAACACGTAGAGATCCTCTCTGAGGGCCAGAAATATAACAAGTATGAGTTTTTTTTACCTTGCCATCACTCAGTGATTGTTTTTTTCAGAAGTCATTTTTGACATACTGATTTATGGTCTTCAACCCAGATTGGTGAAGCTTCTGGAGGACATCATGGATGGCAGCCGCATTCTGATTTTCATGGATACAAAGAAAGGGTGTGATCAGGTTACGAGGCAACTTCGTATGGATGGGTGGCCTGCTCTTTCCATCCATGGGGATAAAAGCCAGGCAGAAAGAGACTGGGTTTTGTCGGAATTTAAAGCTGGCAAGAGTCCTATAATGACTGCTACTGATGTTGCTGCACGTGGTTTGGGTGCGTCTCCCACTCTATTTTAACTGATTCCCAAGTGCCAGCCTTTCTAATTGATTTTTCTTCTCTTTGGATGTGGCAGATGTTAAGGATGTGAAGTATGTCGTTAACTACGACTTCCCTGGGTCTTTGGAGGATTATGTGCATCGAATTGGTCGGACAGGCAGGGCTGGGGCCAAAGGAACTGCATATACCTTTTTCACGGCAGCTAATGCTAGATTTGCCAAGGAGCTCATTAAAATACTAGAAGAGGCTGGTCAGAAAATAACTCCGGAATTGGCTACAATGGGGCGAGGCGCCCCACCGGCTTCCACAGGTCAGTACATCTTCTATCCTGTCCATCCATAGAATGTGCACCCTAGGTTATGCTTAATCGATTCGATGGACTATAGATGATATTTGTCGAGCTTCCCATACATTTGCACCTTTGGTTGAAGCTCCATTTAGTTCCCCCCAGTAATAAGAATAACTTACCCATATTCCATCTTCTTCCTACTAACACAAAAACACCCAAATAATGGGAATAGGGAATGAACCCTTTCGTTCCTTCTTCTACCTTCCTTATCCTAAAGCAAATGACCAGCCCCTTAGGTTTCTTTTTCCGTTCTTATTTTTTATTTTTCTTTTGTGTTTTCTCTTGGAATCGCAATATTTTGCGTAACTCTGCAAGATTGTTGACGGCATTGTCATGGCCTGAAAACAGGATACGGCGGTTTTCGCGACCGTGGAAGAGGGTTTGGGGGTGGACGCTTCAGTTAGCTGCTTGAAATCCTTGCACATTTTTCATGTTACTGTATGACGGAATGCGCAACATATTTCTCTTGTAATTTTGTGCTTCTTTTCAATGAATACTATTTTTACTGAAGTGCACAAGAAACCTTTGATTACTGGAATCGAGTTGAACTTTTCAAGAGCTGATGGGCACTGACGAAACTGACCACACCTTGGCAGAGGATTCTAATCTTTCATGCCTAGCTGTTAAAGAAAGTACTTGACCTTCCCGGCGAGCGTAGTAGACATATAGATAGCAAGGTGCACGAGAGGTGGTTCCCGAGTGGCATCTTCCTACTGTTGCGTGATTTGGGAAACTGTCCAAACTTACATGTGTAAACTTGTAAGGGTGTGCCTATGTATTTGATTGTTTCCTTTGTCGATGTTTCGTCGGAACCATGTTTAATTCGAATTTCTTGGTGGGGTTCGTCCAGATGGAATGGTTAAGAGTGTACAGGAAGCAGTCGATAAGAACAGGAATCTTGCGCAATCTGCAATGTTTTCATGTGTTGTAAAATATGATCTGGTATCCTGTTCTTCCACAGAGTATCTGGAAATAGATGATCTGATTTTCCACGATATCGATAAGTAACGGACTGTAAGATATGATATTGGTTTTGGTTTTACTGGCTATGGTTTTCCTTATCCAGCCTTGCGGATCGATTCTAACTTCCTGAATTGGATAGAAAGCCAGCTCGAATCTGGTAGCACTTAGCAGGCCCTGTGGAGATGCCGATGTTTGAGTTGATAATTCAGGCGGAATGTAGAAGGTTAACATGTGTTTTGTGAATAAATTTGAATGGTTAGGAGTGGTGTAATGGTAGGCATATTGTGATATTGCTTTTGTCATATAGATTATATTTAGGGTATGTTTGGTATGTGGGTTAAGGTGGGTTAAAGTGGTCAGGGGTAATCCGTTTTTTTGTTTTGGTGTTTGGATAGAGGGTTAAACTGGGGGTGTGGTAGAAGTGGGTTTATTGTGATATTGTATTGAAGTTTGAAAAAGTGAGTAATTATTGTGATTGTGATTGTATTGAAGTTCGAAAAAGTGGGTAAAAGTGGAGTAGTTTATAATTTTTATATGATACGATGGTTTAATATATTATTTTTGAAAGGATTTGTTGACGGAGAATTGATTTATTTAATTTTTTTTAAAATAAAGTGGGACCTACATGGAGAGAGAAGGTATGAGGTAAGGGGGTAAACTCCCCAGTGCTTGCCGAACGACACTTTAGGGTAAAATAGCATTACCTCTGGAGGGAGCTAATTTCGCTACTTTGACCTGTATTTTTTTTAATTTTGTGGTATTTTCTAGTAACACCTCGAGCAGAGATAAGAGATAGAGATAGAAAATTTTTTTATAGGTGGGGCCACTGTTTGCTTTGATATGTTTGATTGGAGTAAAATTGTCATAAAATTAGATGTAGTATGTGTGCTTTGAGTTCAAATCATAATTCAATCAATTTTATGATTTAAAAATTCAATTTAAAAATAACACGAGTTAACAAATACGATATGCGAACAGTGGATGAGATAGATGACAAGACCAGTGCACAAACGTGACAGGGAGCATGGACGGATGTCGAGCTTGAGGATGTCGATGAGGATGGCGCTGTGAAGGTCGAGCTTGAGGATGTCGATGATGACAAGGATGGGGATGAGGGTGTAGGGAGGTTGCTGCCCATGCGTGCGACAGAGATGAACTAACTCAGAAGGGTTGTATGGATGCCAGGAGAGGGAGGAGGGTATCCGTTAGTGGAGGAGGATGGGAAGGAGGAGGGCGTCGGCCAAGGGAGGAGGAGGAAGAAGGGAGGGGACGGACATGGCATGGGGAGGAGGATGAGGAGGATGAGGGTGGAGGACATGATGGGGAGGAGGAAGAAGCAAGGAGGAGGAGGACGGGCAGGGGGAGGAGGCTGGGGGCGAAGGATGTGGTGGGGAGGAGGCGGAGGAAGCAAGGTGAAACGCCCCGCCTCAACGGGAGCGCATCTCCACACCCATCTTCAATATTACCCAACAACAGTCATAAACAACCCGCATGATATACCATTTATACAAAAAAAAGACATAGGGAAGAAAATCTAAGTTTCCATTGATAATAAAAGTCCACATAAGGATAGCAATAAATCCTCATTGTTTCTTTATTACATCATAAATACTTGAAAATGAAGGATAGCAATAACTACTAAGTAGCTAGTCCTCAACCTTAACAACGTCCTGCAGATGCACCACCAAAGATGTCAGCCTCTGTCTCCTGCTTTACAATTCCTGTTGGATTTCCAAAGAATATAACTTATGAGTCAACTGACCCAGTAAGGATAGAATAAATTGTAAATCAAGAGATATTAGGTAGGCAATGCGAATGCAGTAACTGAACAAGTATAGAAGAGGACATTTTAAAAGCATCTAGCAATAAACAATTTCTTATATTCTAGGCATTTAACACGTACGCAATTAAAATTAATTCTTTGACACATCTTAATCCATATTTTTATTTACTTATCCCGGACTCGTTCGTCAAAGGATAAAGCCTACACTAGGAATGAAGTCTGCAACACTCCATTCATAGTGCAACCTAAACCCCGTGCACAAACGTGATCCTTCAGCTAGTCTAGTTGGTAGTACTCTGACACCCGTGACAGGGAGCATATAGCCCGAAGAGTCGTAACTCCGTCAACCGAGTCTTCCAGAGGAGTTTCGCTCGCTCTAAAACAAGTACCACAAAACAGATCCGTACGGTGCGAAGCACGCGTGCATCCATCTCAATTCCACCAGAGTACCCACCGCCACCCCACTCTGTGATGCCCCTTGAGTGGGGATGACTCGCTGTCGGCTCAGCCGGACTACAAGGGCGTGTACCCACCTTGTAGTATTTATCATTTATCTCATGATCTAAAATCCTTATATCCTGATATTCAAAGCATAAGCATGCCATACTTTTCTTTTTCTTTTTCTTTTTTCCACACAATGTCTCAGTCTCACTTGGTTGATTAAAATCTCAAAAGCACATAGCCACATATAACTCAAAATATATGACAGAGAAATTGTGATATATATAGAAGGCTCAACATCCACTCCAGAATGGTCATGCCCTTTGATACTCCTGTCATGCTAAGATCAGAACTAATTAACATGTAACGCATTGTCATTCAGGGCTTAAAAAACGTAATGACATTCCAATTAAAATCTAACACACTCATACCAAATTTTCTCCTACCAGGTCACATTCAACATCTCTCAAGATGGCTAACCCATATAGAGGCTCACGAAACTAAACCTGAGTTTGTTGTGCACGCCCTCTAGACAAAAGAATGTCATCTAGTTTAATATAGTTTTTAATTAAGCATAAGACCCTAAACTATAATGGCATGAACATTAGTCAAGAAAGATATTTTACAATACGTAATGTTACATAGCCTAGTTGATAACGTGATATCATTACCGCATATATGGAAAGCATATAAAGGAAAGGTGTAGCTGTAAATCAGGGTAATAATATCTCATCTTTAGCTTAATATGCCATGCTTATTAAGGTTGTTCAATAAAATAAATCATACTTTAATACATATCAGAAATTAAGAAATCATAACATACAATATGATATGCATGCTATTGTTATGAGTTGTTGACAAGAAGAGTATATTTCGTTCATATTATAAGTAGATAACATGTACTAATTTATATTCCTGAAAATGATGTCAGTATGTGGTACTCTAAACTTCATGCTTATAATGGAAACGAGATTTGTTATTTTCCAACAAGAAATCTTCACGTGATAATTCTACAATAGTCCATTTTAGTTTCATTAGAAAATTATCACTACATGGGACTCAATTACGTTACTACCATACTCAAGCTTCCCATACTTGTCAATACATAATTATTTAATGACAAATATTTTACAAAAATTTCGTGTGAGTTAAGACATACGAGGATGGATAAAAATCATAACACATATCTCCATGTCATCAATTTTCACCGTGGTCATTACGCATAAGGCTGTACAATAACCTTCCATAAACACATTAAAGAAGAACACAATCCCAGGGACATAATAACACATATGGGTGGTTCACGATCGAATAGTTTGCGGAGTTCATAGTATACTCCATATTAAACCGCGAGAAATAATATTAAACCATGATGATCAATAACATCTAATTTATCAATCCATAATGATTTAATGGAAAGGATATGAATTACCAACATCAAGAGGAGACCCCGGGGTCGGATCGAAACTGAATAATCATCCCCAAAACCACATTCTCCAAAATCACAAGATAAGCGAAAGGAAAGGGAGAAGGGTGAAATCCGTTACCTATGTTAGCATACGCCTCCAATCTGCGTTCTTGATCGCTCGATCAAAAATCCGATGAGAGAGATGACTTTCTCTTGTGATGACGCTCCTCCTTTTCCTTTTGTCGTGAAGCTACGTAGCTTGCACCTTTCTTCCTTTGGTTCCTTAGCGAAGGAGAGGGGAAATGATATAAGAGAATGACTTGGGGAGGGGAAAAGATGATGGATTAGGGTTTGGAAAGGAGTGGGAATGAGGGGAGATGAAGGGTGGAGGTATTAATATATTGTAGGTACAAAACCCTAATTTGAGAATCCCTAAAATAGCCCTAACCCGTAATTAGTTAACCAAATCATGTAACCCTTAATTCCCATCAACATCCATGACCCTTCTTCACTAAAACATTCATATCTCCCACATCCAAACTCGGATTACGCGTTTTTGGACTCGTTGGAAAGCTTTCGACGAGATGCTTCTTTTGAGTATAATATTGAATAGGTTTTAAAACTTCAGGAAAATCGAAAATTGTGGGGTGTTACACAAGGACTGGGAGGAGGAGGCTGGGGGCGGAAGATGTGGTAGGGAGTAGGCAGAGGAAGCATGGACGGGGAGGAGGAGGCTGGGGGCAGAAGAGGTGGTGGGGAGGAGAAGGAAAAAGTAGGGAGGGGGAGGACGGGCAGGGAAAGGAGGCTGGGGCAGAGGAGGTGGTGGGGAGGAGGCGGATGAAGCAAGAATGGGGAGGAGACTGAGGGCGGAAGAGGTGGTGGGGAGGAGGCGGAGGAAGCATGGACGTGGAGGAGGAGGCTGGGGGCGGAAGGTGGGGAGGAGAAGGAAGAAGTAGGGAGGGGGAGGATGGGCGGGGGGGGGGGAGGAGGAGGTTGGGGGTGGAGGAGGTGGTGGGGAGGAGGCAGAGGAAACAAGGACGAGAAAGAGGAGGTTGGGGGACGGAGTAGGTGGTGGGGAGGAGGAGGAAGCAGTGAGGGGAAGGAGGGGTGTGGGGAAGAGGTTGGGGCAGAGGAGGTGGTTGGGAGGAGGTGGAGGAAGCAGTGAGGGGGAAGAGGAGGGGACTGGGCGAAGGAGGAGGAGGAGGAGAATGGACGGAGGAGGAGATTGGGTGGAGGAGGAGGTGGGGGAAGAGAAATGGGATGAGGAAAGACATTTTAGTCATATTTTAAATTTAATTCCTTTTGTGTTCATAGAGTTAATGTCTGTTTGCATTGAAGTCAGACGACAACTAACCTGAGGGATACAACCGATAGACAACAAAAAGTTGGGGGGCAGAACTGATATTCTCAAAAAGGGAGGGGCATAACTAATATTGCAATATCTCGAAGGGGCACAAATGATAAGAATCCATTATATAATATATATAATACTTATATAAAAATGTAAGGATGTGGTTTATATTATATTAGTTAATATATAAATAATATTAAATATTGTATATGGATATCTGGCTGGATCCAAATATTCAATCCATTACCTGATTCGCATTCATATTCGAAAAAATTTTACAAATCAATATCCGTATTCAATTAATATTCAGATACAGAGATATGATAATTTTTCGAATATGGTAAGCAGATATTCAAATATATCTGTACCCGTTTTCATCCCTAAATTTTATACCTTTTTCACCATTTTAAAAAAAATCATTGTAGTATAATTATTATCAAATACATGTATATTTAAGCTAATATTTAGAGTATTTCTAATATTACTCAAATGTGATTAGTATCTATTTTACATCGTCATATATTTTCTAAGGGTATGGTAACATATTTTTCATATCGTCAACAAATGCATCTGCATCTTTATTCATATTTAAAAACAGATAATGATATGGTAGCACCTATATAAATACCTAGGGGTGGGCACTATATGAATCCGTCCATATAACCCAACCAAATCAATGAAAAAGAATCAGAATGATTTGGATCATTAGGGTTTTGGGTCGGGTTGGACCCAAATCATATTCCTTTTCGGTTGGTTGGTGGATCTAATGTCTTCCACCCAACCCACCCAAATAACCCAAACTATTTCTTTGGATGACAAAAGGTTGTAATCCCACCCAATCGGACCTATATGCACTTAATATATAATATCAATAATTCTAAACTCTCATATATATATATATATATAATGTACAAGTTGGATTCTTCAATCCAAGTTATCAATTGGTTAACAACCTTGTCTCACTAAACATTATTTCAGTTGTTATTATGTGTTGTACTCAATATATTTTTTCTCTATCATCCTTAATATTATCATTACATACCATAAACAACTGAGAGCTTGCCTTATTACCGTATAACTATGCTCCCATCCCTATCCACTTCAGGTGACATAAATTATTCTTGAAAATCTCTAACCTTCAACTCCATATCAACTTGAACATATCCAAACGTTCTTCATCTATATTGAACACATTCCTCCAACTTTCTTCTTCTCTATTGAGCTTAATGCATGCTTACTTTGACATCTTTTTCATACATCAATGGTCCTATCATTAATGGACTTATATGTAATTTGGTTTTCACCCAACCCAATCGATCTAAACCGGTCACTACATACCTCTCTGTTCACATTTCTCGTGGAATAGATATCGAATAATGATTGATTTTTATTTGAATGATAATAATATTTACATACATATCTATCTGATAATAAACAAATTTGAATGCATATATAAATTTTTTTAAAAATATTGGACACTAATACTTTTTCCGATTGCTTAAATGTTCGAATCGTGATTTATATAAGATAAATACTGACATCGTAAAGTATCAAAATCAGATCTATATAATAGTAAGAATATGATAAATAGTTGTAATGACGAGTCAATGATTGATGCGGAGAGAACCACATGAACGTTGAACGACAAGTGGCGACTTGCCGACGTGTTTTTTTCTAGCGGGGGAGATGGAGGGGTGATTCAAACCCTTATCTGTTTTAGTGGGAGCAACTGCTTCTACCACTAGACCATTAGGTGGGGTATGTTGCCGACGTGTTGATATGCTGAAGCTGCATTGAGTACTCGACATGCCAATCGATGAACGGTATGCATATGCTGGCTACTGTCATGAGCAACCTGCTAAGAGCTAACGCTGCCGTACTCGATGACTCCTCGCAGGACTGATGGAGAACAAGTTATTATATGGTCCTTCCCACTATTAGTTTGCTTGCGTTCTCATGGGGGCATCCCTACCCGACCTCATACCTCGGCCACTGACCTTGATTTAGATCACTATATAATAACAAGTTCTCATTCAAATTTTGACTCAATTCGATACGCATATTCCATCCAATAAACCTATCAAAAACTAACAGTCTTAAATTCTTTGAAATTGACTCCTTTTAGATGGATATATTAAGAATGTCTGTTTTAAATGATATTTAGATGAGAATTTTGGTGATCTAAATCCCCTTAAAAAAATATCTTAAAAACTAAAAAAAGAGTGCACTAGCGTCATTTAATCTTTATATTTATGATCACAACACATTGTGATGTTGGTGAACATGATTATAATATGGTTAAAAAACGTGAGAGTACGTATACAATTTAAGTCATTAGCTTTCGTAGCTCAGTTGGTTAGAGCACCCGTTTAGTAAGCGGGAGGTCTTGAGTTCGACTCTCAACGAAAGCATTTTTGTATTTTTTTATCTCATGCTGTTTTTAATATTTTTTGAGTATCAGTTCCAGTTTTCAAGATAAAATTTCACGGAAGGGTTCGAAGTTTTGGGGTAAATATCAAAAGGGGGTTTGATATATATATATATATATATATATAATGGTAAAATGGGGTTGTCTCCTTCGGGAACTAACTTGACTCCTCTTGTTTCATTTTCCTTTATTTTTATTTTTTAAAAATAAATCTGTGTATTTTCATCATTATATTGTTGAAATCGACCTCGTCTGGATGGAGGCCGTAAAAGTCTCTGTTTCGCACTAAACTTGAATGACATAATACAGGGATATAATAATGAAAATACCAATGCCGCATCGATTTCAATTTTGAAGGTAAAATTCCACAAAAGGATTCGAAGTGTCGGGGTAAATACCAAAAGGGGGTTTGATATAAATGGATAAAATGAGGTTGTCGCCTTCGGGAGCTAACTTGACTCCCAACGTTTTGCATGTTTTCATCATTATATCACTATATTGTATCATTCAAGTTTTATGCGAAACAGAGACCCGTATGGTCTCCATCCAGTCAGTCATTTTTTAACGATCGTATAATTGTTGAAATTGATATTATCTCGATAGAGGCGTAGAAGTCTCTGTTATGGATATAATGATGAAACACACGAATTTATTTTAAAAAAAAAATGAGACAACGGAACTAAGTTGACTCCCCGAATGAAAAACTATTTAAATTTCTTTGTGTAATTCTGAATTGAATATTCAGATTCAATTCATTTATTTCAAAGTTTAGATATAGATAATACTATAAATATTACATGAATTATTTTATGTAAAAAACATTGTGATCAAGACAGATACAAAGAAGGAACTCAACATAGCAGGACTATCATTTTCAAGTGCAAGAAAAAGGAGCATTATCATTTCTTTGGCAAAGAATGAAAGACGAAGGAAAAAAGATTGGTACAATATGAGGGAACGTGGAAATAAATGCGGGACAAGGAATTGTGATAAAAATGTTAAGCTTTTGTTCTTTCCTAATTGATTTTATGGCTAATATTTCCAGCTCCATTTTTTATTATGGGAAATTTAACTGCAAATTTGATCAATTACTCTTCGGGCTTTGAAAACAAACATACGTATATATTGAGATAAAATTTTGATTTCTGTGCCCGATCCATTCAAGTTCTTGTTTATCATAATGTTAGTTCTCTCGACCATTGGATGATGAGAAATTATTTTATTATTTTTGTTCGTAATTACTATACATAAATTACCACTATTCTACTTAATATAAATTATTAATAGTTTTCTTAACTTAGTATACTTAATATATATTCCATATATTATCTAACAATATTATTTTACTAATTATTAATGTATTATTAATATAAATTTACATTTTTTTCCTTTAGATTTTTATTATATTTATTTACCATGTCTGTTTATATTTATACTCTTCTATGTATTATATTTTTTATTTAATAGAAATTGAAATAAAAAAGAATTATCAACAAGATTTACTATAATTTTTTTTGCATGTCTACCAAAAGTCAGAGTATGTATAAATACACGTTTATGCACATAAGTATGCAATATATGTTTATATATGCGAGTACATGCACATATACATATTTCCTATATATACACATACAAATATTGAATCGAGTTATTTTCGAATGAATTCAGATTCCATTCATTTAAGAATCAAATCTACAAATCAACTTCATATTCGATTCCTTTTGATTCCTATCATCAAACAAATCCTAATTGAATTTGAATAATCCAACTTCAGTAGTATAATGAAACTTGTAATCTCAATTTATTTACACTAATGATTGATGGATGACTAAGAAGTGTCACCCGATTTAGTCAGTCTCGTCCAATCGAATCCCAAAAGGAGGGTCGAAATCTTTTTTTAATTTTTCGCGTAAATGCCTTTGCTAGTTTTAAGTCCCTACTGTCAAATTTAACAGGTCCACATTGACGACAATGGAGTGAACTTTCTTCTCTGGTGGTAAATACATTGGTACATCAGATGCGGAGAAAAAACCAAACTCTAGAGAATTCATTTAACATCCTCAAATAGACGGGCACAACTTTTCTAAATCGAGTTACAGAAATCACGAAAATAAATGAATAAACCACATCATTTATAATAATAAAAAAAACAAAAACAAGGAGGCTGGTCTTATGCTTTTATGGCCGAAGAATGTCATCTCTACGTCAACAGATCAAGGCCAGTCCTGTGCTTCTATAATGCAAGACATGCTGAGAGGAGCGAAGAACTTCGTCTCCGCGACAGGAGATCGATGGTAATTTGCATATGAAACCGTTGCTCTGGAAACCAGCAACACAAGTTGCCCTCATGAGAGCACCCTTCCTTGTAAAATCAAGCTGGTAAGTTTGATATTGTTGCGAGCCCTGTCGCGAACGTAGGCAATGCAACTGGAGGCCAGGCTCGTTTACACTGCATGTGGGAACTCTGGCTTTCTCCGTCAGTATTCATGCCTTCAGTCCTCAACTTGTGTATTGAAGACGAAACTTGGAAATACAGTTGTGAGCTCCCTGAGGAGACAAAAGATAAACACAAAACCAACTAGTATCAGATATGCACCTTATTTGTTCAGATTCGCAAATTACTAAGATCAGATCATGCACCTTGTCATTGATGATTTGTTATATATAGTTAAGCTCCATGATGAAACAATATTATGACTTTGTGATATCTATATATCTATGTTGCGAGTAGTGGAATTATAATGCAGATCAAACACACAGATAAGCAAGCATGGAACAACTACGACACATGATGGACAAAGTTCACCCTCGACTAGATGCTATATCCTTGATTATATCGTCGCTCTCTATATGGTGGAAGAATGGAAGCATATGTGATGAGTAATAACCCTAATCTTTACTCTTTAGGGAGTTCATATGATACCCATGTGCAGACGGAGCCCGCTAAAGAGATGGATCTCCAAATCTTAACACAAACAGGACCCAAAACGAGGCTCCGCTCACCTGCATTAGGGACAGTCACATAAAAGGCTCTGCAACGTACTCGTCTGACCATAGGGGTTTTGATTCAAGGCATTTAAACAATCTGATTAATTGGCGGGATTCCCTAGTGCAAGTTTGATCTTTTACTTTTCATTATAAAGTCCATTTTCGCAAGAGAAAATCATCTCCACAACAATATCACCTTAATTAGGAAAGAGAACTAAAACCCACCTTCCAGAAGAGAATAATCATGGAGACAAACTTGACTGGAAACGATATCATGCAGAAGATTATAGTCCCCTTTTCTTAAAAGCAGAAAGTAAATTTCTGTTGAAAATTATCAGAAAGAGGGGACAGGCCAAGGACCCAAGGTGAAAGAGACAGAGTGTCTATAACCTGCATTAGAGGAGGTGAGGACAAGATGATGGAGATAAATGGCAAGGTAGGTCACACTGCCCCATGTACACGCAATCTTATTGTTTTTACCATGGGGTCATAATGAAAAGGCTTCGATGGTCCATGACTCCATGCACAGTTTGATGAATAGAGATTCCACCTACTAAACCCCGTCAATATTTAGAAAAATTCAAGTATTTAACCCTTGAAATTTAAAATCAGCCTATTATCTTTGTGTCCCGATGGTACATCAGCAGCTCTACTACCAAATATCATGGCAAAGATTTTAAGGCACTCATTTCAATGAAATTTACTAGTGAAATGTTATATCAAAGTAAGTGCATATGCAGAAAATATAGTTATTTTCTGCCTGTTGCATGTTTCACACATTGCAAATATTGGGTGCTAGGATTCAAGGTGAGAAAATATTTGAACCGATTTTCATTATTTCTGGGCTTCAATTATACCTATCAGGAACTGTTATGAGAATTGAGAATTTGGACCACACATGTGGAAATTGTGTTAAATCCCACAATGATCAGAGTTGGGACTTGGTTATATTAATGGGGCTATATAAAGAGTCCCATATCTCATGTATTATTTAAGAAAGCTAATAGCAAGATCCTACTCTACAAGATTTCCTATAGAGTAGGATGATTCTTCCAGATCCTCTCGAACCACATAAATGATGTTTGTCTTTTGTTCTTGTTTTTTGATTTTGTTGAGTTATTATACTTATATGGGTAAACGGATCTTTGGATGAGAGACCGTTTACCCATCCTTCTCTATATATTGTACTCATCCCTCCTCATTTGAAAATAGTTTTAGAGAGTGCCCTAATCTCTAGTGAGGGAGATTAGGGATTGAGAGCTCCCTGTGGTTTTTCCCTCTCCGTAGGGTTTTCCACGTAAATCCGTGTCTCCATTTTTGTGTGTGCTTAGTCCTTTGATTCTAACATGGTATCAGAGCCTCGTTGAGGCATTTGATTGTGTTTTTTGCTGCTCAGAGTGCTGGAAATTGGTTCTACCGTGCTGGATTTTGTCTTTTGGTGGTGATTTTTGATTTCTCTTGTCGCCGATCAACCGTATTGCATTGCGGCAACCACTTCACGCGTTGTGGAGTTGTTGTGAAGGTCTGAATACACCCGCAAGAGGCTGTTGCTGCTACAACATTTTTTGGCGTCTAAAATTGATCCGAACTCCATTGGTGTTGTGAGGTAAGTTCCCTGATTGTTGGAGGAACAACCCTTGGTGTGAGCTTTGTGCTCTTAAGTGCTGTTGTGGGCGTATAGCCCTTTTCTTGGGACTTTTTCTACCCCTCTTTTGCTGAAGAAATTTAGATTGTTTATTGTTGTCCACCAAGTGTTCGACAAAAAGCCACAAAGAGACTCGTTGAGATCTTCTGTGTTTCAAGTTCTTTGTGCTGAACTACTACTCCTATTGTACTCAAGGTGTATGATTAAATGTCTGTGAGAGATAGTCAAAGTCTAAAGGCTACGAATTTTTTGGTGAATGATCCCATGATGCTTGGAGCATCCACAGAACCCGACTCAACAAAGGATACCATTATGGAGTTGCAGTCCTTCTTGAAGAAATCATTTACGAAAGAACATGTCTTCTTGAAATCGACAGACAATGGTTCAGCTTTTAATATGAGGAGAACTAGCAATGCTTGCTCTACAAAATCTGAGTGGATTATTGACAGTGGTGCTTCCGATCACATGACAGGTGATCATAGAATGTTTCATGATTACAAGTTATCGTCTGGAAGAGAGAAAGTTACAGTTGCAGATGGGTCTCCAGCTACTGTTGCTGGAAAATGAACTATTTCTGTTGTTGATCGTTTTCTCCTTACTGATGCACTTCACGTCCCCGATTTCCCAATAAATCTTTTGTCAGTCAGTAAGATTACTAAAGAATTGCACTGCAGGCTGATTTTTGATCAAAATTCGTGTGTTTTAGAAGACTTACAGACGGGGAAGAAGATTGGAATTGGATTAGTTGAGGATGGATTATATCATCTTCCCGCTCGAGTGGGTCAAGCCCTTACATCTGTAATGAAAGCTCGCTTTGAAAAGGACAATTCTACTTTAGTACGAAAATGGCATGAGCGTCTTGGTCATATCAATTTTTCTTCTCTACATAAGTTGATGCCTGAGATTTTCTCTGGATTGTCTGAGGATGATTTGCAATGTGAGGTTTGCCAATTTGCAAAGCAAACACGAACTACATTTCCTGCATCTACTGGTAAATCTACTTATGCATTCGAATTGGTGCATTCTGATGTTTGGGGTCCGTCAAGTGTGAAGAGCATGGGTGGCCATATGTACTACATCACTTTCTTGGGTCCAAGAGCCACGAAATGCATCTTTCTTGGGTATTCTGGAACTCAAAAAGGATACAAATGTTATGACCCCGTGGCACGTCGTCTTCATGTAAGTAAGGATGTTACTTTCTTCGAGAGTGAGTCCTACTTCTCTAAGAGATTTCCTCAAGAGGAGTTTGTGAGTACAAATGTTGAGAAAAATGAGAATGAGATTTACTTTCTTAGTGACATGCCAGAGACTATCCATGTGGGAGAGAATAATGAACAAGGTAAAGACAATGACAGTGAAAATGCATGCAGATTTGGACAGACTTATAGCAGACGAAAGGGATCAGATAAAGTGGTGGAAGTTGAAGAAGAGATGATACCGAACCAGGGTGTCAACCTTTCCTCCGACCATGACGTCAACCCTTTCATGGGTGTTTTTGGCCATGAAAGCCCTACAAGTGTTTCTCTCCCTCCTGATATTCATACTGATAATGTCAACCCTTTACTGGATGAGCGTCCCATTGCTATGAGAAAATCTACTAGAACTGTTCGAGCCTCTACTCGTTATCCAGTGGAGGACTTTGTTGCTTATACCAATATGAGTTCAAGATATAAATGCTTTATTACCTCTCTAGATGCTCATCATGTTCCCAAAAAGTTTGATGAAGCCAAAAAGGATCTGAAATGGAGTAATGCTATGAAGGAAGAAATGGATGCCTTGGTTAAAAATAATACCTGGGATATTGTTGATGCGCCTAAGGGTGTTCACCTTGTTGGCTCTAAATGGGTCTATGCAATCAAATATGATGCGGATGGAAATGTTGACAGATTCAAAGCTCGGCTTGTGGCTAGAGGATACAACCAGAAATATGGGATTGACTACCTGGAAACATTTGCTTCTGTTGCCAAGATGAATACGATCAGGGTTGTTATTTGTCTAGCAACCCATTTTTCCTGGAAAATGTATCAGTTAGATGTGAAAAATGCTTTCTTGAATGGTGATCTTAAAGAAGATGTGTATATGAAAATGCCATCTGGGTTTGAAAAGGACAACAAGTGTTGCAAACTAAAAAGGTCTTTATATGGATTAAAGCAGTCACCAAGAGCTTGGTTTGAATGTCTCCGTGTGGTTATGATTAAGAATGGATATATCCAAGTGAATGGAGACCACACCTTATTTATAAGGAGGAATGTCGAAAAAAGATCTATTCTTTTAGTATATGTCGATGACATGATCCTTACAGGTGATGATGGAGAAGAAATTTCCAGGATAAAGAAAATACTTGCAGGTGAATTTGAATTGAAAGACTTGGGGAAGTTAAAGTACTTCCTAGGTATTAAGATGGCTCGATCTCCAGGAGGTATGTGTCTAAGTCAACGAAAATATGCTCTGGACTTATTGAAAGATTGTGGCATGTTGGGATGCAAGCCTACTACTAATCCTATTGAGGCAAATCATAAACTGAATAAAGAGGATGGTGACTTTCTTGATGATGCAGGAAATGGTAGGTATCAAAGATTGGTGGGAAAGTTGATCTACCTTACCCTTACTAGACCGGATATTACATACGCTGTAAATGTGGTGAGTCAATTCATGCATGCTCCTACTACCTCTCATGCTAATGCGGTAAATAGAATTCTATGCTACATAAAAGGGTCACCGGGAAAAGGTCTTATGTTCAAAAAGAATCATGAGGTCACTATTGAAGGATACACTGATGCTGATTGGGCTGGTTCCATTGATGACAGAAGATCCACCTCAGGTTATGCGGTATATTTGTGCGAAAATTTGGTTATTTGGAGAAGTAAAAAAGCAAAACGTGGTTTCAAGATCAAGTGCCGAAGCGGAATACCGAGCTCTTGCCAATGGCGTTACAGAAATTCTATGGCTAAAAATTTTGCTCCATGACTTGGGAATCAAAGTTAGTATGCCAATGCAGATGTTTTGTGACAACAAGGCTGCAATAAATTTGGTCAACAATCCCATAACGCATGACAGAACGAAGCATTTGGAGATTGATAGACACTTCATCCGTGAGAAGATTGATGATAGACTGTTGTGTCTGCCTTACCTGAAATCTACTGATCAGGTTGCTGATCTCTTCACAAAGGGGCTGCCTACGGTACAATTTGAGTTGAATGTAGGCAAGTTGGGCATGGTGGACATGTATGCCCAACTTGAGGGGGGGTGTTGAGTTATTATACTTATATGGGTAAACGGATCTTTGGATGAGAGACCGTTTACCCATCCTTCTCTATATATTGTACTCATCCCTCCTCATTTGAAAATAGTTTTAGTGAAGAGTACCCTAATCTCTAGTGAGGGAGATTAGGGATTGAGAGCCCCCTGTGGTTTTTCCCTTTCCGTAGGGTTTTCCACGTAAATCCGTGTCTCCATTTTTGTGTGTGCTTAGTGCCTTTAATTCTAACAGATTTCACATGTACTTTTTTATATCTTCCACAGTAACATAAGCCCAGTCCTTCTGATCACCAACATTGTACAAAAAATATCTATTAGACAGGAGCAGAAGTATCTCCACAATTACTTGTAAACGCAGTAATCCCTGGAAGAAAGATCTCAGTTTTTATAAATCAAAAGCGGGTTTGGGTACAATATAACTGATTTGCACATTTTCATAGAGGAATACGATATTTATACTTCTAAATTTAAAAAAACCAAGGAACTTAATTCTCGGCAATTTGAGAAACAATGAACGATTCTTTTGATTCCTAAGATGAGTTCATTATGTTATGCCATGCACACCATGAGATTTTTAACTAAGGTTGATTTCATACCTCAGATATGGAAGTGTCATATTCCTCATCAGAGAAGGTTGTCGAGAGACAAAGTCTCCCCATTCTTTCCTGCTAATCTTGCCATCATTGTCAGAGTCAGCTTCAGCAAATGTCTGGAGTAAGCAGATAATTAGTCAGACGGACTCAAGATGAGTAGGAAAAGATAAGAGAGCTGAAAAGAGCAACATACATTGTCAATTATGGTCTCTAGAACGTCATCTGACAGTCTCACATTTGACTCATTCAGAATAGCAATTACCATTTGCATAACCTACGAGGAAACAACAAAACTTTGCACTAGATAAAGCTAAAAATGACCTTTCATCATATGGCTTTCTAAATGTAGTAGCAAATAACTGTCCAGTTGTTTAAATTAGGTTTACAAGGATAAGTTAAGAATAAACCTGATGTTGTAATAATAACATTTCATAAGCACTCAGAGATTACTCCGAAAGCTTCAAACACAAAAAATCAAGAGAGTTTTTTAATGAATTTGCAGCTCTTTTGGCCCTAAAAAACACTTAGCGATAATTGCATAAGATTGCAAATTACTCTCTGGATAGAATAATAGGTTTTGTAAAGCAGAAGATAGACTTCGTGACTTAAGAATACATATGTTTTGCTTAATTTGCATTAAAAAAATCATATTTTGATGTGTGATATTAATGAGCATGAAATATACGTTGTTGCCCGTTTCCCATCAATCTCTATGTAATCTGGCATTCCAAGTTGAAATTCAAAAAACAAAGAAGGTGGGTGATTAAAGTATTTTTCAGATAAAAAAATATATAAATAAGCGACATGATTTCCCTGTAAATATGGGGCTGTTTGAAATGAAAAAAAGTTGCATCTTATTGAACAACATCCCTAAAAAATCATTAAATATTCTTTTGGGGATCGGAACTCACAAACTACGGTGGTGAAGAACACTAATAATATATTCTCTTCCATTAATTGTTGTAAAAGGGACATTTTAAGAAATCCCCTTTTAGAGATGTTTGGAGCAGCCTTCAGTGAAGACATGTTGCGGGCCGGAGTACTCCATGATGGAGACTCAATTGCTGATCAGATATTTCTGCGGATCACTATTCACACTTCAGTCTCTAGTTCCTCCTCACCAGCATGACATGAGAAGCAACGTCCTCGACAGCTATCGACAACATGCATTGAGTTGGTACTGTCTGTAGTGTCATGTACTTTGTATGTGAGTGTGTGCATTCTTCCTGTTTATCCAAGCTCAGCATTACATGCTTAGCTTGAGGGGGGTGTTGAAGAATGACCTTTTGTGGATTGTGTTTAGTCCCACATCTTGGAGTAGTGACTTTTGGTCACATTGATGGGGCTATATAAAGAGCCCCACACCCTTTTTAACATTTGACAAAGATGAATAGAAAATCAACCCTTTGAGGAAGTTCTCCCGTGGTTTCATCCTGCTCCTCACGGAGAAGAGTTTCACATAAAATCAAAGTCTCATTTATATTTTGTTTTTGCTCTGATATGCTTCCGCATTTCATATTTCAACAGACTACATTTGCTCGCTCCAACTTTAGATAGGACTCTCTTGTTTCACATGAAGGGGAATACTTGTCTCATATTTCCTCCCTTGCAGACTCTCTTGCAGCATTCGAAAATCCCCCTACCAGAGGCCTTGATTTCAAGCCCACCGTCTGAAGGCAAGTTAATCCATCTTGAGGTGAAGTATCAGTTTCTTTTCAGCTTTCATCATTGGCCCATGAAATGGTAATACAACCTTGTATAACGTTTACCATGGAGTGGCTGATATTAGAAGGTTATGCTTTTTTCTTTTCATATTGTTCAACTAATGACACTATGCTTTGACCATTCTCGCTCAAGGTTAGATAAGAAAGATCTAGCATTTCATTCTTCTGATGTTCCTCAATGCCTACCTCAGCCATTGCTATAAGAAACTGTTGAAATCTAGCATAGCAGAAGCGAATCGTCAAACAAAGCAAGAAGATAAAGAATGATAAACATGGAACGCTTGGATTTTACGTGGAACCCTATTCCATAAGGAGCATGATGAAACCACGGGAGAAGGCCTCAAAGGGTCGGATATTCTGTATTGAATTTCTCAATGAGTACATGGGGTGTAGGTCTCCTTATATAGCCCCACAAACATACTAGAGTCACACAAATAGTATATGTAGGACTAAACATGAATGGGTGGTAACTGGATCCTGGAAAGATCCAATTACCACTCTATTCCATACTCCAACACCCCCTCAAGTTGGAGGTGAGAAAGCTGCAGCTTGCAACAAAAAGAAAAGGTATACATCACATCTTCACATGATACATCGTAAGCAGAATATATGTCTGCTGCTGGTAGAAGACCTTGCATGAAGATAGATCTACAACTTTCAGGTCATCGAAAGTTATCTCTGACATGCATGTAGAGTTGCTACGACACCAAGTCATCGAAATGTATCTTTGTCCATGCCTGGAGAAGAGTCGCAACAGAGAAGTCCAACGCGGAGTAGTACTCGCGTAGTGAAAGTTCACCTCGACAAAGAAATCGATGCTCGGTGAAGACGGATGATTGCAGTAGTAGTTTGGAGTGTCGATCTGCCAGTTGTGGTTGGGCAGCAGAAGTCCTGAAGAATCCATCTCTGACTCCCCCTTTCTCCCATACTTGATAGAATAAAGAGCATGGAACATCAAGTTTGGAGAAATAAAACATGCATTTTTTGTGTTTCTCTCTTTTTTTCGTATGACGTTTTTGTACGTAGCTCTTTTCAAATAAAAAAAGATTCTCTTTTTTTGCGCCGTTCATTTTTTACAACTTTCCTTTTATGCAAATCAACCCCTTTTTTCAGTCGGCCATTCATTTTTTTCTCTTTTGGACCCTCTCTTTTTTTGAACTCATGGCCCAATTGGGCCATACATTCAACCCCTTTTTTTAATACAAAGGATTAGTGGCCCACATGGGCTATACCAATTTTTTTAAATAACAATGGACCAAACATCACAAAGCCCCTTCCCCCTTTTTTCCTTCTCATGCGACTAGGGTTCGAGAACCCATCGTCGCCACCATCGCAGGAGATGCGGGGAAGGGCAACTGCTGAGGGGATCTAGCCGCCACCACCGCCTTCATGAGAGGACCGTGTCGTTTGACCTGGAGAACATAGTGGCGCCGCCTTCACACCACCTGTGTGTGCACCTCTTCTTTTGCACTTTGCTAGATTGCCATAGCCTGTAGCGTGGAAGAGGATGATGGTGATGGAGGTGCAGGGAAACCTACTGCAGTCGCTGTTGTCTGGGGCATAAGATTCATGCGACGTGAAGATATTTTGCCTAGACATCATTTTTTCATCATCTTCCTTGATTTTGGGTTCCATCATCGGAGTTTGTAAGTGCTACTGGTGTTGTCCGTGGCCGTTGCAAGGAGGATTTGGGATGATTGTGTCTGCCACTAGGAGTTCTTGTAAGAGGGTGATCTAATGCGATCGGATCTCTGTGTTTGGAGGTAGTACCTCTAGATGGGGTTCCTGTGCACCTACAAAGGGGGAATACCGTCTAGAACTTGGTGAAGTTGTCGTGTATGGGTCTGGAGATGGATGCGTAAGGCTACAACATCCCAGATCTAGGGTTCCAGAGATGGAACCCATGTCAGATACTGCACCATGATATATAATTATCGAAGAAAATGGAACTACGAACACGATCATAATCTTTGATTCACACCCCTACACATCTCACATGATGGCTTGATATAGGGTTTCATCACAAACCCTATAACTTGAGCTTGCACAGATAATTGAACATGAACACAAAATAAAATCCGAATCGAAACGCAACGTCGACTTGCTCTGATACTATGTTGAAATCTAGCATAGCAGAAGCGAATAGATAAATAGAGCAAGAAAATAAAGAATCATAAAAAAGGGGATTTTCTTTATCCTACAATGTGCATAGCTTGGTGTACTTGGATATTGGGAGGCCGGTGCTAGGTGTGAAGTTGCTTGGAGGAGCAGTGAATAGGGATAAAGACTTTATTGAAGATTTGACTATGATAAGGGCTACCAAGGCTGTTGATTTAATGCATTTACTTCCTCAGTTAGATGATCCACAAAGTGAGCTACTTCTATTACGATCTTGTATGGGTATTGCCAAGCTTATGTTCGGCTTACGGACATGCCAACCTGCATATATGGAACGAGACGCTACTTGATTTGACAAAGGGTTACGCGGAGCTATTGAGGATATTGTGGTTTGTGGAGGTCCTTTCTTTGGTGACCTTCAGTGGAGAGTGGCGTCGCTACCCATCAGACTCGGTGGGTTAGGTCTTTACTCGGCTATTGAGGCTTCTTCCTATGCTTTTGTGACCTCCAGAGCTCAATCCTGGATGCTTCAAGACCACATGCTACGAGATAGCGGGATACATGGTATGGACTCTGATTTTCTTAATGCTTTGGAAGACCTACATGTCGCACTCCCATCTCTTGATCTTACATATTTTCCTAGTAAGGATACCGTCCCCCCTAAAGCCCAGAATTCTTTGGCGAGTTCCTTTTTTAGCAAAATAGTAAAAGAAATTGAGTTTGACATGACTGTTAGACAAAAAGCAATTTTCCGATGTTTACAAGCTGAACATGCCCAAGATTTTCTTCTTGCCATTCCTATTGAGGGACTTGGAATGCATATGTCACCCATTGAATATCGTAGTATTCTCAAGTACCGCCTCATGATTTCTCTATTCCCACCAGATGAGGCTTGTCCTGTATGCCACAAATCCTGCTTAGATGCTTTTGGGGAGCATGCCGTTCATTGTCGCGAACTTCCAGGTTTTAAATATAGACATGATCTTGTTAGGGATGTTCTTTTTGATGTACTCAGACATGCGGGGGTGGCTTCAAAAAAAGAAGCACCGGTGAATTTTTTAACTGATCCACAAGAGGGGAGATCGACACTTAGACCGGCAGATGTTTTAATATTTGGATGGGTTGGAGGAAAACATGCATGTGTTGATTTGATTGGAGTTTCTCCATTAGTGAGTCTGATAAAGAGTGATTTTATTGCAGGATTCACTGCACAAAAAGCTACCTCAGCTAAAATGGCTAAGCATGAGAAGGCCTGCATTGACAATCAACATGTATTCATTCCCTTTGGCTTGGATACATTTGGGTTCTTGGCAAGTGAAGCAGATGAGCTCCTTAAGAGGATTCAAAAAATCATGCATAGCAATGTTATGGTTCCTAAGTCTATGAATGTTGTATTTCGAAGGATTGGATTTGCCATTCAAATGGGATTGGCGGCGCAGCTTGTTGCCCGTCTCCCGTCAATTTCTATGTAATATCTTCGCATGATAAAAAGTTGGTGTACTCGGCCAATGTAAGGGTGGAGGGACACAAGCAAATCTAAAAATCCATTGTTTTAAGGGGACAGCTGAAGATGGCACAAATGGAGGAACTATAGGAGAAAGGATTGGACAGTGGTAAAAGAGGGGTAGTAGGGGATCTAGGTTAAAGCTAGTTTTCCTTCTCAAAGGATGTGATAGAAAGTATCAGGAGAGCCAGACACAAGGTTGAAGTTTGCATCTTTGAAGAGGATGATTGATCGGGATCTATTCAAGGCCCTATTATTGGGCATTCTCCCTGACTCCAACATTTACTTGGTTTCTCTCGCAAGTCCAAACTAAAGAGGAACAGTGCAGAGAGGTACGGGCCAGGAAGCATAATATAAATCAGGGGGAAAGTACCACAAAGAATACTTGTTTCTGATCTTTCTTCTCTATTAACTGACCAACTGATAACGGTCTATTGTCTTGACATAGCATTATCATCTTTGAAGATCAGAATATTGCACCGATAACTATGTCATCCTCACTCTAGATTGAACATGCTGGGCAGTTGTTGTCGCAAAGCTGATAAGACACCTCTATGATGGCATCGTCCCAGGAGGCAAGAGATTAAATGGCATATGGAAAAATTGTGGAAGACACATGGATGCGTAATTTTTAGATTTGTTTCCCAATTTATAGGATATCATAACCGTATTATGACCTAATGTTCAATTCCATGTTTATTCTCTGGTATCAATTAATGTAAAGAAAAGTAGGTAACACGAAGAAAAAGGTGAGAAAGGGGCAATGGCATCTATTACCATGTAATATATTCATCTGAACATAGCCCTAAAACTACTGTAAAGAGAAGAAAAGTGTAACAGAGCCCATGCAGTGCAAATCTGGGAATTGAACTACAATCTAAGTGCTCTGATGAGTAATCATGGCATATATTGTTTTAATATCGAGAAAGAGGCCTTTCATCTCAAATATGAATTCAATTTGCTTCCTGCTGGTCTTGATATATTGTGTGAGACTTGATGTCCGCGATTAAGAAGGCTCAATGGCCGATAAATAGTATGTTACGTCAAATCTTCAAGACAAGAGAAAGAATGGATCCTAACCACCAAATCAGGTCCTGATGGGCAAAAATGTCAGGCAAGAGTAACGTCTTCAAGAAAAGAATACTGTTTTTACATAGACACATGTGAAACATATGTAGAATAGATTTTGAATCTCCCAGTATTCAGGACCAAAACAAATTTTCAATCAACCATAGAGGCGAGACTTTGTATTTACATGGGTAATTGGATATTTCCAAGTTCAAATTACAGTACTCTCATGCTTAGCCTTGCATTACTTAGTGGTGGGACTTTGGTGCGTTGGTGGTGCAATACAAAGAACCCCACACCTCTAGTATTCCTTGAGATAATATAAAAATTACTTAGAGGATCCCTTCTCCCATGGAGTAAGGTGGTCACCACATAAATCATGTTCATGTTTCTTCTTATTCCAATGTGCATATTCTGTATTTTAATGATATCAAATAATATATAAAGATATACACATTTATTAGGAAAGAGCCCATTATTCATAAGACAACTTATTGAGAAAGTTTAGCTTTCTTTAAAGACAGCAACACAAGTATGATGTTGCAATATTTGTATTAGTTATTTCCTCTGTCCTGTTTATGTTATTTACCATAGAGCTTTTCTCCTATATAAGAGAGCTCTAGGGCTGAGAATAAATCATCTTTTCATTCTCTAATTCCACATGGTATCAGAGCGGCAGTCCTACACCGGAGCCTGTGCCCTAAATCCGTGCCCCTACCAAAAGCCCCCCCCCCCCCGCCGCCACCGACGGTCTTGAGCCCTAGCGCCGTCGTCATCGTGCTTCTTCCCCCCTCGCGCTCTTTCAGCGCGCGCCTGTGCCCTTCTCGCGTCGATAGCAAGGTCCCTTCGCGCGGCTGTGTTCCTATCGCACGCATCTCTTACGTGCTCAGCTGTGCCCTAGCGCAAACATCTTGTGTCCCACGACTGTGTCCTAAGCGCGCACATCCCTTGGCGTCGAGGAAGGTTACAACCTAGGTCTTCATAGATACTTTCGTGATATGGAAGAGATTGTGGTATGAGTCTACGCCCACAATCGCCTTCACATATGTCCGCGTAGACATTCTTGCCAACGACGTGTAACCCCAGTCTATAGAAAAGTGGTGTTGTCATGTCGGACGACAAGACATATGTTCCATCCTTGGGTGCCTTCAAAGGTCCAGCACCCATGGTGAAAATGGATGGAACAAATTATGAACTGTGGGCCATGCAGTTCATGAGAGAAACATATCCTCACACAAGAGGAACCTGTTGATAAGACTGGGGTTAATGCCTCATGGGAGGCAGACGATGCCTATGCACGTGTGTGGTTACCTGGCACGGTATCCATGGAAATAGCCAATGACATCCTGAATCAGCCCACAGCAAAGGATATGTGGGATATACTTGATGCTACATATTCTCCTGCAAAGAATGAGTCGAGGATTCTACAGCTTCAACACGACATCTTTACTTCGAAGCAGAATGGTCGTCCTCTTCATACCCTGTACACCTCTTTAAGGGGTATGTTTAAGAAGTTACATAGTTATATTCCATTGACAGCTGCCCCTGAACAACTCAAAGCATATAAGGATTCAGTGATGACAGGAGTATTTCTAGCAGCACTTGATCATGAGTATGATGCAACCAGAGCACAGATTCTTACAGAGGCCACAATACCTCCTATGGAGGAGGCATATCGTAGGTTGAGTAGGCTCTCCATATCTCATGGTGGATCTCAGACATCCTCAGTCATGGTAGCATCCCGTGGTAGGGGAGGATCTTCACAGTTTCGAGGCCGCGGTGGCCGTGGCAGGGGAGGGGGTAGTCGACCCCCTAGGCAGCCATGTACTTACTATCGCAGAACAGGTCATATTGAGGAAACATGTTATTCCAAGCATGGGTTTCTTACCACTACAACTCGTGCTGCCGAACAGACTCAGCAAGAAGGGAGCTCTTCCCATGGATCTGATCAGAGGTTTGATGATCTGGTGGCGCGACTGAGAGAGATTATGCCGAGTCATGAATCATCGGGTTCTTCAGGATCTCCGGAGGTAGCTACATCAGCCTCAACATCCGCTTCAGGTATAACATATGCTTTTACTAGTTGCTACAGGGCAGATTTAACAGAGTGGATCATGGATTCAGGAGCATCTCACCATCTATGTGGTGACAGAAGTCAGTTGAAGTTCTTTCGTTCATCTCAGAAAGGACGATCAATGGTGATAGCTGATGGGACATAATCTCCCATTACTGGCCAGGGGGATGTGCATTTGACCCCTGCATTACGGCTCCAGAATGTCCTTTATGCTCCTGAATTTTCAATGAATTTACTTTCAATTAGTCAAATCACCAAAGATCTACATTGCCGTGCCATATTTGATCCATCTGCTCTTGTATTTCAGGACATTCTCACGGGCAAGGTGATTGGAACTGGCTATGAGCAAGGGGGTCTCTACAGACTGGTTCATTCTCCTTATGCTGGTGCTGCTTCTCTTCATACTGGATCCGTTTCTCCTTACACATGGCATCTCCGGTTTGGCCTTCTTCCTCTGCAGAAGATGGTTCATGTTCTTCCTCAGATTTCTCCTCGTTCCACCTTTCAATGTGAGGCATGCCAGCTTGGGAAACATCACCGGTCTTCTTTCCAGAGTCGTCAGGGTCCGAGTAGTCATGGTCTGTTTGAGTTGCTTCATTTTGATATTTAGGGTCCGAGTCGTGTCTCGGATCTTCAGGGACACATATTTTATCTAGTTGCAGTAGATGAGTTTTCCAGATTGTCTTGGGTTTTTCTTCTTAAAAATAAGTATGATGCTGGTCCTGTCATTCAGTCCTTTATTAATGAAATAAAGGATATTTTTTCTGCTAAAGTTAAGTACATTCGGTCTGATAATGCTCTAGAATTTTGTAGTACCCAACTTTCTCAGTTCCTTAAGTCTCATGGGATTGTTCATCAAACGTCATGTGCATATACCTCTCAACAGAATGGAGTGACTGAAAGAAAGCATCGCCACCTTTTGGATGTGACTAGAACTCTCTTGATTCAGAGCCGTGCTCCTCATTCCTATTGGGGAGATGCGGTTCTAACCGCATGTTATCTAATCAATCGTATGCCTTCATCAGTGTTGGGGGAAAAGATCTCGTTCTTGATTGCGTTTCCCGAGACAGATCTTTTCTCCCTTACACCACAAGTTTTTGGGTCGGTCGCATTTATCCATCAGTTCTCTCCTGATCTTGACAAGCTCTCTCCCAGAGCTATTAAATGTGTGTTTGTGGGGTATTCCAAAACCCAAAAGGGATATCGTTGATTTGATCCGGTTCGACGACGGTACTATGTCAGTGCTGATGTCACCTTCTTTGAGTCCATTATGTATTTTTCTCCCACAGGTGACAGACTTACTCCTTCAGAAAATGGAGAAGAGATCTACATGCCTCCTCCTCCATCATTACAATGCTCTCCTTCATTACCATCACCATCTTCTCCAGCATCACCTACATCACCACCACCGTCACCTATGTTCTTTCCTCAGGTCTACCAGAGACGACCCTCTGCTCCTGCGCCTCCTCCATCATCTGGCACACATGAGGTATGTACTGAGCATTTGAGTTCTACTAATGGCATGGGTGATTTGCATGTTCAGAATGAGGGCCAGGGCAACGATGCTATCACTACTCCTCACGTTGATGATTTAGATGTCCCTATTGCTCTTCGGCGGCAGAAACGTGCCAGGACAATGAATCATAAATATGGGCTGGACTTTGGTTCTCATGTTTCCTTGGAGCGTCTGTCCAAGGATTTTCAGCACTTTGTTGTCGGCTTGTCAGCTATAGAGATACCAAGCTCTTATCAGGAGGCACTACAGAGCAGTCAATGGCACTTAGCGATGGAAGAGGAGATGGCAGTATTACGGTCGCGTGGTACGTGGAGTGTGGTCCATCCTCCACCAGGCGCGTCCGTGGTTGGCAGCAAGTGGGTCTTTACTGTGAAGCATCGGGATGATGGTACAATTGACAGATACAAGGCAAGGTTGGTTGCTCGTGGGTTTACTCAGACATATGGGGAGGACTATCAGGACACTTTTTCACCAGTTGCATGTCACTCTACCCTACGGATTCTTGTTACTGTTGCTGTGGTACGCGATTGACCTCTTTTTCAGTTGGATGTCAAAAATGCCTTCTTGTATGGTGATTTGCAGGAGGAGGTCTACATGCAGCAACCGCCTGGATTTGCTGCTGAGGGGGAGTCTAGTATGGTTGCCATCTTCATAAGGCTATATATGGCCTTAAGCAGAATCCGAGGGCTTGGTTTCAGAAGCTCTCAGATTTGATTGAACAGAAGGGATTTGTTAGATCTACTGCAGATCATACTCTCTTTATAAAGAGAAGCCGCCAAGGTTGTGTGGTCATCTTGGTGTACGTGGATGACATTGTTATCACGGGCAGTGATGAACATGGCATTCAAGCAGCGAAGGATTTTCTAGGACAGCAGTTTGTCACCAAGGATCCGGGGACGCTCTGCTACTTTCTTGGATTGGAATTTACACGAAATCGGCAAGGTATGGTTATGACACAGAGAAAGTATGTTACTGATCTGTTATCTGAGACAGGGATGACAGGATGTAGACCAGCTACTACTCCTATGGATCCCAATGTCAAGCTTTATGACGATGGGTCTGATGAGGTGGACAAGAGACGATACAGAGAACTGGTGGGGAAGCTATTATATGTTACCATTACCAAGCCTGATATGTTGTTTGCTGTGAGTAGGGTGAGTCAGTTCATGGAGCAACCCATGCAGGCACACATGGATGCAGTTTTTATGATCCTGAGATATCTGAAGTCATCTCCATGTGCAGGTCTTCTGTTTAGAAGAGATACTTCTCTCTCAGTTACAGGATGTGCGGATGTAGACTACGTTGGGTGTCCTAGTGACAGAAAGTCAACTTCAGGCTTTATTGTGTTCGTTGGCAGTTCACCAGTATATGGAAGAGAAAGAAACAAACTGTGGTTGCTCGATCTAATGCGGAATCAGAATATAGGGCAATGGCCCAAGGTAGTACTGAGATGATATGGGTTAAATCAGACCTGACTGATTTAACTATTGACGTTCCTCTACCTATGCATCTTAAATGTGATAATCAGGCAACTTTGTTTATAGCTAATAATCCATCCTTTCATGAAAGAACAAAGCACATTGAAGTGGATTGTCTTTATACTCGAGATCTGATCTAGAAGGGGCTCATTTCAACCTCGCACGTATCATCAAGAGATCAAGTCGCTGAGATGTTTACAAAGGCTCTTGCTAGAGGTCCTTTTCACAATTGTTGTTCCAAGATGAGCATGATAGATATATATGCTCCAGCTTGAGGGGGAGTGTTGCAATATTTGTATTAGTTATTTCCTCTGTCCTGTTTATGTTATTTACCCATAGAGCTTTTCTCCTATATAAGAGAGCTCTAGGGCTGAGAATAAATCATCTTTTCATTCTCTAATTCCACATATGAAAACATAGATTTACGTGGTCTGAGCTGATCATGATGACTACCTAACACTATGCGAGAAGGGGCCCAATCATTCAGATATTTATATAAACAACTCAAGGGATAAAGAGGTGTGGAGTTCTTTATATAAACCCTCCAATACACCGATATGGGATTAAACACAAAATTTTATACCACACAATGGATGTCTCCCATAAGTTGCAATTACCCAATTATTCAACCGTCCACTATTCTCAACATTCTTGCTCATAGAAAAAAATATGTTGAAAGAGTGAATGGTGAACCCTTGGTCCTTATAAGTAGTGTGTTCACCTATAAGTAATATCAAATATGCATAAAAAAACTTAGTAAAAGAACCAGGAATTAAACAGAAATCTTCCAGTAATCAAAGCACGAGTGAACCAAATAAATCAACACCTTCTAACATTGGTATTTTATAAAGTTACCATTTCACTGACTTACTTCTTCACGCTCAATAAATCCAGTCTGCCTCAAATCATATAGCCTAAATGCAACTACAGAAAAGATACTGATCAGGACAAAACTACTGAAACTAATGTCTAACAGCAAGCTGCCAAAACTTACAGTCAACTTTATCCTCAAAAGAAGCATTCGGATGAAAGACACTCAGGGCATGAATAAATTCTTCAAATTCAATGACACCATTTCGCTTTTCGTCAAATAAATCAAAAACCTGGAAAAAACCAACACAAAAAACCCAATTAAACAAGTGAAAGTAATAAAACCACCAAACAACAGAAACTACCAATTCACAACTATCGAATTAGAAATTAATACGCATACATGTTATGTTAGAGATTGTAAGAAAACTCGAATGTTGGGAGTTACAGTTATGCGCTCGTAGGTAAAATTGGCAATTTAGGATGGGAAATACATATCCAATTCGCTTACCAGATTCCCCAGTATGAGAAGAATACAAAAGGCAATCAAAAGAGAATGCCGTAAAGCTTATGAATAGGGTCTTTTTTATTTAAACAAACCTGGGGAATGACTCATGATAGATTTGGTTTGGGGGCAAATCGACCATGGATCCAACCCTGCCTAACAAGATGTGTGTGCACACATGCATAGAAGATGAAATAAAACCAATTACGTGTTGAAATTTATGCTTTGTTCAAATCTCCTTTTGATTACCATGTTGACAATATCAAAATATGATTCACCAATTTATTACCAGAATATATTTTTGCAAGACGATTTAACTCTCATAAAAGCTTGTGATGGTATTTTTCTCTTCTACAAGTATTTTTTGCTCTACCAAACAACACTATACTCTTTTGGCCAAATGGTGCATCTTTCATCCAGCATTCAGAAAAACATCGTGACGTATGTTTCCTGAACACAGAAAAACAGCGATGCCTTCTCCCACTTTTAAGTAGGGCCAGCTACATGGATTCTTGCGCAAATCCATGTTGAAAGATCCGACTATTTTTTATGCCGGTTGTCGAACACCTAATACAACTCCCATAAGGGAGGGATTTAAAATGTGGTCTTTTGGGTGGTAGGCACACCGCACTATCACCAGACCATATATGTATAAATATATAAGAATAAATATACTAGAGAGAATTTTTATATCGAAAATAAATATATAATGCATAATCGAATTATTATGAATATTCCTCCTGAATACCAAATATTATTTATTCAGTGACCTCGTCTGACTGAATAACAAATACCGACTTCTGCAACACTGATGGAGTCAATTAACTATTGTTGAGATTTTAGCATTGCCTGATGATTCTTTTCTTATTTCTATTCTTCTATGTACCTCTCATGTAATTTACCCATGGCTTTTCTCATATATAAGAGAGCCCTAGGGTCTCTATGAAAGCAACTCATTCTATTCTCTTCATATGGTATCAAAGTGGTAGTACTAGACTGGAGCCCTAACCTAAATCGTTCCCCACCCACAAGCCTACTATCGCAAAACCCTAGCCCAGGGTCGCTACCACCCAACACGAAAACCCACGCGGCCCAAGCCGCCTCGGCCTCCGCCACTGCCCTCAACCGCCTCCTAGATCCGTCGCCAGTCCGTCACCCCGACTGTTGCCCATGCCGCCACCAGGCCATCAGGTCGTCGCCACAGATGCTGTCGACCGTCTCTCCAGCCTCCAAGCCGTCGTCTATACAGTGCACAGTCTAGTTTTGATCGGAAAACTGAATAAATCACATTTTCCGATCCTAGCACGTAACAAGGAATGAGGAGGATGGTTGTATGAGTCTACACATACAACCACTCAATATAATTTTATAGACTTCCTCAGATTAATCTACTCCCTAGTCAAGTTCCTGTTTTCGACTATTTTTTTATCATGTCAGAAATCAAGAAATCAAGGGTGATATATTTTCGTCGCCTGATGCTTTCAAGGGTCCGACTCCTATCGTAAAAATGGATGGGACCAACTACGAGTTGTGGTACATGTAATTTCGCACCCTCATGCAGTGCAATAACAAGGAGCACATCATGACTGATCCAGAGCCGAAGGACAAGATTGGTGCAAATGCTTCTTGGAAACAATATAATTCTTATGCACAGATTTGGCTCTCCGAGACGCTCACCACGAAGATTGCCAATGACATAGTCAATCAACCCATAGCCAAGACTATATGGGACATCTTAGATGCCACATATGAGCAAGCCAACCAACTTCAGTATGACATCTTTTCGACCAAACACAATGATCGAACTCTCCATGTCCATTTCTCACATCTTTGAGATATGTTCGAGAGGCTCCATGGCTTCATGTCCCTTACTCCCAACTTAGAGCGACAAGAAGCTTATAGAGATGCCACTGTGACGAGAGTGTTTCTGTCCTCTCTTGACTCTGAGTATGATGTTGCACGTACTCAATTCCTTTCAAGAGAGATTATTCTACAGATGGAGGAAGCTTACAAAAGAAAGCAGAGTTATCAATTCTTCCACTACAGTGACTCAGACCCCCTCTGCGATGGCTTCTCGCAGCAGGGGGGTACCTCGCAGTTTTGTGGTCATGACATGTGGTCGAGGGGGAGGACATCAGCGGGGTCCGAGGCTCGATGACATTGTCTCCAAATTAATGGAGATAATGACTACTCCGACTGCACCTCCTACAGGATCTGTAGATACAGTTGCTGCTTCCAGAGCCTCCACTATTACCTCAGGTATGACTTATGCACTTACTAGTTGTAGAAGCTCGGACCTAACTGACTGGATCATGGACTTCGGAGCATCTCATCATATGTACGGAGATAGAGCACAATTTAGCTCTTACAAGCCTCTCCCTCATGGGAGATCTGTGGTAATTGCTGTTGGGAGAAAAACTGAGATTGATTATTAAAGAAACCCTAGGCTCTCTTATATAGGGAGAGACCTTAAGGGTAAAGTACAAAGTAGTCCAGAGAAAACAAAGAAATGACAAACAGGTACACAACATAATAATATCTATCTCTACACTCCCCCTCAAGGTGGAGCACAGATGTCTATCATGCTCAGCTTAGATGAACATCTCTGAAAAAGTCCTCTGAGCAACGGCTTGGTGAATACATCTGCAGTTTGATCCCCTGAGCTCACATGAGTTGTAGATATCAACTCTCTCTGGATCAAGTCTCTAGTGTAATGGCAGTCAACCTCTATATGCTTGGTTCTTTCATGAAAAGCTGGATTGTTGGTAATGAACAAGGCTGTCTGATTGTCACACTGAAGCTGCATGGGTAGAGGTACGACTACATGTAAATCCTCTAGTATTGACCGAACCCACATCATTTCCGTGCTGACTTGCGCCATGGCCCTATATTCGGATTCAACACTGGACCTTCCCACAACAGTTTGTTTCTTGCTTTTCCAAGAAACCAGAGAGCTTCCAACAAGCACTGCGAATTCTGAGGTTGATTTTCGATCCTTAGGGCATCCTGCATAATCGGCATCTGCACATGCCGAGATAGATAAATCTGTGCCTTTTCGAAATAGCAGCCCTGAACCTGGAGAAGACTTCAGATACCTCAGTATCATGTATATAGCGTCCATATGAGCTTGTCTTGGATGCTCCACAAATTGACTCACCCTGCTTACTGTAAAGGCAATATCAGGTCGAGTTATGGTAATGTAAAGGAGCTTATCCACCATTTCTCTATTTCTTCTCTTATCCACTTCAACAGTATCATCATCATACAACTTCATACTTGGATCCATAGGAATACTGGATGGTTTGCATTCAGCCATGCCTGTTTCAATTAGGAAATATGTAATGTACTTCCGTTGGGTCATCACCAAACCCTGTGCATTCCTTGCAAATTCCAACCCCAGAAAATATCTTAGGGTTCCAAGATCCTTTGTAACGAACTGACGGCCTAGGAATGCTTTCGCCCTTTCTATGCCCTGAATATCATCTCCTGTAACCAGAATATCATCAACATAGACCATGATAACAACCGTACCTGCCGATGACTTCTGAACAAACAATGAGTGATCTGCATTTGACCTCTTGAATCCTTGTTGTTCAATAAACCCTGGTGGTTGCTGCATGTAGACTTCCTCCTGCAGATCTCCATACAAGAAGGCATTCTTGACATCCAATTGAGATATGCTCCAATCACGGACCACAGCCACAGATAAGAGAATGCGAAGGGTAGAATGTCGAGCCACTGGAGAGAGAAAGTGTCCATATAGTCCACGCCATAGGTTTCTGTAAAACCACGCGCGACCAAGCGTGCTTTGTACCTGTCTAGACTGCCATCTGCATTATATTTAATTGTGAAGACCCACTTACAACTCACAATAGAAGCATCAGGAGGAGGAATAACCAAAGACCATGTGCAACGAGACGCAATGCACGCATCTTATCTTCCATAGCCAATCTCCAGCAATCAATCTTCATAGCATCCTGGTAGGTCCGTGGTATATCCACGGAAGACAACGCTGCAGCAAATCTCTGAAAGTCTCCAGTGAGACGGTGAAACGACACCTGTGACGCAAAGGGATAAGAGGCACATATCCACTTCTGCTTCCAGATGGCAATAGGAATGTCAAGATCATCTCCTGTTGTACTGGATGGTGTGGTTTCCTCCTGCAATGAAGAATCCTGCACATGGACCATATCTGACCCGTCAGTGGTAATGCCGTCTGAACATACCTGAGGCGTGATGGGTGGCTGACGTGTAGCCTGAGCAGGACCTGACCGACGCGTATAGAATTTTGGTAGAGGTGGTATGGGAGGTCGTGGAGGAGGTGGAGGTGGTGGTAGGGACGATGACTTAGGGGTAGGAACAGGAGGAGACTCAGGTGAACTCCAAGTAAGAGGTGGAGGTACATAGACATCATCATTGGTAGTGGATGGAACCAGTTTGTCACCTGCAGGAGAAAAATACATAACAGACTCAAAGAATGTGACATTAGCACTAACGAAGTATTTTTTGTTTAAGGGATCATAACACCGATAGCCCTTCTGAGTCCGAGAATAACCGACAAAGACACACTTGACAACTCTAGGAGAGAGTTTGTCAAGTCCAGGAGACAGAAGATGAACAAAAGCCACAGTACCAAAGACACGTGGAGTTAGTGAGAATATTTCCTTGTCAGGAAAAATGATAGAGAGAGGTATTTTCTCACCCAGAACAGAAGATGGCATACGGTTGACCAGATAGCATGCAGTAAGAATGGCATCCCCCCAAAAAGAAATAAGAGCACAACTCTGAATCAATAGGGTTCGAATAATATCAAGGAGATGGCGATGCTTTCTTTCCGCCACTCCATTCTGCTGAGATGTGTACGCACAAGTGGTTTGGTGAATAATGCCCTTTAATGAAAGAAATTGGGAAAGGTACCGTGTGCAAAATTCTAGGGCATTATCCGTACGAACATATTTGACAGTAGAAGAGAAAACATTTTGCACTTCATTAATTAAATTCTTGATCACATCTCTTGCTTCAGATTTATTCTTTAAAAGAAAGACCCATGATACACGAGAGAAATCATCCACTACCACTAGATAAAATATGTGCCCCTGATGATCGGGTACACGACTTGGACCCCATATATCTATATGAAACAACTCGAATGGGGAGCTACTGCTCCGACTCTGACGACTAGGAAAGCTCGACCGATGATACTTTCCCAACTGACATGCTTCACAACGAAAGGACGAACTGGGAGAGATTTGAGGTAAAAGATGACGCATTTTCTGGAGCGGGAGGTGACCAAAACGTAGATGCCAGATGTACGGAGAAACTAGTCCGGCGGAATGAGAGGAGACGCCAGAATAAGAATTCTGTTCATTGAGGGCGACCCTCCTGAGGTTGCTGGTATGGCGGCGACCCTGGATTTATTTAGCGAGATGTCGGGGCTGTTTATGAATGGGACCAAGTCTAAGGTTATTCCCTTTCGTATGTCGGATGAGATGGCGCTTGAGTGTAGTCGGATCCTGGGGTCTACCCCGAGCGAGCTTCCTTTGGTGTACCTTGGTCTTCCGTTGGTTATTGGGAGGGCTAGAGCTAGAGATTGGATCCCGGTTGTCGAGAGGGTGGAGGCGCGTCTGGCAGGTTGGCGTGCGACGCTTCTCTCCAAGGGTGGGAAGCTTGTTCTTCTCAAGGCTGATCTTTCCTCTATCCCGGTGTTCTTCTTGGCGAGTCGTCAGTTGCCGATCGGGGTTCGTAGGAGGTTGGTTGCTTGTACGCGTAGATTTCTGTAGGGGAAAAATGGTGAATCGGGGGGTGGTTTCCACCTTGTGGCGTGGGAAGAGGTAACCCGGGGGAAGCTCGAGGGGGGTTTGGGTGTAAGGCGGCTGGAGCTTGTTAATGACGCTTTCTTCCTCAAGTGGGTGAGTAGGGTCTGGGGTCAGGGTGGAAATTTCTTTATTGAAGTGTTGTGGGCGATCCATGGGGCGGGCAGGGTAGGGGTAGAGAGGGTGGGGTTGGTAGGTGCTCGAACTCCTTTCTGGTGTGGTGTACAAGAGGTCTTCGTGAGATATCAGGCGTGCTTCAAGCCGGTGCTGGGGAATGGAGAATCATTCTTATTCTGGAAGGACAATTGGCTGGGTGGGGATCCATTGAGTGTTCGGTTCCCGAGGTTGTTTGCGTTGGCTGATGATAAGGATGCGTCTGTTGCCTCTTGCTGGGAGAATGGGTGTTGGTGCCCGCGATTCGGGGCGAACTTCTCGGAACAGAGGCTTGGTGACTTTATATCCCTGCTTGACATCCTCGGTGGTGCTAATGGGCCTTCTGCTGGGCGGGACCATTGGGTCTGGAGGGACAGCTTATTCTCGACGCGTAAGGCCTATGGGGCATTGGCATTCGCGCCGCCCGTTCGATCTGACCTCCTGGTCCGGGATTGCGGCTTTTTCTGGGAGTTAAAATTACCTCTGCGCATTGGCTTCTTCTTATGGCTCTTCTGCAGGAGGAGGCTTTTGACGAGAGACCGATGCTTTAGGTTCTTGCCGAATGTTTCCAACCTTTGTGTGCTGTGCAATTTGGGGGAGGAAACTCTTGACCACCTGTTCTTCGAATGCCCCACGGTGAGGGAGGTGTGGGACGATCCGCTTGTGATTTGGGTGAGAACGAATGACATGGTGGCTTTCTGTGACTCGTTGTTTCTTAACAGGAGTAGAGGTGCAAGAGATTTGTTAATTCCGGTGGCGAGACTGTGGTCGATATGGCTGGGGCGGAATGAGGCTATCTTCTCTATCCAACGATTTTACAAGGAGAACGTGCTTATCCGTGGTGCTAGATTGGTGGAGGATTGGGGAGGCGGCTAGTACTTGCTTCTTCTTTTGCCTTGTTGAAGGCTTTTTTGCCTCTTTGTAAAGTTTTTCTTTTTTTCTGTACAACCTTTTTGTTTCTTAATATATTGGGGTGAACACCGCTGAGTGTATCCCCCTTTTTTGGGCTTAAAAAAAAAGAATTCCGAACCAACCGATATAGACCATTCTGCTCAGAGCCACAACCAATCACCCTACCCGTTAGTATGTCCAGAAAAATAAGAGAAGATGGGTCAAATATAGCGCGACAATGCAAATCCTTCGTAATCTGGCTAATAGACTACAGATTCATCGAGAACTCAGGAGCATGTAGGACATTCTGTAGATGCATAGTAGAGGATAGGGAGACCTCCCCCTGTCCAACAGGGGGGAATGAGTACCATCTGCGATCTGCACTGAGCGGTCGTGAGTAATATCGCGGAGACATGCCACGAGTTCCTCAAAACGGTTATCTATAGTAGATGCCAACTGGGACTGAGAGTGCTCTGCAACACGTGTCGATGCTGGGAACCCATGCTTAGAATAGCATGTCTCCTCCGAGTGTCCTATGCGGTGACAATAGGAACATGGCTGACTAAAGCGATCACCCCTTCCCTGGGGTCCACGTCCACGTCCACATCCACGACCTGAAGACGGGCCACCTCTCCCACGCGAAACTGCCATCGCCGATGGGGGTGGAGTAGAAGAACTGGAAGAAACTGCAATGCGACTGAGTCTCCTGTAAACATCCTCCATTGGAGGAATAACTGCATCGGCTAAGATCTGAGAACGGGCGGCGTCATATTCAGGATCAAGGGTCGCAAGTAGGACGCCTACCATGGTGGCATTTCGAAATGTCTTCTGCTGTCAAGGGTCGCTGTGAGTGGGATAGTACTGTATAACTTCTCAAACATCCCCCTCAGGGATGTGTATAAGGAGTGAAGAGGTCTGCCGCTCTGCTTCATCGTGAATATGTCGTGCTGAAGCTGTAACATCTTGGTCTCATTTCGCACCTGCGAATATGTAGCAGGTAGGATATCCCACATCGCCTTGGCAGTGGGCTGATGGAGGACGTCGTTGGCAATCTCCATCGTCAATGTACCTGACAACCAGACCTTTGCATAAGAGTCATCAGCCTCCCACGAGGCATATATCCCTATCTTCTCTGCGGGCTCATCCTCGGTAAGAATGTGCTTCTTACCATTCGACTTCATGAGGCTCATGAACTGCATCGCCCAGAGCTCATAATTCAACCCGTCCATCTTGACTATTGGCGCAGGACCTTTGAATGCGCCTATGGAGGGCATATCAACCTTCGATTCTGACATATTGCTGCTGGAGAAGAACTATGGACTGTAGACAAAGTAATAGATGTCTACATAAACTGCATAGGATTCGAGTGTGTATATAGACGTTACACACTCAAATCCATCTATCCAGAGGAAGAGACGAGTACGGGCACGACGAGGATCGCCGAGGAGCGGCTAGGGCACTGGCTAGGGCACGTCGTTAGGGTCGTCAGGATGCGATGGCGGCGAGACTAGGGGGCCGTCGGGGCTTTGGCGGCGGGGCTGGGAACCACCGGGGTTGGTTGGCGGCGGGACTGGGAACAACCGGAGTGGTTGGCAACGGTGCAGGGAACCACCAGGGCTCGGGGATTGCCGGGGATGGGGCTCGGGGCTCGAGGATCGCCGGGGGTGGGGGGGTTTGAGTCGGCGGCGGCTGCGGAATGAACAAGAGAAGAGAGGACGGCGGGTGGGGGGAGGGGGAAAGCCCTAGGGCTTGGGCTCTGATACCATGTTGGGAGAAAAACTGAGATTGATTATTCAAAGAAACCCTAGGCTCTCTTATATAGGGAGAGACCTTAAGGATAAAGTACAAAATAGTCCAGAGAAAACAAAGAAATGACGAACAGGTACACAACATAATAATATCTATCTCTACAATTGCAAATGAGGTTCACTTGCCCATTATTATCCGGGGGAGGCTATTATAGCATCCTCAGTACGATTGCAGAATGGCAAGCATGCACCCTCTTTTCAGATGAATATTTTGTCTATAAGTCAGATTACAAAAGATTTAGTCCTGGCCGCACCGTCGATCCTCTCAGGTTGTACCGTCTCTCAGGCGGCATCTCAAGGCGGAGCCATGCAACGATCATGGTGGTGCTCCATCGCCAATCGCATGTAGTGCACCCAATGTGAACCCATCAGTCTGCGGCGAAGCCGCCAACTTCCCAGCACGAAAAACCCCCATCATGGGGTGACACATTGCGCATCAACATCTGCCCCAGAGGTGGCAGCATATTCCTCCTCAATTCCATCGCTCGAAGCCGCCAACTCTCTATGTCGAACCATCGTTCGCCCTCCTCGATCTATCTCATTCTCCAGACACCGAGAGCAGCTCCTCCTTCCAGAAGATCCACGCTCCAACGCCTACCGTGGCCTCCATCGCCACCGGGCGGCAAAATCCCTACAATGTCACCTCTCCGATTTGCTCCAGGTATCGCGTGGCGCTCTATGCGATGGCGATGCTCCATGCAATGCTCCAGGAAACCCTCTGCCCTATTTTCCAAGAGGCGACGATGGAAGAAGCCCCAGTAAGGGCAGCTTTGTAAGAGAGTCCCCAATCGGGGAACCCTAAATGGGGGAGGTCCAACATGGAAATAAAAAAAAGGGGCCTAGTGGGGCTGACGTAAAAAAGGGGGGGAATTGGCCCAAGTGGGCTGAATGATTTAAAAATGTATTAAAAAAGAGAGTAGGAGATTTTTTTGGGGGAAAAGGCTCGTAAAAAAAGCCGTATGCAGAAAAAAAAAAGAAAAAATGAAAAGACGTAAAAAAATGTGAATGGATTATTTAAAAAAAAGGTGAAGGCTATTGATTTTTTTTGAAATAGCCAAAAAATGAATTTTTTTAAAAAAGAAGAAAGTCGAAAAAAATGTGATGGATTATTTGGTTTTGTTTTCCCCATTTTCGTCTTCTCCCAACATGATCAACATCATTGTTTTCCGACCAGTCTAGGAGAAAGGAGGAGTATTGTGTAGAGTCAAAGGTCTGTTCTAGATTCAGATGTCAGATTCCAGACCAACTAGATTTTCTAGACTCTACAGATGATATTCAAACTCGACGTCAGATTGGTTCCGAGTCTTCAGTTTCAGACACGCACATGCGGTCTTTTTCAGATGTGCGCATGTATGACATCATTGTTTGTAGTCCCCATCTTTTGTGTTTCACCCAAAGTTTTCATGTGTTCCATAGGGACTCCAGACCTCACATGCACGGCATGAGAAGCAACGTCCCCGACAACAACCGACAGTTGTGTCGTTGAGTTGATATTGTCTATAGTATCTTGTATTGTGAGTTGAGATTTCTTTCTGCTTGCCCAAGCTGAGCACTGCACGCCCCAGCTTGAGGAGTGTTGGAGTATTTGTTTATATGTGCACATCCATGAGTTTATTACCACATCTACCAGTTGTGGGATGTGGAGACTTAGTGAGGGCTATATAAGAAGCCCCTCACCCTTGTATCCAATGAGAAAGTGCAATGCATACACCAACCCTTTAAGGCATTCTCCTGTGCTTTCATCCCACTCCTTAGGGAGTAGGGTTCTACGTCAAATCCTGATGTTCTCAGTGTTTTATTCTTTTCTCTGATTATGCTTCCGCATTCATATTTTCTAACAGAGAGGTACATGGTTCCCCTATACTTAGGCTGAAGAGTTGTCAAATTATCTAGATGTGGAACCAAGGATGGGGAGCTATGTTACAGTTAGGGCTAGAGGGGGAATGGATTTACAAAGATGGTTGAATCTCCGATGATGATCGAATCTAAGGAGATGAGGATGGAGCAATTAGGGTTACGAGAGGGTTGGGTGAAATACACAATCAAGCTCAACCAAGCAAGCAATGCATCCTTGGTTCACCAATGATAACCAGCTCCCGCACCCTTGGTTAATTCGGTCAGATTAATGTCCAAATTAATTACTAATGTTCGTTGCAGTCGGATACGAGAGGGAATATCAAAAACCACTTTAATTAGATTCGAGTTAATTTCAAGCGGCAAATTTTTTTTACTTGGTGAAGTCCAAGGTCAAACTCAGGGAGGCAGCTGTCTCCTTAGGTAGATTTTTAGCAAATTTCCAATGTTTGATTTTCAGAGGGAATATTTTTGATCTTTTTTCGATTTTTTTATGCAAGACTCATGTAAAATCAGGCCAACTTACAAGTTAAATCAGAAATATGGTCAAATTAATTCCAAAAATTCTGAAACTTGGCCAGATTATGAAATGGAATGAAATTAAGCTACCCTAATTTTTTGCAATTTTTAGACGCACGGATAATAAAATATGTAGACTTTAGTGAAAATGACTAAACCAATTTTAATAATTACCAAACGATGATATTTCTCAAAAATAAAATTAATCCAAATAGGTCTAATTAAGAACTATCCAAATCAACTTGAATTTCATAAAAACACTTCACGGTTGATTAATTAAAAATCGATTAAGGTTTCCACTAAATGATTTTTCTAAGACAAACTATACGTGCAAATGAGATGATTTTTGGATATGTTGTAGCATAACTTAGATCTACCAATGATGATTTTTCAGAGATTTTTCGATAAGCAGATAATACGCAATCAATTAATCAATCAAAATGGGCAAAATATTGCAATTTTTACCAAATTAAATTCAATAAATGTTCTGCAAATCAGAAAAATACAAAGAAATGATAGAATGGCAGAACAAGAGTTATGCTACACAATGCAACTTTCGGAATTAAAAATAGAGGACAAAATGATGACTAAATCAACCTTACTACCTACTATGGCAAGCAACTCATCCGCCATCAAACCATCATGTGAGTTTATGTTATGAATTTTGAAAGTTAATACTTGATACTTAAAGGTGGAGCACATAGAAAACTAAGAACATGATACAATGGGAATATAAAAATCAATGAAGGGCCATGGCTCCCCCACAATCCATGTTGGTTCCACCCCTGATGCAATGCAAATACAGAAGCTCTCGATTAAATTCAACTAGATTGTATGTATACACTTAACATATATCAAATACACAGAATATATCACACAACTAAACCGCAAGTAATCGATAGAGAAGTGCAATATTTATGTGGAAAAATCCCACCGAAGTAACGAGGAAAAGCACAGACAAGAAATCAAATCCATTAAGAAAAAAAAAAGAGGAACACAAATCCCAAGAGAGACCTACATCTTTCGAAAATATTGTGTAAAGTAAAAAGTTAACCCTCGAACACTAATGCACGTATGCACATGGGTTATAAACAAAAAGATTTCAATCGGATTCAAAAATTCGTACAGTTGAAAAATGATCCATTTTATGTCTTCAAGAGACTAAATGGGTTGGAGAGAAAGCAAGGGAGATCGAGAAGACAGGCTTTAAACTTTGGTGTTCAGGTAAAGATAAGGGCAAAAACGGTGTTGGAGTGGTTGTTCATAAAGATTTGAAGGATTGTGTGGTTGAGGTACAAAGATTTGGGGATCGGATTATTTTGCTAAAGTTGGTGCTTGAAGAAGAAATTCTGAATATCATATCAGTTTATGCACCGCAAATTGGTTTAGATGAAAGGACTAAACAAGCTTTTTGGGAGGATCTGGATAAGATTTTACAAGGAATCCCACACAGAGAGATGGTTTGCATAGGTGGAGATCTTAATGGACATGTGGGAAAAGATGTTTCAGGGTATGCAAGTGCGCATGGAGGACATGGTTTTGGGGATAGAAACGAAGAGGGAAAAGTCATTCTGGATTTTGTAACTGCATATGATCTTTTCATAGCAAAAACTCTTTTCAAGAAGAGGGAGGAGCATTTAATTACTTATAAGAGTGGCTCAACTAGAACACAGATCGATTACTTTGCGTTGAGGAGAAGAGATCGGTTGTGTTGCAAAGATTGCAAAGTAATCCCTGGAGAGAGTTTGACAATCCAACATCGCTTGTTAGTCTTGGATTTACAAATAAAAGGGCTGGTAAAGAAAAGGAAGGTTCCTAAGATCACTAGAACTAGGTGGTGGAATCTTCCGCTGAAGCAATCGAGCTTCAGGGAGAAGGTTTTAGAAGACTTATCTTGGGATTGTAGCGGTAGTGCAAACGAGATGTGGGAGGCAGTAGCATCTTGTATCCGAAAGATAGCCAAAGAGATGCTAGGCAAGTCAAAAGGAGGAGCTCCGGGTCAAAAGGAGGCTTGGTGGTGGAGTGAAGGGGTGCAAGAGAAGCTAAAAATTAAAAGAGCTTGCTTTAAAGCTATGTCTAAGGATAGAACAGAGGAAACTGTCACATACTATAAAATAGCGAAGAAGGAAGCAAAGAAGATTGTAAGCGAAGTTAAGTCAAAAGCTTATGAGGTTTTGTATAAAAATCTCAACTCTAAGGAGGGCCAGAAGGATATATTCAGGTTGTCCAAAGCAAGAGAAAGAAAGACCAAAGACCTTTCTCAAGTGAGATGCATTAAGGACGAGGAAGGTCACGTGCTTGTTACTCAGAAGGATATAGAGACTAGATGGGAGCAATACTTCCATAAACTTTTCATTGGAGAAGGAAATAGAGAGATCACTTTGGGTGATCTAGCTAGTAATGAAAGTTACTTGAATCGTGCATGCTATAGACGAATACAAAGAAAAGAAGTAGAGGAGACTTTGAAGGTTATGAGACCTGGGAAAGGTTTTGGACTGGATGACATCCCTGTAGAAGTATGGAAAGTTTTAGGTGAGCGTGGTTTGACTTGGCTTACGAATCTATTTAATGTTATTTGGCGAAGCAAGAAAATGCTTGAAGATTGGAGGAGGAATATCGTGGTGCTACTTTATAAGAACAAAGGAGACATTCAAAATTGTTCAAATTACAGAGGTATCAAGCTGATGAGTCACACTATGAAAATTTGAGAACGTGTGATCGAAAGAAGGTTGAGGCAAGTTTCTCAAGTAAAAGAAAACCAATTCGGATTCATGCCAGGTCACTCAACTATTGAAGCCATCCATTTGCTTAGGAGAACATTGGAGATTTATAGAGCTAAAAGGAGGAATCTCCATATGATCTTTATTTATTTGGAGAAGGCTTATGATTCCGTCCCATGAGAGATACTGTGGAGAGTTTTGGAGAAGAGACAAGTACCTGTCCTATACATTAATCTCATAAAGGATATGTATGATAGGGCTTTATCTTGTGTAAGAACCCCGACGGGGAAGACTGACTATTTTGATAATCAACATTGGTTTACATCAAGGTTCAGCTTTGAGTCCATTTCTTTTTACTTTGATTATGGACGAGTTGACAAATCACATTCAGGATGAGTTACCTTCGTATATGTTATTTGCTGATGATATTGTGTTGATTGACGAGACTATAGATGGAGTAAATGAGAAGCTTGAGGTTTGGAGACATGCATTGGAGACTAAAGGTTTTCGTATAAGTAGGGCTAAGACGGAATATATGGAATACACCTTTGATGGAAGCAATGGTGAAGGAATCGAGGTGAAGATTGGTGACGATAACATTCAGAAGAGAGATTCTTTTAGATATCTGGAATCTATTTTGCAACATGATGGGGAAATTGATGGAGATGTTACTAATAGAATAAATGTAGGCTGGCTAAAGTGGAGAGGACCTCCGCTGTTCTCTGTGATAAGAAAATTCCTTTAAAAATTAAAAGGAAGTTTTACAAAGTAGCCGTGAGACCTGCTATGCTTTATGGTTCTGAATGTTGGCCTGTGAACCATAGACATGTGCATAGAATGGCTGTAGCAGAAATGAAAATGCTAAGATGGATGTGCGGACATACACGTAAAGATCGGATTCGGAATGATGCAATCAGAAAGAAAGTTGGTGTAGCTCCGATCGAGGATAAGATGCGAGAAAACCGCTTAAGATGGTTTGGTCATTTGCAAAGAAGGTCAACTGATGCACCGGTTAGGAGATGCGAGTGTTGGGATGTTGAGCCGACTAAGAGAGGGCGAGGACGGCCCAAGAAGTGTTGGAAAGAGACTATACGAAGGGATCTTAGTTTTTTGGATATAAGTACGAGATTGACCCAAGATAGATCTGAATGGAGGCGAAAAATCCATGTAGCCGACCCTACTTATTTGTGGGAAAAGGCTTTGTTGTTGTTGTTGTTGTTGTTGTTGTGTAAGACGACCCCTATCCAACATGGCATTATAGTTTCACATTAATGAGAGTAAAATAACTAGATTTAGGGTTTTTATCAGTTGTACCCCTCCGAGATATTGCAATATCAGTTATGCCACTCCCTTTTTTGGGAATATCAGTTGCGCCCCCGACTTCTTGCAGTATTATCACTTATACACCTTCGTTACTTTGGTCGTCAATAAGTTGAATTAAACCATAGTTTAATCAAAGCATGGTGTAATTAAGAGGGCATATCTGGAAGAAAAGCCCCCACTTCCTCCTTCGCCCCTTCGACCCCTCCAACCTCGACCCTGTCTATGCGTGGGCCTCTAATGATGAGGTTTCCCGCTTCTGTCACCGCTGAGAGACCTACATCAACAAGGCCAATCTCCTCCTCTACACCCTGGTTCCGCGCCATCTTCCTCATCGACGACCACTCTGGCCCTCGATCTGGACCCCGCCAACGGGAGATAAGCGACGGTGACCTCAGAAGGAGGTTACGTGGATTGGGCCTTGAAGATGACGAGATTGGGATCAGATTGCGAAGGGGGCAGATAGACGTCGACCTCCACCTCTCTCGCCTTCGATATGGACTCTACCAATGGGAGAGAAGCGGTGGTGCCTCCGAGGGGAGGAGGACCGGGAGGGGGTGGAGGCTAGGAGTGGGAGGAGGGGAAAGAGGAGCAAAGGGCAGAGGAGGCTATGGAGGGGGAGGAGGGGTGGGGCAGTAGGGTAGAAGAGAAGGGGAGGTTGGGGGTGGAGGAGAGGAGGGGAGGGAGGGTGGGAGGAGGAGGTTAGCATGGAGAGGAGGAGGGGAGGGAGGAGGAGGTCGGTCTAGGGAGGAGGGGAGAGAGGGTGAGGAGGGTTAAGAAAGACTTCTCAGTCTCCTTTTTCAATTTAATTTCGCTTGTGTCCTAAAGTTAATGTCTGTTAGCGTCGGGGATGGACGTCAACTAGCTCGAGAGATACAAGTGATAGAATGACAAGAAGTTAGGGGCACAACTGATATTTCCAAAAAGGAAGGGGCATAACTGATATTGCAATATCCCAGAGGGGCATAACTAATAAAAATCCTAGATTTTAACACATTGTTGCAAACCATTCACTATCAAAACATACAACTGATCCAAACGCAAAAACAAACATGGCCTCTAAATCCATAATATATATCACTTTTGTGCTTCAAAGAATAGTAATGATTTTTTAAGTCAATTGAGCATCATGACCAAAGTTTTCTAATTTTAAAAACCACCCATTCAAGTTAATATCTAATTTTAGTGATCTCAAGAATAACATCAATTGGTTCGAAGCAACTCACACCTTCATACCCATAATGTCAAAAGTAAATAAATAAAATAGGATTTTTATCAGTTGTGTCCCTCTAAGATATTGCAATATCAGTTATGCTCCTTTCTTTTTCAAAATATCAATTGTGCCCCCGACTTCTTGTCCTTCTATTAGTTGCGCCCCTCAGGTTAGTTGACGCCCATCCCAACGCAAATGGATGTTAACTTCGAAGAAACACATGGAATTAAATTTAAAAAAGGAGGCTGAGAGGTCTTTCCTAGCCCTCCTCATCCTCTCCCTCCTCTTCAGGCCAACCTCCTCCTCCCTCCCCTCATTCTCTCCAGGCGACCTCCCTCCCTCCCCTCCCCTCCCCTCCTTCTCAGGCCGACCTCTTCCTTCCCCTCTACTCCTTCACCCCCAACCTCCCCCTTCCTCCACCCCAAACTCCCCCCTCCTCTCCTCTACCCCCAGCCTCCCCCTCTGTTGGAGCATATGCGTCATATGTAAAATGGGTAAATGGATCCTTCCAAGATCCATTTATCACATCCAATGTTTAGTCCCACATCTTCTAGTGGTGGGACGTGGAGGGTCTGTGAAGACTATATAAGAAGCCCTAGACCTCTTGTATCCAGTGAGAAAGTGCAATGCATAAATCAGCCCTTTGAGGCGTTCTCCAGTGGTTTCATTCCGTTCCTTAGGAAGTAGGGTTCCACGTAAAATCCCGTTATTCTATTTTATCTTTATTTCTCTGGTATGCTTACGCATTATATTTTCTAACAAGGTATAAGAGTGGGTAATTTTTGGTTGACTTGACATTTGTTATTGAAGATTATTATTTTTTTAAGATCGTTCCAAATTCAAGTTTTAGTTTTAGGGTTCTCTTGAAACCTTAATTTTTCAAAGATCAAGATCCATTTGGTGATTGAAGATTGTTATTTTGCAAAATATCATGTTCGAGCGGATTTTTTGGGGTTTTCTGGAGTTTGTTAATCGCCATCCTTCAACCATCTTCGGTAGGCTCTTTGCTCTATTCCAGATTCAGGCGGCTCCGCTCACAAGTCCGGCACCATCTCCTCCAAAGTCCAGGTGGAGGCAGAGCTCCTCCTAGATCCCTGTAGAGATATTTCTATGTTCCTATGTACCGTTTCGATTATTTTATTTTCTTATGTCTATCTTATGTAATTTACCCATATGTCTCCCCTCTATATAAGAGAGCCTAGGGTTCCTGTAATAAAGATATTATCATTTTCTCCCAACATGGTATCATAGCGACGGTCCTAGACCGGAACTCTCGTGCCCTAACCCTAGCCCCACCTCCAAGCCCGACTTTTGCACGCCTCCCTCGTACGCCCAATGGCCCAGCCTTACGCTGTCGACTCTTGCATGCCTCCCTCGCGTGCCCAGCGGCCCACTTGCGCCTCCCTCGTGCGCCCAGAAGCCCCCTCGCGTGCCTCCGTCGCGCGCCGGCTGCGCAGTGTACTCCTGGCGATCGGGCACCTAGCCGGCTCCGTCCACTAGCATGCACTGCAACCTGTGTGCTCTAGCCCATCTCAAAGTGCGCGGTTGCGTGCTCCGAACGGTTTGACCCTGTACGACGTCGCGTGACTTTGCATCTTCCCCCACGAGCCCTTCGCCTCATTAATGGGGTTGGTTGCAGTTTGAGTCTACACGTGCAACCAAATCCCCATATGTCCGTGTAGACAATTATCTTCGCAAGTAAAGTTGATGTTCCCTCTACCGACGCATTCGGAGGTCCAACGCCTATTGTCAAAATGGATGGAACAAACTATGAGCTCCGGGTTATGCAGTTCATGAGCCTTATAAAGTCGAGTGGTAAGAAGCATATTCTTACCGAGGAGGAGCCGTTAGAGAAGATAGTAAATGCCTCATGGGAGGCAGATGACGCCTATGCCAAGGTTTGGCTCTCTGGTACATTGACGACTGAGATCGCCAATGACGTGTTACATCAGCCTTCTGCTAAAACGATGTGGGATATCCTCGCAGCAACATATTCTCAAGCAAGGAATGAGACGAAGACCCTCCAACTCCAGCATGACATATTCACAGTAAAGCAGAGTGGATGCCCTCTGCATTCTTTGTATACATCCTTACGTGGGATGTTTAAAAAGCTTCATAGTTTTATGCCTCTAACGACGACTCCAGAGTAGCAGAAGACATACAAGAATGCTACTATGGTCGGTGTATTCCTAGCATCCCTTGATCCGGAGTATGATGCTGGTCGCTCCTAGATTCTAACGGATGCCACTATTCCTCTAATGGAGGAAGCATTCCGCAGACTCAGCAGGATTACTTTTCCATCTGCAATTACTAGCCAGTACTCTTCGGTTATGGCAGCTTCTCGAGGTCGAGGTGGCTCTTCATTTCCCCGTAGACGTGGGCCTCGTGGAAGAGGAGGTCGCTTTCGTCAGCCTTGTACGTACTTCGTCCAGGCCATACATATGCTATTCCAAGCATGGTTTTCCGGCTTCAGCATGTATTGCAGAGCAAGCTGAGTCTCATGCTGCTCCTTCTGATCAGAGATTTGATGACTTTGTTGCTAGATTGTGGGATATCATGCCTCCTTCCTCTTATTCCTCTTCTGGGACATTCGGATGTTGTTGCCTCCGTATCTATCAGTACATTTGCCACGGCCAATACTTCAGGTAGCAGTTTTGCTTTTACTTCCTGTCATGGTTATGAGATTACTTGCTGGATTATGGATTCTATGGCTACACACCGTTTATGCGAAGACAAAGATCAACTTACATCTTATAGACCGGCTCCACCGGGCAGGACTGTTATTATTACAGATGGGACACATTCTTCAATCACTGGAAAGAGGGAGATTTGTTTGACACCTTCCATGCGTCTGCAGAATGTGTTATATGCACCTGATTTCTCTATGAATTTGTTATCCATTAGTCAGATTACAAAAGATTTGCACTGTAGAGCTATCTTTGACCCATCATCTCTTGTTTTTCATGACATCCTTACTCAAAGTGATTGGGTGTGGCCGTGAGCAAGGTGGTCTTTATCGTCTTGTCCGAACTCCCTATGCTGGTGTTTCCTCTTTTACAACAGGACATGTTGCTCCTTATATCTGGCACCTACGGTTTGGTCATCTCCCTCTTCAGAAGATGTGTCATGTGTTACCTCAGATTTCTCCAGGGTTTTCTTTCCAGTAAAAGGCTTGCCAGTCAGGAAAGCATCATCTCTCTACTTTTCCTAGTTGTCAGAGTCAGAGCAGTAGCTCCCTTTTTGACTTATTTCGTATTGACATTTGGGGTCTGAGTCGTGTTCCTGATCACCAGGGATACCGTTTTTATCTAGTTGTTGTGGATGATTTTTCTCGTTTGTCTTGGGTGTTTCTTTTGAAAAATAAATCTGAAGTTATGGATGTAATCAAAACCTTTATCAATGAAATGCAGAATGTTTTTTCTACCACTGTGAAATTTGTGCGAACTGACAATGCGTTGGAATTACGTATTCATGCTTTATCCCAGTTTCTTTCATCCCGTGGTATTGTTCATCAAACATCTTGTGCTTACACTTCTCAACAAAATGGTGTTGTAGAAAGGAAACATCGTCATTTACTAGAAGTCACTCGGACTCTTCTCATCCATAGTCACACCCCACATTCGTTATGAGGTGATGTCGTACTTACAACATACTACTTGGTCAATCGCATGTAGTCGTCTGTCTTGGGTGAGAAAATTCCTTTCTCCATAGCTTTCCCTGAGAAAGAATTGTTCTCATTACCTCCTCGTGTGTTTGGTTCTGTCGCTTTTGTCCATCAGTTGTTGCCAGGTCTTGACAAGCTCGCTCCTACAGCTGTCAAATGTGTATTTATCAGGTACTAGAGGACTCATAAGGGATATCGGTGTTATGATCCGTTGCGTAGGAAATACTATATCAGTGTGGATGTCGCATTCTTTGAGTCTGTGATATTTTTCTCTCCTAGATGTGACAGATTGGCTTCGTCGGATACTGATGAGGGGGTTTACGTGCCTCCACCTATGAGTCCGTCACCACCATCTCCTCCACCACCTCCACCACCTCCTCTACCCTCTACTATTGTTCCACCTTTACCTAAATTCTATACATATCGGACAACTTCTGTTCATGGACCACGCCCATCATTCACTATTCCCCAGGTTTGTTCTGATAATATTGTTCCCAACGATGGGTCTAGAGATATATCCAGGAATCAATGTAGGGGGATAACCCACAGATACATGAGGTTCACAATGATCTAGATGTACTTATTGTTGTTCGAAAGCAGAAGCGATCTTGCGCTTCCTACCTTCTTGCTTCTCAGGTTTCCTTTCATCGCCTAACATGGGACTTTCAGAAATTTGCAGTGGTTCTTTCCGCCGTGGACATTCCACATAATTATCAGGAGGCCTTGAAGGATGGTCGTTGGCGTTTGGCTATAGAGGAAGAAATGGTTGCACTGCAATCACGTGGTACATGGAGTTTGGTATCTCCACCTCTTGGAGCGTCTATTGCCAGTTGCAAATGGGTGTTTTCTGTCAAATAATCATGCAGATGGCAGCCTTGATCGCTACAAGGCAAGATTAGTAGCATGGGGCTTTACTCAGACTTACGTCATTGATTACATGGATACATTTTCTCCAGTGGCTCGACACTCTATGCTATGTGTACTCCTTACAGTTGATGTGGTAGGTGATTGGCCTCTGTTTCAGTTGGATGTTAAAAATGCCTTTTTGTACGGAGATCTACAGGAGGAAGTACACATGCAGCAACTACCTGGATTTGCTGTTGAGAGGAAGTGTCAGCAGGTATGTAGACTCCATAAGGTAATATATGACCTTAAGAAAAGTCCAAGGGCGTGGTTTCAGAAGCTCTCAGATCTGATTGAGGGGCAAGGATTCAAGAGGTCAAATGCAGACCATTCATTCTTTGTGCAAAAAACATCTAGAGGTACTGTTGTCATTATGGTATATGTGGATGATATACTTGTCACAGGAGATGATGTGCAGGGGGTCAAGATGGCAAAAGAAATTCTGGATCGTCATTTTGTTACCAAAGATCTTGGTACCCTAAGGTATTTCTTAGGGTTGGAATTTGCCAGGAATGCACAAGGTCTTGTAAGGACCCAAAGGAAATATGTTACAGACATGCTTGTTGAGATAGGTATGATTGGGTGTCGACCATCTGGTACTCTAATGGATCCCTTATGACGTTGTACGATGATGATACAGATGAGGCTGACAGAAGAAGATATAGAGAGATAGTTGGAAAGCTTCTCTACTAGACCCGATATCGCCTTTGCAGTGAGTCAGGTGAGTCAGTTTATGGAGCAATCCCCACGTGTTCATATGGATGCTATATTTGTGATTTTGAGATATTTGAAATCTTCTCCAGGTGCATGATTATTATTCAGGAAGGGACTATGTCTTTCGGTGTCTGCATACGCAGATGCAGACTATACAGGATGTCCTAAAGATAGAAAGTCGACTTCAGGCTTTGTTGTATTTGTTGGCAGTTCTCTTATTTCTTGGAAAAGCAAGAAGCAAACAGTTGTGGCTAGATCAAGTGCTGAATCCGAATACAGGGCTATGGCTCAAACGAGCACAAAAATGATGTGGGTCCGAGCAGTGCTAGCAGATTTGCACATAGATGTACCTCTCCCCACGCAGCTACAGTGTGATAATCAGGTTGCTTTATTTATTGCAAATAATCCTGCATTCTATGAAAGAACCAAGCATATTGAAGTGGATTTCCATTATACTAGAGATATGATCCATAAGGGTTTGATTTCTACCTCTCATGTCAGTTCAGGACAACAAACAACAGACATCTTTACTAAAGCATTGCTTAGAGCACCGTTTCAGAAGTACTCGTCCAAGCTGATCATGATTGATATCTATGCTCCATCTTGAGGGGGAGTGTAGAGATATTTCTATATTCCTATGTACCGTTTCAGTTATTTTATTTTCTTATGTCTATCTTATGTAATTTACCCATAGGTCTCTCCTCTATATAAGAGATCCTAGGGTTACTGGAATAAACATATTATCGTTTTCTCCCAACAATCCCCAAGTGGCGATCAGCTGCCTTACGGCTCCAGGCAGCGGAGATCCACCGCACAGCTCCATGCTGCAGCTGATCTCGCCTTCAAAGTCGGAGCTACCTTTCTCTAGGCTCCAAGGCGGCTCAACCCCTCCAAGCAACGAGCTCCTCTATAGCAATCCATATGGAGCCACCCAACCTAGCCCCTTAGGGCTCCACCTGAGCGATGACCTACTTCCTAGGGCTCTGCCACCCTCTTGTCGATGAAGGTGGTGCACCTTCCAGTGGTGGCAGCACCCTCCTCTCCAGAAGCAGCAACAACAATACCGGTACCGCCCTCCTCTACTACCCCCTTTACCTTCGCTTCCAGTTCTCGAACCCACCAGGCGACGATGACCTCCCCAACAACTTCCAAGTTGTCGTAAGGTCTCGATCATCGCAAGGTGAAGCCCCACAACTCCAAGCGAAGGAGTTGCTTCGCGATGCTCCAGGAGAAGCATCTCCCCATTCATGCCTTCCTTCAGGAGGCATTGCTCCAGGCGGGTCTCTTCGTCGAAGACTCCTTATCTAATGTAAGCAGCTTCGGTGCCGCTTCTTCTCGTCTCCTGAAGGCGTCATCTCCAACAACGAAGAAGCCCCAGTTGCGGCGACTCCTGCGTGAAGAGGGATTCCCACTTATAAATAAGGGAGAAAGGGCCCAGTTGGGACGAAGCATTAAAATAAAGGAGAGATTTTTTTTGCAACATGCTCTACATATAAAAGAAAAAGAAAAGGAGTGCTTTTCTTTAGGCCCAATGGCTTGTTTTGTTAAAAAAAATTGCGGCTTGAGAAACAAAGGTACGTACACAAAAAATCGTACATAGAAAAATAGAGTCGGTTATAAAAAAGGGAGAAGAAGAAATAGCCAAGAAAAAAATGTAAAAAAAAGAAAAGAAAAGGCTTACAAATTTTTAACGTCTTATTTGGAAAAAAATGATTTTAAAAATTTGAAAATAAAAGCCGAACAAAATGAGATCAGCTTTTTTAATTCATGTTTTCCCTATTTCTTGTCTTCTCTCAACTTTTTCGATGTCATTATGTTCCGACAAGTATGGTAGAAAGGGGGAATTTTATGTACATTCACATGTCTGTTCCATATTCAGATGTCAGATTTCAGACTAGCCAGAATTTTCAAACTCTACAGTTCAGTTTCGGACTCTGCAGATTGGTTTAAAGTCCAAGTTCGAAGCACTCCATATTTCAGTGACCCAATTTCTTCGAGTTCCCCAGAGAGAGACTCCTTTTCAAACACACATGTATGCAATCATCTTTTGTGTGATCTACATCTTTTATTTTGGTCTCAGAGTTTTCATGTGATCCATAAGGACTTCGGAGTAGAGATCGCATTCCCTATGCCATGTGGGCTAGGGTTTTCATGTGGTTTCATAAGGACTCCAGAGTAGAGATCCCATTCTCTAAGTTAGTGTAACGACCCATATGCCATTATTATATATTAAAAAAGGAATAAAATAATAAAAAGAGGAGAGGAATTGGCGGTTATGAATGGCTCATTCAACACCCTCATTATGTGCATGTGTTTTCTATTTTTGGAAGGGGACTTGGTGCATGAGAAGGGCAATGGTATCCTTCCTCTTTAATGGCATGGAATCACATGTAACCACTCAATGTTGAAGAGAGATACACGAGAGAGAGAGAGAAGAGAGAGAGAGATGAGAAAGAGTATTTGAGAGAGAAGAGATTGAATCAGTCAACGAGGGATACAGAGAGACCCCGTGAATGTTGATTTTGAATCGAGCAATGTCCAACTTGCCATCGACGCTGAATTCAATCCGGCAAAAAAATTGAAGACGCGTCAACATGGCCGGTGACATATTATAGTGGCGCAGTCAAGTCGTCCTCCTGAATGGATCTCTCGCACTATCAATGTAAGTATCGAACCCTTAGGAATGATCTATCGTGGATTGATGATTTCTATGTTTGAAGATGTGTTTTTTTATCGTTACTAATGATGAAATATGAAGATAAAATATGTGATTCCTTGTTTTGCATAATAGCTCATAATTAATACAAGAGTGTCCATGGTTGATGTTCCGTGGAACTTAAAATGTAATGTGATTTCCACAAATAATGTACTTGATATTCTATTTTGGCTTGTTAGGTTATATGATACTATATTATCATGCTCATTGTGCAACGTTATGTGTAAAGTTATCTCACTTTACTGTATGTTTGATGTATATGTTTGTAGCAATTTAAGAGTCGTATCAGGTACTTACAATCCGGAGTTACACTCTAATCAAGAAGGAATTAATGATTCCATATTTAAGTGACATATTTTCTTTAGTAGGGATCTATGTCATAGGATTTTAATATGTTAAACCTCTATTCGTTGTGGTCATGAATCCACGTAGTTGGAGTTTAATTATCCATGAAATTCTTATATGCTTTGATGAACCTCATATTATTGTTATTTTAATCCAACTTAAGTATACGATATTTGAATATTTATTTGATATCTCCATGATTAACTCTTTGAGTAATCATATATATTAAACTCCCAATACATCACATAGTATGAAACTGAGTTGTTGTTTATTGCATATTTTGTGTATCTTGTTATGTGTGCTACACGTTCCCTGGCCAACAATTTTTATGATACACATATCTTTATTATGCACGTTTTGTGCATTATTCCAATACATGTGCATATCTAGCTTTAACGAAATGCATAATGTAGGTAATGCATGTTCTCTACATGTTGTGATGCTATAATATATGTACATATGCACAATCCATGGGTCGTGGAGATGTGAACTTGACTTACGAGTTGATCACTAGCCAATTCCTGTATGTAAATTGAATCAAATATTAACCTTTCATCTAGATTTGTCTTATCATGTAGGTAATTAATGTTATTGATGATAATCTTGGTAATCCTAATGATGATGATAACTACTTATGGAAACAACTTATCTCTATTTAGATAAGGTGTGTATGACATGCAAAGGTTACTATAGCTGATAATTTAAGTTGGATTCGAAAATTGTGCTTTGTAATGTTGTAACACCCCAACCCCAAACATAATACCATACCTAAAACTCACGAAGTGTGGGTGTGGTTTATAAGTGGTGGGGATCAAGGTTGCAAAAAGCGGTAGTCGGTATTCAGTCGACGGGGTCACCTACTAAGGATTAGTCGGCAGTCGGGCGACTAGTCGGTCATTAGTCGGTTTTGAATTTTTAATTATTTTAAATATATAAATTAGTTTTTTATACATATATTCGTATGTATGTACATGTATTTGTACATTTTATATGACATCATGATGAAACAAAAGAAGTAATTGACTTTAAATATAACATTAAGCATATTAGAATATGTTTGCTTTAAAAAAAGTGAAAAATAAAAAAATAAAAAAAGTTGTCGTAAAAGTCAGTCGATTAGTCGGCCGACTAGTCGGCCAGAGTAGTCGGGTGGACCGATTAAGGGCCGACTAGGTTTAGTCTAGTCGGCTACCCCCCGACTCGACTAGTCGGACCGACTAGTCGGCCTAGTCGACCGACTTTTGCAAGCTTGGTGGGGATTACTACTTGACAACTTGGGCTTAAGCATTTTGGGTGGTTGTCAACGGATCCAATTAGGTCCGAACCCAACAAGTTGTCAGGGCCAGTTTTCCTCGATAACGGACCGGGGACCTAAGCCTGGAACGTTACAAATGGTAGCAGAGCCAAATTCCCTCTGATAGTGGAAAGGGCTACCCGAGAGGTGGAGCCGCCCCTACAAAGAGGTTGGAGGAAAAGGCTACCCAGAGCGTGCAGCCGTCACTGTCACTGGGAATAAGTGATGTGCCATGTCGCAACGAGGACGTTGCAAATATAAGTGGGGGAGGTTGTAACACCCCAACCCCAAACATAGTGCCATAACTAAACCCACGAAGTGTGGGTGTGGTTTATAAGTGATGGGGATTACTACTTGACAACTTGGGCTTAAGCATTTTGGGTGTTTGTCAATGGATCCAATTGGGTCCGAACTCAACAAGCTGTCAGGGCCAGTTTTCCTCGATAACGGACCGGGGACCTAAGCCCGGGACGTTACAGTTAGTATGTGAGAGACCCAGTTCTCCGACGAAAAGACTTTTCAGACTTCATTCTCTAGCGACCGTAGACTCTCACGAGGATGTCTCCATGGCTTTTCAATTCGGCCCTTTTAGAGATGGAGCAGTTGTCCACATGATGTAGCAGATCAGAGTACTCCGACAAGGAGACTCATTTCAATTGTACTGACTCTGACAGACGCAGTACAGAGCACATGCTCTCCGACGAGGAGATTCACTTTGACTCACACTCCAATCTGTTTGCTCCTCCTTACCTGCATGACATGAGAAGCAACGTCCTCGACAACAACCAACAGTAGTGTGAGTTGAGTCGATATTCCCCGTAGTGTCTTGTATCGTGAGTTTGAGATTTCTTTCTATTTGTCCAAGTTGAGCATTGCAAGCTCAAGCTTGAGGGGAAGTGGAATATATGCGTCATATGTAAGATGGATAAATGGATCCTTCCAAGATCCATTTATCACATCGAATGTTTAGCCCCACGTCTACCAGTGGGTGCGACTTGGAGGGTCTCTAGAGGCTATATAAGAAGTCCTATACCTCATGTATCCAGTGAGAAAGTGCAATGAATAAATCAGCCTTTTGAGGCATTCTCTTGTGGTTTCATCTCGCTCCTTAAGGAGTAGGGTTATACGTAAAATCCTGATGTTTTAAATATTTTTATCTTTATTTCTCTGATACGCTTCAACATTATATTTTCTAACACCATCCTCTCCTTCGCCCCAACCTCTCCTCCTCTACCCCCGACCCCACCCCCATCCTCCCCCTCCATATCATCCTCCGCCCTCTGCTCTTCGTTCCTCCTCCTCCCACTCCCAACCTCCACCTCCCCTCCTGCGTCGCAGTGTCCTCCTCAGGGGCATCGCCACTTCTCTCTAGTTGGAAAAGTCCATATCGGAGGCGAAAAAGGTGGAGGTCAACGCCTATCTATCCCCTTCGCAATCTGATCCCCATTTCATCATCTTCAAGGCACAATCCACGCCCCCTCCTCGTCCTTAGGGGCACCACCACTTTTCTCCCGTTGCTGGGGTTCAGATCAAAGGCGAGAGTGGTCGTCGACGAGGCAGATGGCACGGAACTAGTGTGTAGAGGAGGAGGTAGGCCTTGGTGGCGTAGGTCTCCCAACAGCGACAGAAGCGGGAAACCTCATCGTCAGAGGCTCACGCATAGAAAGCGTCGAGGTTGGAGGGGTCGAAGGGCCAAAGGAGGAGGTGGGGGCTTTTCTTCCAGATATGCACCTCTTAACTAAATCATGGTTTGATTAAACCATGGTTAAGTTCAACTTATTAACAACCAAAGTAACAGAGGGGTATAAGTGATAGAACATCAAGAAGTCAGGAGCAGCACAACTGATATTCTCAAAAAGAGATAGGTATAACTGATATTGCAATATCTCAGAGGGACACAATTGATAAAAATCCAATAAAATACATGCACCTGGGAGTAATCCCTTCAAGCGAGTGAAAGGTTCTTTCTGATAAAGTAGGACCTCGTAATTCTTAAATAAAAAATGAAGCCTAACGTGCCCAATCACATCAGTAGGAAGGGCTGGCCCCACTTTCCATGTTACGTTCATAATTAGTTGGCTACATGGGATGCGGTTATATGTTAGTGCACAAGCAAAAAGGACCACGGAGCACCAGCTGCACCACTCTTCCTTGCAAACCAAGACAAATCAACGTCGAACAATGAGTGGTCAAAGATTCCCATGGATTCATGTGTTTGCAGCACAAATGCAACAAATGGTGAACAAAACAATTTAGCAGAAAGCTTGTGATTTTAATATCTTTTCCAGAGATCAAATCAAACGACACTTACCCTGTCCAAAAAGAGATTCTCGCTCGATTTAGTCTTGAAAAGGGCCAATTGGAGTTCTTCCTGCAAAACAAAATTCAACACAGCGTATCAACATCGTGGCAAAAGAGGCAAGATATTGGATAATAGCTTCCACGCAATAAGTTGGTCCGACTACTTCAGCATTCAGAACACGTGGCATTGGTTCCACTATTAAAAAACAAGTGGCCCTCTTGCATTAGAGAGAGAGAGCAGGGGTGCGGATAGGTTCGCATCTCCATTTCCGATAATACATATTTCCTCTAATTATTTAGCATTCTTTTTCGAAACCCATGGGGATTACTCTCACTAGATTCCCTGCCTTGAGAAAAAAGAGAGGAAACTCGCATTCACGAGAGAGAAAACTCGCATTCAACCTTTGCCGAGGTCTTCAATGCATGATTTATGCAACGTATCATTCTCGCAACAAAAATTCCGAGGGCCTACTCATGATTTATTGGTTTAATTATCTTCCACAGATTTGGATTGTTCGGACAGTATATTTAGTACGTGGCTGAACGTTTTTCAAGTAGAACTGTAGCCATACATTTAGTGATCGAACACTTTGTGGTGATACCACGAAATTTCCACAAGCCGTCAGACTGCTTGCAATTATATTTGGCGTCCATAAATTTGAATAATTAAAATCTTGCTAAAATTGTGCGAAAGCAGACGGATAACCCCATGCCGTCCAAGTTTTTTTTTGCTACCAATCAGGACTCTCTCTTTACAGCCCATGGGGAGAACGTTTTCCTAGCTAACAATTAGATATGGCTCTTCTCGAACTTTTTTATTCATCCCATCATCATGTACATGTCCAGATGTTAATCCAATCAATTCATCTTCTTTTGTAAAAACATCAGATATAACCACCAAGTTGGTCAAACAAACATGCCATTAGTAACTATCTAGTGTCTACAGGTGGCAAGCCAGACGAAATCCGTCTCCTAATGCGCATTTGGAAGAAAGGAAAGAGGAGGGATGCGAGAGAAAGAGAGTAGGAAAAGATTTGTGGTAATATTGTAATTGAATTTTTTTATTATGCGATAATCTACGTAATCTTGCTTCGTTTTACAGTGGTAGTCCTATCCAAGCTTGTCGATCAAAGCGCTGAGATCAACAGAAAAGCCTACGAACTAAATTTATAAGAAAGTTTTATTTATTTACTTTTTTCATTATATTTTATTCGCCAAAATATTTGTATTTTTTAAATTTTTCTTCATTGCCGACATTGTGGCAATGGACAGTGGCAACTGGCGACACAGAATGGAGCCCAATGAACCATTATGACCATACACAAGGAAAGACGACCGAGGTGTTACCTATGGGACATCACGTTCTAGTTGGTAATTTAATGTCCACAAAACAAATACAACTTGGATGGCTAGTTGGGTTGGATCAATGGATCTATACGATAGTGTATGCTGCCCTTTCAGACCCGTGTTTGATCCAATGGGGGCGACCTTGATATGTTTGTTATAACTTTAGAGTATGGATTCAATAATAATTATCCTTTCTCATCTGATCTATTAGTTATAAAATAGCATTCAACGTGTGGTTCTTTAAAAGGTATAATGGGAAAGAAGGGACTGCCCAGTTCGGCTCCATTATGTAGAGGGATAAGAAAGGACAACACATAAGAGGAGATTTATCTGAAGGATAAGGAAGTTATAAGTACTGTAAAAAGAGATGCAATGGATAATTTGATTGGAACCTGACCATTTATCCTGAGCCCGCGAAGGATCAAAAACTAGTAGAATTCTTCTCAAGATACTCAAGTCAGTGCACAAGATTTTGAGATCATGGGTGTGAACTGTTAAGTATGTTTCTTTTTAAAAATAAGCTATTTTACCAGTTTCTACCCTGCCCTTCTTCTTCAGGAATTCCACATAATCTTTCTTTCCAAATATAGACTAAAAGGCACACACACATATTCGATTTTTTTTAAATCCACTAGATAATCATAACCTCATATTCTTGGTAGCAAAAATGGAAAGCAAAACAGTTAGGAGGAGGGAGAAGCGGAGATCAGTAGTTAGTCCATCGCGCCCAAAATCCCAGATATCCTCTGGCCACCCACCCTGGATAGGCCTCCCCAATATCCAAGTCACTAGACACAATCGCACATTCATGGGAATGCTGCGACAAAAGTGCCAAAGTTTCAATTTTGATGCCTTGAGTGGCCCCCAAAACCCAACCTGTCCAATGCAAACAAACAAAAGCGAACAGATGCAAACAAATAAGTACCTTGTGGATGAGCCCATCGTCGATGATGGAGCTGCTGAGCTTCTTGAAGAGCTCGTACAGCGCCTCCACCTCGTTAACCGAAACTGCAACAAAGCCAGAGCGCACGGAATCACGAACACGCCCTTGAAACAGGATCACAAACCGTAAAAATCGCGCCTTTCCCCCTCACAGTAAGTCCCCTTGGCCAGGGTTTCCGCATCCAGCGCCGCCTGGCGCCTCCGGCGCCATAAAGGCCCCCCCGACGCGGCGTGGTGATGGTTGGAGCGGCGCGACTGCTGGAAGCACCCGGCAAAGGCGAAGATGAGGGCCTCAAAGATCGCAACAATGGGAATGGCGGCGGCGCACAGGCGCTCCCCGATCGAGATCGAGCTCCACGATCCCTGCGCGTTCGAATGGAAAAGATTGGATTCTCGCGACGGAATCGAGCAGGGGGGGTGAGGAGAGGAAGAAGGAGGGATTCGATCACCGTGGAGCGATTTCCGTCGGAGCGATTCATCGGCGATATCGGAAGAAGAGGCGGAGGTTCATCTCGAGCTTTCCCGCGGGATTTGAGGAGGAGGTGGTTGGGAGAACGTTGGGGGCGGACGCTTGACGCGACAGCTATACCCCTTGCACATGTTTCTTGTTTGGGATATTTACACCCATGACAAGTAATTTCGTATATACCCCCAAAATATTCTATAATTGTGAATTACTTAAATAAATGCTTCATTTTACATCCATAACCTTCCATTAATTTTATTCATTAACTCAACCATACGAGTGAGTTAATCTAACCGATACATGATTTAAGGACTATGATTAATCAAAAGTTAAAAATAAAAGAAAGAAAAACACTTGGAGGTATTGCAACCCCTCTCCCCTTAGTTGCATCCCTGTCGTACTTCCCGAGAATGGCCTCGGAGTTGGCCTTGGCCCTCGCCAAGGATGACGCTGCCCTCCAAGAGATCGTGTGGCGAAGGTCTTATCTGGGTCATGATGGTGCTACTCGAGGATGGTTGCAGGTGTAATGCACGGTGGTTTTCGAGGACGATCTGGGATCGGGGCAGAGGAGGGCTCCTCCTTCCTATGCTCGCCCGATGAAGGATCTTCGTCGGGTTTTCATTTTTTTTTATGAAGAGAGTTGAAGTTCTTTGTGTCGATCGCAGGTCGTTTCTCTTACGTAGAGATGGAATCAGGATCGAGGTAGAGGAGGGCTCCTCCCTCCTTGGCTCGACCGATGGAGATGATTCAAGTGTGGATGTTCAGATGCTTGCAAGTGCTCAGCTTCTGTAATTAGGTTATGCTCCAGGCAAGTTGCTCGAATAGACATGAAATTATCAGTGACTCGATATGAAGAATCGATCTGGGGTTAAAAATTCAAACTTGATCTAGTACTCAAAAATATATTATAATCATTAAAAGGTTGATATAACATATAATCAATGTCACATCACATCACAATTATCATTCCAACCCTCAACCCTCCAAACAGCTACTATTCACAGGATAATACATCAACCCAGCCTAACCCAGTAACCAAACATGCCTTGTCTCTCATAGGCTCCGCCCTCTCGCACGCTCTTTCCTCTCTCCGACTCACTTTCTCACTGATTATCAATTTATTTACATCGACACACCTCTCTCTCTCTCAACTATCTCACTCTCATCTCATCTCAATCCTCTGTCTCTCTCTCTCCCTTAAATATTCATTTGCCCCCACTCATGCTCCCCCACTCTCGTGCTTTATTCACAACATTCTATGCACTCCATTACTTCTACTTTCTATATTTTCCCCTCCAACAATCTCTCTCCCATTTCTTTCTCCCACACCTCTCCATGTCCCCCCTCCTCCCCCCCCCCTCTCTCTCTCTAAAGTTATCTCTCTCCTCCATTATCTCTTTGCTTTCTCCCTCTCCTCTCAGTGACATTCATTTCTCTTTCTTTAACCCATATTCCAAATTAATATGAGAGTGATATTTCTTTTCACATACAATTATTTTAACATATTTCAACTCATGTTTATATATTACGGTAAGTATTTGGGATATTAAAATAAAATTTCAAGGCTTAAAATTTTGAATCGGTATATTTCAAGTTATGTTTATATATTACTATAAGTATTTGGGATGTTAAAATAAAATTTCAAGGCTTAAAATTTTGAATCACTGCAATGTAGATAATAATTTAATTCAATTTTAACTGACATCAAATCTATCCTATCTAATATATACGAATGATTATGGTTAATTAAAATAAAAAAATATGCATATCAAGTCAATCTTAGAAATAGACATATTCAGTATAGATTATTACATATACATAAGACATATGACTAAGTTACACCGTCTTACATTGGATCTAACTTACATGATTATTTGTTTTAAAAAGGCAACCCATCCATCACTGGTAAAATGCATTTTAAGCACTTAAAGTTGTTTATTTATATTAATAACAAGTCAAACATATAATAAAATTGCACCATAGTAATCAATATAGAAACTTGGATCCTTGGAGAGATAGCTCTCTCAATTTCACACATCTCCTAACACCACTTCTCCCTCTTTCTCTCTCCTTCTTTCCCTCTCTCATGAGTTTCTCTCTCTACTAAGTTCTCTCTCTCTCTCTAACTCTAAGGTTTTGCATACTAATACACGATCTCTCCCCCCATCACTCTCCTCCATTAATTCTACATCATTCTCTCTCTTATCCCTCTCCCTCAATACACACTGCACACAACACATATTCTTTCTCCCATTATATCTCTCTCATGAATACATGACAGTTAGAGTTATCTTTATTCTTTGTTTTTTCAAAATTTTAATTCCATGATACACGTTGTCTATCTTTTAAAAACATTTTCACTTTCCTACAAAATTCAATTTAGTATATAAATTAAATTTTTTAATGTTTTTCATATATTTGAATTATTACAGTTTTCCTTTGATTTTTTGATAGTTTTGTGTTTTGTAAAAATATATGAAAAATATAGATAATATAGATTTGTTGAATTTTTTCTAGAGATTTACAATTTTTATGAATTTTCAAATTTGGAAACCATTTTTCAAACTGTTTTTTTGAAAATATTAGATCAAAATAATTTTGCAAATTGAGTTGATGTGGTATATAATGAAATATTAGGAACTTAGAAATATTTTTGTTGGATTTTTATATTAGGTAGATTATTTGTTATAGATTTAGTAAGATATACCAAGTTAATGCTAGCAACACATATGTATAAGTGTTAATAACATGAAATATAGAGGGTACATAAAAATTCAAAAACGCAAGTCTAACCGCACAATTTCCAACAATACCTTGTGCAGTTCACATGCAGTTACTATAGAGAACGTGCTTGTAAGCAAAGGTATTAGAGGGGTGTCATATGCAAATTTTCTACGGATCACATGGTAATCCACGTGGGTAGCAGTCATCTTTCACATGTTTGTGTTTGAACAAAAGTTCAAGGGTAATATCGTAAAATTCTCAAAACATGCGTCACAAGAAGAGGAACAAAAGATGGATTTTTGCCCCAGTTATTTATGAAGTAAAACATATATAAAGAAATTTAATGTCTTAATTGAAAAATGATTTCTATATAGTTTATTTGTAGTTACTATTTTGAAATTTTAAGATTAGTTTGTGTTGAATAGAGTAGAATAAACTTCTCTTCGTTGGTTACATTGAAATATGAGACAAGCGGGCAACAAGTTGCGCCTCTAGCCTTTTTGAATTGCAAATGAACTATGTTATTATATCTCAATAATCTAATTTTTTCAAAATTTTATCAAAAAATACATTAATTTATATAGAATGGCACATCTTAGTGTGTAAAAATGTACCGAGAAAAAAACATTTCATCTTGATACATGATATTTTAAAATAAAAAACCGTGCTAATGATTACACTAAGAGAGAGAGAAGGATCAAACTAATATTCATATTTGGAGTTGAAAATTTATGAGTTATTATTGCATGACATCTTTAGAATAATAAATATAATATAAGTTGATTTTTTGTCATAAGTATTATTATTTGCTTAACATATTATTCGACCCTCGCGATTGAATTTTTATTATCATGACAACGTGCCTTAGAATTAATTAATTCAATACATTGTATGTGTTGGTTAAATATAAGTTTTATACGGTGCTGTAAATATTTAATACAGAAGATTGAGTTTTTAACATATTCAAATTATTAAATGAAAATAGTAGGAATGTAAGTTCATTACCATATAATATATAATATAATTATATAAAAATTATACAATAATACCCTATAATATATACATATAAGAACATTTTTAAAAATCTATTTTTAATAAAAAATGTTTTTTTAAACTTTAAAAATATAAAAAATTTTATATATATTCATAAAGTTTATAAATTGTATTAGTTAGACATTATTATATATTCAATCATATTCAAAAATAAAATAAATATAAATAATCATCATAATAATTCAAATATTATGAATATATTCAAAACATTATATAAAACCCTACAAAATACTAATAATACCTCCTTTGAAGCTAATAAATCTTTTACAAAACTAAAAAGTTATAGTTTTACTTATGGAATACTATTTTTGAAAATAATAAAAATAGAATCCGATTTTCCTCAAATTCACTATTTATCGAATTCATTATGATTTAAATCTCATTTCTTTCAATGTTTATATACATCAAGTTTAACTTTCCCCCCGATATTGCGATGGCTATAAACTGGCTAATCCAAACTACATAGTTCATTTTATTTTTTCTATTTACCTAATTCATTATATTTTCCCCTCATAGTACGACAAGTACTTACGTGTTAAAAATATGCCTTGATATAACTTATGCATATGCTTAAACAATTAAAAAATATGCACTAAAGATAATTATATTTACTTATATCATTTAAAAATATTTTACTTGAGATGGTTTGGTCATTTCAATTTGTTAATAGAATTGATTTTTCCAGATTTTAGCATTAAAAAGAAAATATATGCCATTCCAATATCCGAGCCTCAATCAAATATTTGAATTTTATCATTGTTTGACTATTGTCTATTATCTTTTTCATATGTTTATATTTTTTATCTAATAATAATATCAATGTTACTAATAGTATATATCGATTGAAATGAATACATCAAACTTTCAAAATAATGATATTTCATGAAAAAAAGTGAAATTCTGAGCCAATCCATAGTTTAATTTCTACTTAATTCTTATGAATTCATCAATTCACACAAAAAAACTTTGAATTCAATACCTTCCCGAAGCGAGGGAAACATCCTAGTACAAAGTAAATCCGGGTTCCTCACTCTAAGGGTCTGTTTGGTTGCAGGGTTGGGCAAGGTTGGCTTGGCCCAACCCGGGTTGGCCCTGTAACCAAACAGGGTTCTCCTCCTCACAGTTTACTATTCACAGGGGTACCCCTGTCCAACCCAACCCTGTCCAACCCTGCAACCAAACAGACCCTAATGGGTTGTCGCGTGCCCAACCATGAGTGGGTCCACTCACGTGTCCACTACATTGCTACGTGGTTCCGCCTCGATGTGTCACCGCATGGTCAGGTGTGCACCATCATCCCGTGTGCCATCCAGCTACATACCCCCCTATGTTTGCTGCCTCTCCACCTCTGTGCTCCCGATGCTTTGCTCTCTGCAGATCTAGGGCTTCCATCCCTTTGCAGTAAAGAATAGTTCCGTTTTTTCCCGCTCTATCCTTGAACCAAATTGAACTATGAGGAGATTGGGGAAGGGTGCATGATGGGTCCCACCCTATCGCTGGTCGTGGACCCATACTTGTCCTCTATGTTATTGGGCTAGAGCTTTGTAGTACCCATATTGGAAAAGGGGATGTGAGGAGGAGGGAGGGGAGAGTAGACCTGGCCAAAATATGGGTCGAGCTGAATAGGGCGAGGTTAAAAACCTCTGTCCAGAGCCCGCCATGGACCGACACATGGCTAATTTCGTTCTTTTTCCATTGAATTTTTTAGTGGTATTTAATATGTATAAATGATTTTATTAATACCATTTATACTTTATATAACTAATATAAGTAGTTACATGTAACTTGACATGTAAACTATTAAATTTTGTTTAAAATTAGTGCCACATATGAAAACTTGAAATGTATCATATTAATACATGTATTATTCAACTTATATTTATATATTTTATTTATTTATTGCGGGCGAGTTGGTCCATGCCCAAATCTCCTAGCCCAAGTCTAATTCGTGAATGGGCGGGCCCCGTTGGCCAAGTTTAGGGGAGAGGGAAGGATGTCATCTTTTTACAATTTTGCTAAACAAAGAGGAAAATATGCACCTTTTTTAATAGAATCCAGTTAGATTTAATGGGTAAATGGATGAGAGTTAACTATAGAGTCTGTGTAGTAAGGTTAACAAGTTTATGGGGTCGATGAGGTAATTTACAATGATTCTAAGGTTTGTGGGGCAAAAATTCCTTAAGGGTGCATTTGGTTGGCGGGTTAAACTGGTAGAGAGTAACCTGTTTTGGTGTTTGTATAGAGGGTTAAACTGTGGGTGGTTAGAAGTGAGTTTGGGTGATATGATTGTATTGGAGTTTGAAAAAGTGAGTAGTTATTGTGATGTGATTGTATTGAAGTTTGGAAAAGGAAGTAGAAGTGGAGTAGTTTATAAATTAATATATTATATTTTGATAGGATTGATGATGTAAAATTGATTTATTTAATTTTTTAAAAAAAGAATAAAGTGGGGCCCACAGGGAGAGAGGGGGATTTGGGTTAAGGGGGGTAAACTCCCCTAACCCGCAGGTAACCCGCGAACCAAACGCTACCTAAATGTATAATGACAATACTATTCACTGCTTTTTATACTTGAAATTAGCAACAGATATCTATCCATCGTTATATCATTAGCAACGATCTATATATAGAGACATTATAGTTTCTATTTTTCAAAATTTTATCTAATCGCTATTTTTTTAATTCAAAATTTAGTAATGATTAATTGAAAATTTCAAAAATAGCTACAGATAAGTGCAATTATAAGTACAGTTGCTAACGACGGAGATGATGTTTATCGCTAATTTCAAGTATAAAAACATTTCGTAACGTCGACATATATTTAATAACGGTTGATTTAGAGAAAAAATTTAAAAAATCACTATAGTTCAATATTTTTTAGTGCAAGTTAATTACTGGATCGCATTTTTAACGGAGGTTTTGAACCTCGATCCAAGTTTCAATTTTCACAAAACGTTAAAAGTGCATTCTATAAAAGTTACTCTACCATTTTTTTATAACAACAATGTTATTGCTATCAAGTCTGAAAAAACCATAAATCAGAAAAATATACAATTTCTCAAATAGATTTTTGAAAATATTTAATACATATTATTACCGTCCGTTGATCATTTTTATTGGGATTGTGAACCATGGTATAAGTTTCAATCATCACATGGCTTCGTAAGTATATTTCATACTAGGTACAACTGTGATTCAGAAAAGAAAACTAGGAAATCCAACAATTGCGATCTTTGTTATAAATGATAAAAAACACACACATATAGAGAAAACTTCATGTAAGTTGGCTCTCTCATGGATGCATGGAAATCCAACCATCTTATCCATACATAATCAATCCGATGGCTATTATTAATATCTCATTATATATTTTTTTAATGTTGAATAATCAATTATGTTCATTTTGACATATTCTATATTTAGAATGAAACAAATATCTCCACGATAATTTCACCTCTCTCTCTCTCTCGATGGTGTCATGCGAGGAGGTTGTTGCATGTAGGCGATGGCATGCAACCATGGTGGAGGGAGAATATTGGTCGGTGGATGCGGCGTGCTTCTCTGCGGTGGTCGGTGATGACGTGCTGCTCTGTGGACAGGACGGTTGCTTCTCACGACGGTATGGTGTTTTTTGTCCTTTAGATCTGGAGAAAAAAGATGGATTTTTCAATGTTATTTTCTTGCAGGCAATGGAGGCGGTATTGCGTGGAGGCATTTGTAGTGCTTGGAGGAGGTGGATCATGGAGGAGAATGTTGAAGGAGAGTGCGGATGGAGGAGAAGGGTGCATATGGAGGAGCGATGTTGGCGGAGGAGGGTGCAAGTGGAGGAGGTGGATCATAGACGAGAAGGGTGAAGGAGGGTGTGGGTGGCGGCGGAATGCAGACGAAGGATGCCACAATCAGTTTTTACAATCTGTGATCATTTTCTATAATCTTCAATCTTTTTTAAAAATATCAGATCTTTTTTAAAAATCACAAATCATTTTTACAATCTCAGATTTTTTTATATTTACTATATCTTTTATAAATTTCTAAAATCAGATCTTTTTTAACTATCTCAAGTATTTTTCTTACAATATCATATCATTTCTTACAACTCTCAAATCATTTTTACAATATCATATTATTTTTTATATTTATCATTTCTTTTATCAACTTCTAACAATCTCATAATGTTTCTTTTACAATCTCATATCGTTAAATGAGTATGCTCCCTGGGAGTGTATTAGATTATGCTCCCATATTTTCTCCACAATTTTTTTTATTTTTTTCAAAATGAAACCCAGCAGGATTTACTTAGAATAATAAGTGAAATTATGCATTTCAAATTTCGTGTAAAACAAACGTTCTTAACACATTCATCTGGAGGGGGATAATTTGAGCAATTATAAGACTGTTAAAATTTGTCAATCCTGATAAAAGGGAATATAAGCCTCGAATTAAGTCTAATTTTGAATGATATCATGGTGATATATTGTGATTTAAATTCCACTAAGTTCTATTTCACAAAAATAAAGAAAATACGGAGAAAAAAAGGGTGGGAGCATGTAAGTAATATGCTCCCATGGAACATGCTATATCTTAAGGCTTCCCTGGACGCAGATGATGAAGACAAAGATGGATTGCTAGCTTTAGTTAGGCAATATGACATGAGTGATTAAGGCCCGAGGTACCCTGTCTTTTTAAACTCTGAGGAGGCATTCGGTTCAGGAATAAGCATGAATAAGGATAGGGAATAAGGAGAATAAGGGTCTATTCTTTGTTCGACAGGAAAGATAGGAATAAAGATAACAAGATTTAATAAGGATAGATCAAGTGGAATAAAGGTAGGAATAAAGTAAAATAATGAGATGTGGATGAGAATAACAATACTCTTGAGAACTGCGTCGAGCAGAGAATTGACTCCTTATTCCATCGCTTATTCTTCAAACGAACATAACCTTAGAGGATAACGTACTTGAGTTGTATAAGATCAATCTACCTTTCAGGGACGGAGGGATGGGAAGGAGCCATGCCTCCCCGTTGCCCCTCACCTCCCTTGCCAAATTTAAGAGAAACGCAAATCGATCCCCCTGCTTCTCAATTTTCATGAGTCCCCTGTTGGAATTAACGGTATTGGGATAGTTTGATGCAATTTGATGGTCAATATCAAGTTGTATTGATGTATCTCAATTCCTGGAATTCAATGTTTCAATCCTGTGGGGTGCTGTTTAGTCCCACATCGTGGAGAGAGAAAACTGGGACTTGGTTTATATGTGGGAAGTTCTGAGACTAGTCTGGAAACATACTAGAGAGGATTTTAGACCACAACACACACACGCGCGCGCTGCACCGCGCCGCGCCGGGCCGGGCGTGGGCGCGGCCGCGGTCAACGAGCGTGTACCGTCAGACCCTGGGAGCGGCACGTCAAGGCCCTGTGCGCCGGTAAAGTGGGGGGCGCTGTCTCTCTAAGGGGAGTCCTACAACAGGACGCTTCGGTTGTGATCTCTAACTCTACTTTTCTTTGTCGCATTGTTTGTCATGATTTTGGTTTCCGAACTTCTCCCTTGCGCGAATATGCATATGTTATTTAATCGGATGTTTCTCTTATCACTGTTAACCTGGATTCATACATATGATAATCTGTTCTGTAAATCTGTGGTCGTATGGATTTTTGTATGTATGCAATGGACGTTATTCTCAACAATCTTAGAGAGACAGCATTATAACGTGATAAGAAAAATGTCGGATTTGAGGTTTCGGTCTCGTGTGGATTTCACTGGTATGCCAGAGAAATTCGGGGGTCAGAATTTCAAGCGTTGGCAACAACGCATGAAAATCTCGCTGACCACGATTGGCCTGATTTTGGTTCTGGAAACCGAGTGCCCTAAATTATCTGAACAAAATCCGGATCCTGAGACGGTTAAGATGGCGGATGCGTGGAAAGAACATGATCGTCTGTGTCATGGGTGCATTCTCACTGCACTATCGAACGTTCTGTTCGATGTCTATGGTACATCTACCAAAACCGCTAAGGATCTGTGGGAGGAACTGGATAAGAAATATAACACGGAGGATCTGGGTATTGAAAAATACTCAGTATCCAAGTTCCTGAAATTTCAGATGATTGAGGGCAAATCGGTTTCGGAACAGGCTCATGAGTTTTTGTTATTACTCCATGGGTTAGCCGAGGTAGAAATGAAACTTCCTGAAAAGTTTCAAGTTATGTCGATCATTGAGAAATTTCCCAAGTCCTGGGAAGATTTTGGGATGTCCTTAAAGCACAGGAAGGGGAAAATTCTCTGGATGATCTGATGGTCTCGATAGCCATTGAAGAGGAGCATAGGAAACAAAAACATGCGATGCCTGTAGACGTGAACCCTAAGGTCAATGTCATAACCTCAAAAGGAAACATTGCTAAAGGGAAAATTAAGAAACTGAAAGCCAAGGGAAAAATCCAGAAAAAACCAAAGAACAAACCTTGCTGGCAGTGTGGACAGGTTGGACATTGGAAGAAGGATTGCCCTTCTTTGAAGACCCAACAGAAGTCTACGGATGTCGTTCCTCAGGTTCTTGTGCTGACTGAGGGAGGCGGGTCCGGTGAGGGGTATGTCTCAGTGAACCCTGAACTCTATTTTGTAAACGAGCATAATGAGTGGCTTGTTGATACAGGTGCAAATGTACACATTTGTACTGATAGAACATTCTTTGTGTCTTATCAGGCTTCAGCCGGTAGTACAGTAATGATGGGAAACAGATCTGCAGCCAAGGTGCTTGGGTCCGGACAAGTCGAGCTGAGATTCTCAACTGGACGAGTCTGGACTTTGCGCAGGGTGCTGCACGTTCCTGATATTAAAAAGAATGTTTTGTCTGGTTCTTTATTAGTTAGAGAGGGTTTTCAATTAGACTTTAAATGTAATAAAGTAGTTTTTCTGAGACATGGTATTTTCTTTGGAAAAGGATATTTGGCTGATCATGATCTTTTATTTAGAATAAGATGTGACATTGATAGTTCAGTTAATAATATTTCTGGTTTTGATTCTTCTACTTATGTTGTTTCAAATATTGAATCTACTGATTTATGGCATGCTAGGCTAGGACATGTAAATTTCAATTCTATGAAAAGAATGATGAAACTTGACATGATTCCTAATCATACTACAGACAAACTCAACAAATGTGAAATGTGTGCTCAAGCTAAGTTGCCTAGAAAGCCTTTTCATTCTGTAAATAGGGAAACTGAAATTCTAGACTTAGTACATTCTGATATTTGTGAGTTTGGTGGTGTGATGACTAGAGATAATAAAAGATATTTTATCACCTTCATAGATGATAGCAGTAGATACTGTTATGTTTATCTGCTTAAAACTAAGGATGAAGCCTTAGAAAAATTTCTTATTTTTAAGAATGAAGCAGAAACACAAGTCGGGAAAGTAATTAAACGTCTAAGGTCAGATAAGGGTGGTGAATACACATCTAAGATATTTGATGAACAATGCAAACTATTTGGCATAGTTCATGAGGTCACTGCACCTTATTCACCACAGTCCAATGGAATAGCAGAACGAAAGAATAGGACCCTAACTGATATGGTCAATGTATTTTTACAAAGTTCTGGGCTACCATCTTACATGTGGGAGGAAGCTTTGAATACGGTCTGCCATATTCTGAATAGGGTTCCCTTAAGGCATAAAGATAAGAGTCCTTTTGAACTTTGAAGAAATAGGAAGCCAAGCCTAAAATATCTTAAGGTGTGGGGATGCCTGGCTAAGGTCTTAGTCCCAGAACACAAGAGAAAGAAGCTTGGACCTAAAACAATTGACACGGTCTTTTTGGGGTATCTGGAAAATAGTTATGCCTATCGATTCTTAGTAATTCGGTCTGAGATCACAAGCATAGATACTAATACTATTGTTGAACTTCGTGATGCTACGTTTTTCGAGGATATTTTTCCAATGAAAAAAGGGATTCCTGAAAATCTGACCAGTGACGTAGCCTCAACATCTGGTTCTATTCCACAACAAATAGAAAAGATGTCAAATGTGGGAGCTAGCTCTTCTGAACCCAATGAATTTTTGGAGGATGTTGAACCTAGACGAAGTAAGAGACCTAGGATTGCTAAGGATTTAGGTAGCGACTTTGTCTCCTACCAAATCGAGGGTGATCCTCCCACATACAAGGATGCGATGGCTTCTACTGAAGTAAGGCATTGGAAGGACGCTATTAAATCTGAAATGGATTCGATCATTTCAAATGGCACGTGGGAATTGGTCGATCTACCTCCTGGGTGTTCCACCATAGGAAGCAAATGGGTATTCAGAAGAAAACTTAGACCGGACGGATTCATAGAAAAATATAAGGCAAGACTTGTAGCCAAAGGTTTTAAACAGAAAGAGGGTATTGATTATTTTGATACCTATTCTCCTGTTACTAGAATGACTACGATTCGGATGCTCATTGCGTTGGCCTCCATACATGATCTCACAATTCATCAAATGGATGTGAAGACTGCTTTCTTATATGGCGATCTTGAGGAGGAGATCTATATGGAACAACCTGAGGGATTCATAGCATCTGGTAATGAAAGAAAGGTTTGTAAGCTTGTAAAATCTCTTTATGGAATAAAACAAGCTCCGAAACAGTGGCATGACAAGTTTGATAAGACTATCCAGTCTTATGGCTTTATTGTTCATGAATCCGATAAATGTGTGTACTCTACGATTAAAGGTGATATGTTTATTGTCTTATGCCTATATGTAGATGTTATTTTGATATTTGGATCAAACATAAGGATAGTGGAAGAAACCAAGAGATTCTTGAGCAGTAAGTTTGAGATAAAGGACTTAGGAGATGCTAATATGATTTTGGGGCTCAAACTGATTAGATCTACTAATGGGATAGTTGTGTCTCAGTCACATTATACTGAGAAGGTTCTTGAAAAATTTGGCTATCAGAGCTGTAAATCTGTATGCACTCCTTATGATTCATCTAAACCCCTCTGCAAGAACAAAAGTGGAGTACCTGTAGCACATCTACGATATTCCCAGATTATAGGAAGCTTGATGTATCTTGCGAACTGTACTCGACCTGATATTTCATTCACGGTCGCAAAGTTAAGTAGATACACGAGCTGTCCTGACCGTACTCATTGGGAGGCCTTGGATCGAGTATTGAAGTACCTTAAGGGTACTACACTTCTTGGACTGCATTATGGTAAATATCCTCCTGTCTTAGAAGGATATAGTGATGCAAGTTGGATATGTCAAATGGAGGACTCCGGGAGTAACGGTGTAACTGGGTATGTATTTACCCTTGGAGGCGGTGCAGTCTCCTGGAGGTCTGTGAAACAGACCATTTTGGCTCAGTCTACTTTTGAGGCAGAGCTGTGTGCTTTGGACACAACATGTATTGAGGCTGAATGGCTTAGGAAGCTTCTCTCTAAGATGCCCATGGTGGGTAAGCCGATACCGGCAATTTCTTTACATTGTGATAGCATGACTAATATTGCAAAGGTAAAGAGTTCAAAGTACAATCAGAAAACAAGAAGACATATCCAAGTTAGACTTAAGTCTATTAAGGATTTGGTGTCTTCTGGAGTGATTGCTGTGGAATTTGTTGGTACCAAAGATAACACGGCAGATCCACTTACAAAGGGACTTGATAGATCTTTAGTCCAAAAATCCAGACTTGGGATGGGGCTGAAACCCACTGAGAGTTTACCCGCAGTAGCAACCCAACCTAAATGAGTGGAGATCCCACAAAATAGGTTCAATGGGAAAACAAGCTGTAAGGGAAACTGGTTGGCACTAAATATGCAATACTTTGCATGTAAGTCCTATCCTGGAAAGTCGAGTGCCTGAAAGCTGCAGAAAAAGGTTGAGCATTATGCTCTTAATGGATTCAAGCTTTTATAAGCAGGATGTGAGCAGTGCATCCTTGGAGAATGCCACCTATATGAGTATTTCTGTGGGCCGCAGATAAAGGATGAGGGTTTATCCTTAATATACTCATGAAACAGGGAAGGGTGCAAGGCCATTAATAGCACCAAAACCAGAAGATTGTCACCATAGACTTCACTCTGTTGTTACCTCTCGATACCATTACATCAAAGGATTAAAGTTCAAGACATAGTTCACTTTATTCCTGTGATGGTGAAAGGGGATAACTCAGGTAAAGGTTCAAACCAGAAGGTACCTTTACTGAAAGCAGAGTGTAGAAACCCAAGATTCTTGGCTCTTCGTGTTTCAACAGTGAATTCGTGGGGGATTGTTGGAATTAACGATATTGGGATAGTTTGATGCAATTTGATGGTCAATATCAAGTTGTATTGATGTATCTCAATTCCTGGAATTCAATGTTTCAACCCTGTGGGGTGCTGTTTAGTCTCACATCGTGGAGAGAGAAAACTGGGACTTGGTTTATATGTGGGAAGTCCTGAGACTAGTCTGGAAACAGACTAGAGAGGATTTTAGACCACAACACACACACGCACACGCCGCACCGCGCCGCGCTGGGCCGGGCCGGGCGTGGGCGCGGCTGCGGCGTGGCGTGGCGTGGCAAAGACCGAGTCGGTTTTGTAACCGCGTGTTTTGAATTCCAAGCGTTACGCCCCATTATCTTCTCACGAAAACGTAACCGCCCGGACGCCTTTAAGTATCTCTTAAAGGGCGTGGGTGTGGGTTACGAACATCTCATTCCATTCCTTCTCTGCGCCCTGCTCTCTTTTGAGGACGCTCCTTTTTCTTTCTCGATCTCGGGTTTCGTCTACGGAGGTGGCTTTCGAGGACGCTCAAGCACGGTGCGCACCGTCAACGAGCGTGGACCGTCGGACCGTGGGAGCGGCACATCAAGGCCCTGTGCGCCGGTAAAGTGGGGGGCGCTGTCTCTCTAAGGGGAGTCCTACAACAGGACGCTTCGGTTGTGATCTCTAACTCTACTTTTCTTTGTCGCATTGTTTGTCATGATTTTGATTTCCGGACTTCTCCCTTGCGCGAATATGCATATGTTATTTAATCGGATGTTTCTCTTATCACTGTTAACCTGGATTCATACATATGATAATCTGTTCTGTAAATCTGTGGTCGTATGGATTTTCGTATGTATGCAATGGACGTTATTCTCAACATCCCCTCCCTATTTTTAGACTAAAAAAGAAATAGGAGATAGGTTGTACATATAGGATTAAAAAAAGGGAGAAAGAGATAATTATTTAACTCCTCGATTACTTCAGTTATCTTCTTATTTCTATTTGATCTTGATAATTGTTTTAAAAAACCTCCTATTATGAATGCCATTAAAACCCATGAGGCACAAACAATACCTCAACTTTTACCATCCACGAGGAGAGAGAGGTAAGAGAGAAGAAATGGTGAAGTAGAGAGAGAAATCTAATGATGTTAATATTCTACCGGTGCTATTTTGAATCTAGCGACCACAATCATTCCTTCCGTGATGCTTTTGATTCAGTAAAATGATATGCACGAAGACATGGCTAGCGACCAGTTGGATTGGCGTAATCAAAGCATTTTCAAGGGTGGATTCTTTGCCCTCGAGAAATTTATTGAACATATATGATTGTTGCGTAACGCTTGCCTAGAACTCAAATCAAGTGTACATAAATATCTCTTGTTCCATTCCCATCCACATTAAAGGATGATGAGTCTTGAAAATTATGTGTTATGATAATACTTCTTATACATAGGGAATATGCAACAATGCCTATGGTCGTGAATTTACGTCTTCTGGGAATATTTATCCGCTTTATATGTATGTATAATTACTGATTAATTTCTTAACGGTGATTAATTATTATTTTTATCTTGGCATCCACAATAAGAGGCCTTGATCAGTAATCAATAACAAGTAAAGTATTGTCTCTCAGTTGCATAAGTAAATCATTAAATAATTATATTATTACTATTCAAATCATGGAAGAAAATGAAATTCATATATGATGATAAATATATAATTATTTTATATTATATCCATTCAAGTATACCAAAAGTATTAAATTTAAGAAAGTAATTATCCCATTATGAATTTGATGAGTAGTTAATTAATTTGTAACTATATGTAAGAATAAATTATATCCCATAGTCAGTTATTTATTTTGTAACCATTTGCAAGAAGAAATTATATTGTCATGATTCGATATATGTATTTTTCGGGTAACGCGGTGTGTTATAACAATTTTGTTACTCAATGCTTTCTTTTCATATTTTTTTGATTTTTTTGTGATTTGTCATAAAAGTTCTTTAGCGTTTTTTAGAAATGGTATGATATGAAGTCAAAATATTGTTTGCATGTCAAGTAAAAAAGCGCGCTCTCTCTCCATCTCTCTCCATATATATATCGTGAAAATGGGGCTGCTCCTACCCCATTTTCCCCATTTTTTTTGGAAATAAAAATATGTATATTTATCACTATATCCCTCTAATATGTCATTCCAATTTCGGCAGAATAGCGACTCATATGCCCTCCATCTAGACACGTAGTTTTAGCAGTCTTAGAATTGTTGTAATCGACCTGCTCTAGATGGATGGCATATGAGTCTTTGTTTCTAACAAAATTAAAATGACATATTTGAAGGATATAGTGATGAGTATACATATTTTTATTTCCCAAAAAATAAAAAGGGGGTAGGATAGGGCGAGAGCAGCCCTCTGGCTCCTCCCATGGAGTAGCCTTATTTTTCCATATATATATATGAAGAGAAAAAATTTCTTTCTATAATATATGCCCCAAGCCAACGTTCTTGGTTTCGTCCCTCTTATCTTTATACATATGATTTATAAATCTTTTAAGGACGATAATCCTCTGATAACAACCTATAAATCTATTATAATGCATTGCATATCTAATAGGAGACATATAGATTTATAAACAAGGTGCATAATGTTCATAACACTTATATACAAAGTCCATCCCTTACAAGGGGATCAAGAGAAAATAAAAGAGGATTAAGGACCTTTACCCTATTCTTGAGCCCCTCAATGGACATCTATGACTTTGTAGCCATCTTCCTTCGTTAGATACGACATCTAATTAAACTAACTTTAGTCCCATCTAAAATATTACTCAACTTGTGACATCGAGAGTCCACTTGATCGAAAAACGTGCAATAATTTCGTAACCGTTGACTAATTCAAACAAAATATAACCAATGGAGGAAAGGAAGCCTACTTTATGAAGTAGGTAACTTTGCCTACTTCATGCTCATTTTTTGATCTTTTTTTTATTTTTTTAGAAAATACCACTATAGATTTTCATAAGTATGTCACTTTAATATGTCATTTTAATTTCATCAGAAACATAAAATCCTGGTCCATCGATCTAGAACAGGTCGACTACATCAATTCTAAGATTGTGTAATTTTCTATATGGAGAGCATAACAGTCTCTGTTTTCGATGAAATTGAAATGACATATTAGAGAGATACAATGATGAAAATTCGTGATGATATTATTAAAAAAATGATAAAAAATGAGCATGAATTAGATAAAGTTATCTACTTCATGAAGTAAACTCCTTTCGGATTTAAATCATCGGGAAATATTAAATGATGAAACTAATCAAACTTGCATCGGATTTAGTCAATGTCAATAATCACGTGTGGATTTCACATCTTCTTGGTATACGAAGCGTTGAAAATTCCACAGTCCATCGATCCATAACAGGTCGACTACATCAATTCTAAGACTGTTAAAATTACTTGTTCTAGATGGAGAGCATAACAGTCTCTGTTTCCGATGAAATTGGAATGACATATTAGAGAGATACAATGATGAAAATTCACGATGGTATTTTCAAAAAAAATTGATAAAAAATGAGCATAAATTAGGTAATGTTATCTACTTCATAAAGTATGCTCTTTTTCGGATTTGAATCATCGGGAAATATTAAATGATGAAACTAATCAAACTTGCATCGGATTTAGTCAATGTCAATAATCACGTGTGGATTTCACATCTTCTTGGTATACGAGACGTAGAAAATTCCACTTCATCGTCCTATACTTTATTTGAGAGGTTGTTTTCAATACATAATGTTGCGTGATGGAGTCGACTCTTTTTATTAAATAGTAAGAAGAATATGTCATTTGTTTCGAGTTTTTTTGGCACTTACAATCATTTTTCAATTATTGAAGATGAAAGGGTTGAGTGGATACTAATTATTGCCTCTATTTTTTTGGATTTATTAAAAATGATGGGTTTTATTTGGAATACAAACATACTTAAGACTTAGGATTTTCCTTTCTAACACGCAACATGTTCTTGACTATCCTTTGGGCTTCAACCAACCATTTTATATATTTTCCCATCGTTTAAATCCTATTGCTTTAGATTGATTTTTTTATTGTTCTTGTGATCTATCATATTATAACATTGCAAATTTTTCAATGCATGTTTTGAAAAATGTCCAAACGATCGATCACTGAACTCCAAACCCCATTTCTTTTATCAATCAGTTTGTATTTTTGATCGATCATTATAAATCTAACTATCCATTATATGACGTTTCATTTTATATGTTCTTCTCAATCCATGTTTTTAACTGCCCATAACGATTGATCGATTTTCATTTTGTGTATTTTTACACTCATCCTTCCAAAAAATAGAAAATATTAATTACGCGAAAATGCATGCACCTGAAGGGCTCGTTCGGTAGGAGAATAAGCAGGAATAAGGATGGAGAATAAGGAGAATAAGGGTCTATTCTCCGTTCGGCTGGAAGATAAGAATAAGGAGAATAAGGTGAAATAAAAGTAGGTAAGGTGGGATAAAGATAGGAATAAGAGTGAAATAAGATGGAATAATGGGGAATAGTCGTACCATTGGGAATCGTGTTGGGAGGAGAATTGGCCCCTTATTCCATGGCCTATTCTCCAACCAAACAGGGCCGAAGTGAAATGAAGAATTTAGATCGTATGCATAAAAAATAGGACATTTTTCTCCTTTTTGTTTTGCTGAAAAATAGCGGCATACATGTATACATCCCCTTATATATTCAGAATATCTTATCATTAATTTAAGGGGTTGTATTTTTCGTTTCTATTTCTCTCCATTAGAAATATTTTTTTTAGATTTTATGTTATTTATTTGGAATTCAGTCTTGTGGATTGAATACTTGGGGTGCAAACAATATTCTATGCAAAATTCACATTGAATAAAAAAACTCAATTCATTCGGTAATGTTAGAGTTTAAAAAGTGATTTTTTTAACGATTATAATAAATGATAGACGGGGCGATATAAATCGTAGAGTATGAATCATATTTCTAAACGATAAATATTCACTACAACAAAATTGAGCTATGGTAACAATTTTTTAAAAATATTCACTAAATTAACCGTTATTAGATATATAATTACAATATTATTCGTTGCGAAATGAATTTTCGTGCTCGAAATTAGCGATGAATATCATATTTGTCGTTATATCACTGCAACAAAATTAAGCTATAGTGACGATTTTTTCAAAATCTGTCACTAAATTAGCCGTTGTTAGATATATGATGACGATATTATTCGTTGTGAAATTAGTTTTCGTACTCAAAATTAGCAACGAATATCATACTCCATATACGACGCTTATCTGTTGCTATTTTCAAAATATTAACTAATCATCGCTATTTTTGTAGTTCAAAATTTAGTGACGAAATTAGAAGTTTTAAAAATAGCAATGGATAAGAACCACTATGTGGACCGTTGCTAATGATATAAGGATATATATGGCATTCGTCATTAATTTTGAGTACGAAAAATCATTTCGCAACGGATAATATCGTTGTTATATATTTAACAACGACTAATTTATTGACAGATTTTGAAAAACCCGTCACTATAGCTCAATTTTTTGTAGTGTATCATTGGCAACGGTCCACATAGCAACACTTATTCATTGCTATTTTTCAAAATATCAACTAATTATCTCTATTTTTTAATTCAAAATTTAGCGATGATTAATTAGAAGTTTGAAAAATATCAACGGATAAGCATCGTTATATGGACCGTTACTAATGATATAACGACAGATATGATATCCGTTGCTAATTTCAAGTAAGAAAACTCATTTCGCAATGAATAATATCGTCGCTATATTTAACAACAGTTAATTTAGTGACGGATTTTGAAAAACCGTCACTATAGCTCAATTTTGTTGTAGTGATTTTATCTATCTGATAAAATGCAATGTTAAATTTGATTGAGTCTTTACCCAAAAATAATAATAGATTATACATAAATTCACATTCAAGTAAAAAAATCAAGAATATTAAATGCCCTAAGTGCCAAATTTCCATTACAAGGAACTGATTCAAAATAAATAAAAATAAATTAAATATCTTAGCAATTTAACACCCACAACAACCAATCAATATTTCCCATCTGCCAATTATTGCAACCATTTCCAAAAAAAATCACATCAAATTTATACTCCAAGTTGCAGCATTAAAACTCGCCATCCAACTAATGCAAAATATTAGAAAATGGGAGACATTAAATTTATGGTTGAATGGCCATCCTCTTGATGAACACAAGTGATGGTGTACAATCCACTAGTACAAACAAAAACTATTACGTGGAAAACATGAGCGAAGTATGCCACATCATCGTTCCTTTTTTAATAAATAAATAATTATGAAATTTAATTGAGTAAATTGTACAAAAACACATCAACTATAAGTACGATTTCAATGTCATACACGAACTTTAAAAGGTATCAATGTGGTACATGATCGATCTTTAATATTTATCTCAATGTGACTTTAAGATGTTGTGATCTACTGTTAGAAAGACAAAACGATTAACTTAATTTCAATAATTAAGGATCATATTAAGGCAAATCTTAAGATTAGGTATCACATTGTCATTTTGAAAATGCACGTACGATATTGAAATCGGATGTATAGTTCATGGACTTTTTGTAATTTACATTATATTATGTTGTCACTACCACATTACGGGTATATCCCTTATAGATATTTAAATGTCACTGTAGGTATTTTGTATTATATAATCACTGATCTTGTAATTTAATTATTTTATACATGAATCTTGGTGTATTTTCGAATGCCAACAAGTGGATTTTATAAACCTGCGCTTATAAAAACACCTCGTAGATATTAATTATATACAATCAGATATATGGTGGCATATATGCTAAAATCATCGCTAGAATATTTTCATTCTTAGAATAGATTTCAAAAGTACCCGAAAAGCATGTATAATATACTGCTAAAAAGGACAATTATATAATTATTCTTAGAATAAACTAACTTTGCTACCATGAGTATCTCTCCTTCGTATCAATCACTGACATTGAAAGCGGACTTTGGAGGGAGTAATCTTTTTTCTATAGCAAAGTTTATTGTATCTCTCTTTTTTTTTTGCAAAATCGATTTCAAAAATACAACATGTATTGAATTTATGATTACTGGTCTACACAACTATCAATTTTCACTCAAAACTGATATTTATAATAATTTTGCTTGAATGGCCAAAAGTCCACTCCCTTCTTGCATGGGTTTTAAGTTTCTTAAATGTTAATTTTATGTCTTATCCCCAAATGTCTGGAATTCGATTAATTCATATTCATATCTTAATCATAGTATGTATATGGTGGAGCATTGGGCTCGACTGGCCCAACCCGAGAAAGCTCGGCCAGAGCCCGTCAATTTTTCATGGGCCTTGGGTTGGGTCCAGGTCCGCTTTTTTTAGCAAATCGAAGACCCGAGCCCGACCGAAGGCCGCATGATCGGACTCGGGTTCGGGCTGAGCTTTTACCACACCCATTTTAATTCCATGAAGTTGCACTTTGATTTCAATTTATTGTTACGGATATAATTCATCCAAAACACATCAATATTGGATGTATTGTTATAATACAATATTACTGTTCATGGATGAATGGAATATAGGATATATTGTAGCTATAAATCCATGCCCTCTAATTTGGTTCTAACATGATATTTTGAAATATGAGAGCTCGAGCCCGACCCATTTGTACTTCGGATTCGAGCTCGACCCAGTCCGAGCATAATATTTTCGAAATATGAGGGGCTGGGTCCGACCCATTTATACATCAGGTTCGAGTCGTGCCCAATCTTTTGCGGGTCAGGTCAGGGTCGGGTCCATACCGGCTCGACCCAATGCTCCACCCAAAGTATGTACACAGACAAATGATTGTATATATGTTTACTTACTATTAGCTTACATATTATGTATGATATGATATCTAGATAATTTTCTGGGAATACAGAATTGCATCTTATATTCTTTGAATATGACGTAAGGATATCTTTTATTTCATGTGATCTGAGGAGCTAATGACCTACAGGTTAGAAGTCTCGAAATCAGTATTGAGATTTTGACCATGTAACATGTATACTCATATTGATATATATTCCTCTTGTGGATATAGATATAGATATAGATATAGATATTTATGTTTTAAAAAAGATATCCATATCTATATCCAGATTAGAAAAAAAATAAAATATATTATTATGTTTATTGCAGAAAAAAGGAAAAAAAAGAATTTCTCTCTCAGAACATATAAAAGAAAATATATATTTATATTTTGTTTGAAGACGAGCATAATGGAAGATAAACACATATATGTCCTTATTAGAGCGCATCCACATCCACATGCATGGGCGGAGGGAGAGGGGGCAGGTAGGAGCCATGGCCCCCCTCCTAAATTGATAAGACTCCTTGTTGTTTTCCATTTTTAGCAATGTTTCTCCCATTTTTTTGAAATTTCTATAAAAGGACAACAATTCCTTTCTCCCAATTTGTTAAAATTTACATAAAGGATCACCACCATTACTTTCCTCATTTTCCAAATTTTCGTAAAAGCCCACCATTTTTATTAAAAATGCAAAGAAACAAATATGGATATATGTGTTATTATATCATTGTCTATTTTTAAATACGAATATAGATGTGGATACAAATTTTTACGGATATGAAAACTATATACTATATCCTTGTAAAACAGATATTTATCGCATGTGAATAATGTTAGAAATATTGTATATATTAGCTTAAATATACATGTATTGGATAGATGCACGCCATTTGAATGTATTAAATCTTTTTATATCATAACAATTATACCAAATAGGTGAAAGAATGTATAAAATTATGTTAAATATACTTAAAAATAAGTCTACAAGTATATTTACATTTGAAAATGGATAAACATATATAGATAGGGAGGTTTACGGATATCAAGGTTATACCCATATCTGCATACATTTTAAAATAGATACGGATGTCAAAAAATGTATAAAACAGATACAGTAGCGGTTGGATACATATATATTTATATCTATTTGCATTCATATCCCTTATTTTTCTAAATTTCTAGGAAATGATTCAACTTCAAGCCTTCCGCTCCCCCTTGCCTATTATTTTATATTGAAACCAATCCAACCTCATACTTACTGTTCATGAAAACTTGTTCTCTGTCATCTCACATGGAAAACCATTGGTCCAGCAATGTTAGCACGATAGCAAGCACATGTTCTCCAGGCAATGCTCGTCCCCGCTAACTCTGCCTCCTTCGCGGTAGTCCGTCACGTCTGACTTGGTGCGACTTCATTGTCCAAGCAGTCTGACATGTTAGCGACTCAGCACAACTTCGTCACCGGCACACCGATGACTTGATGCCATTAATAGTTCAAAGTCCACTTTGCCATTCACCTGACTACATTTGCATCGGTCATCCATCCGTCGATACAAGTTTTTATCATATATTCAGATTGTTTTTATGCTGTGCAAATGTTCTAATATCTGGATATGATCTCTACATTTTACGTATTTACCTTATATAAATCAGGATCAAACATTGTGTGCCGTTAGAAATTAGTATTAGTGTACAAATATTTTAGTTGATATCAATATTCTAGTACTCACAATTCCAGATTCACTTATAATTGGATATTGAGAATAGGTGTAGATATCTAAACTTAACCATTTTTTGAAGATTGATGGAATATGGCCCTATTGGATATCCAATCATATGCCATCTCATTTTATTTTAGGATAGGTAAAATGGGGCTCCCCTGCCCCATTTTTCATGTTTTTTGGAAAACGTGTTCGTAGATTTTCATTGTTATATACCTATATTATGCCATTCAAGTTTCGTGCGAATTAGAGACTCCTATCGCCACCATTACGGGGTCGATTTCAACAATTCTGCAATCATTAAAAAGTGACTGTCTAGATGGAGACGGTAGGAGTCTTTGATTCACGTGAAACTTGAATGACATAATATAGGGATATAGTGATGGATTTTTATGGATTCATTTTTCAAAAAATAAAAGAAAAAATGAGATGGGGGCTAGCTCCTCCAAGGATGCAACCCCATTTTTATCATATATATAGTATTTGTATTTCGTAATAATATCTTTTTTATATGATTGTGCTATTCACATTTCCATTCTCCATATTTGGCATACCTATATACCATGTTTATTATTTTTGTTATATTTTTAATTAACTTTTTTCAATCATATAATTAATTGGCCGCATAACATGCCTTATGGTTCAGACACAAATTAAACAATTTCATTTATGATTTGGACATGAATCGTACGTATATGTTTTGGCCCCACTATAAACATTTTCTAGCTCCGCCCCGTCCACATGCACATCCCAGTTGAACTCACTTCAACCCTTAAAATATAGATCTTATCCACATCCACATGCACATCCATATCCATATAGATATGCTTTTTATTTATATTTGCAAAGAGGGAAAAACAAACATCTTTATCATGAACATAGATAGATATTTATATTTTCTGGATAACGATATTCATTTCCTCTATTTTTTTTGCAAATATTGATAAAGAAATATATGTATACATTTTTTCCAAATGATACCTTTTTTAAAAGAGTTTAATGGGGTTGCCCCCTTGGGGCAGCCAACAATGGCTGCTCCCGCGCCATTTTCAGCATTTTTTTATCTTTTATTTTTTGAAAAATATCGCCATGTATACTCATCCCTATATCATTCCTATATGCCATTCGAATTTCGTCAGAAACAGAGACTCCTACGGCCTCCATCGAGAAGGTGTCGATTTAAAAAATCATGTTACCATTAAAAATGACTGTCCAGATGGAGACCGTAGAAGTCTCTGTTTCTGACGAAATTCGAATGACATATAGAAGGGATATAGAGATGAATATACATGGCGATATTTTTTGAATAAAAAATAAAAAAAGCACCAAAAACGGTGCGAAAGCAGCCATGTTGGCTGCCTGAAGGAGGCAACCCCATTAATCTCTTTTTAAAATATGGATATCGATATCCATATCTATATCGATTTCTTCGCATATATGTATACGAAAAAAAATGGAGTAATCGTGGCAAGTGGCTTTGCCCAAATTAATCAAAAGGTGAGTTGGGGGGTTGCACGAATTGGAGGGACTGAGGTGAAATTAATATATGTCGGTCTCATCCCCATATTTAATATATTTGTAATAGAATACTATTTATCTCTGTTCATATACCAATTATTTCACATGAACTAACACTTATCCTATATTTTTTATACCAAAATAAAATATAGAAAGATAAATCCGCCAATTAACAAAAGGAATTTCGATTTGAGAATTACAAAGCTTTATAATTTTCCAAATTGGATCAAGTATTCGAGAAATCCATTTATTCCCTAATGTGTGAAGACTCTTAATGCAATATATATATATATATATAGGGCATATCCAGAGAGCACATTGCTCATTTGGGGTTTTTTGAGCACCAAACGTGGGCTCGCCACGTGTATGCGATGGTTCTATTTGGAAGGGGACGGTTTTGGTAATAGCAATGTACTTTGCATTATTAACATAATAGGAATTCGAGTTAAATCATTTCCATAAAAATAGGTGGTCGGTTTTAGTAAGATAAAAAAATACACATTTTAATTATTGCCAGCATTCGATCTATTTATGGAATGATCATTCCACGTATAGATATGTAAACTTCTAAATTACTGATTATAGTTATTGATTACGTCAGTTACTAATGTCCATACAATAATTACCGATTACAAATATGCATATTACTGAACGTATTATGAATGTTACTGAAGTTATAACGTTCATATAGCAATTACTAATTACAAATGTCCATACTGAATGTTACTGAACTCTTTGTAATGGTTACTGAACTCCCAATGCATAGGAATGTTACTTGGCTAATTACTGATGTCCATACTGAATGTTACTGAACGCATTATGAAAACTCATTGTAATTGTTACTGAAGTTATAGTTACTAATATCCATACATCAATTACTGGTTATGTAATTACTAGTGTCCATACAATATTTACTGATTACAATGTCCATATTACTGAACCCATTCTGATTGTTACTGAAGATATTATTTTATTATTACTGATCTCATAATAGCCATTACTTGAGAATTGTATATACATTACTGAACACACAACACAAATTACTTGAGACTGTATATATATTACTTGAGTACTGTCTCTAAATTACTAAATTCTATTCAAATTAATAACACATATGGAAATTACTGACCATTTGTTATGGTTTTACTGACTTCACAACAAACACTTACTTGACCATTGTATTCATATTACTGAAATATGTACCATATAAACATGTGCTATAAGATATAGATATATACATTACTGAACAAACAACAAAAATTTACTTGAGATTGTATATATATTACTTGAGTACTGTCTCTAAATTACTAAATTCTATTCAAATTAATAACACAAATGGAAATTACTGACCATTTGTTATGGTTTTACTGACTTCACAAGAAGCACTTACTTGACCAGTGTATTCATATTACTGAAATATGTACCATATAATAAAATGAATGTAAATTACTAACCATTGTTTGGATATTACCAATCTCGCAACAACTATTTACTTGACTATTGTATATATATTACCGATTCCATTTGAAAATGTTACGAACAATATATAAGATGTTACTTATCGTTCTTACAAATAGGACGATGATCTATAAGTTACTTACGTAATTTAACAAGTTACTTGTTATACACATCATGTTAATGATATTAATACAAAATTTACTTATATTAAAACAAAGACTGTCTGATTATATCTAATAATATCATTTTCAAAAGATGGAACAACAGAATTCCGTGTTCTGTGGATGTAAACTTCTAAGCAATCATATTGCTTTCATGATCTAAATATAATTGATAGTCATCCATCATCGTTCCTTCTCATATGATGTTCTCATGATCCAAATCCAATGACAAATCGAGCATCGCGTTTGAATCTGAAATAAAAAATATAAAAACAAACGATTAAACTGAGATCATAATATGAACCAACAATGACAACTCACGAGCAAAAATAAGAGGAAACATAAATTTTGCAACGAACGATTGATTAAAAAAAGTTCTACAAAAATACCTTCGAAGAACGAAGCTCCTGCAATTTCAGAAGCTTGCTCGTCGCGCGAGATCAACAAGAATATGTTCGAAATGACCATATCAAACACAATACGAAAAGATCAGCGGACACTAATTTTAGAAAGTCTGAAAATACCATTTTTAAATAGACACCAAATATTGTGACTTGTGACGTGATCCTAAAATTTAGGGATTGATATTGGTAATCCAACGGCTGTGAGGATGGGCTCATTCCATTCAAATGGGCACAGTGCTCTCTGGATAAATTCCCTATATATATATATATATATATATATATATATATATATATATATATATGGGTAAAATGGGGCTACCCCCAGGGAGTAGCCAACTTGGCTACTCCCACCCCTATTTTTCCTTCATTTTTTTATTTTTTAAAAAAATAAAAATTTGTATATTCATCATTATATCCCTCTCACATTCTATTAAAATTTCATCAGAAACACAAACATGGTCGATTTTAAAAAACATGCGACCGTTAAAAAAATAACATCTGGATGGAGAGCTTAGGAGTCTCTGTTTCGGACGAAATTTTAATAGAATGTGGGAGGGATATAGTGATGAATATACAAATTTTTATTTTCCAAAAAAATAAAAAAATGAGGGAAAAATATAGGTGGGAGTAGCCAAGTTGGCTACTCCCTGGGGGCAGCCCCATTTACCTATATGTGTGTGTGTGTGTGTATGTGTGTGTGTGTTGAGGGATGAAAACGGATCGCATATGCATATTTCCATATCCATATTCGCTTCATCTTTATCGAATACGAATACGGATATATATATGATTCAGATATGCATTATGGAAACCATGATACGAATCTGAATCGGATATTTATCGAATCCGAATACAGATCGAATAAAGAGCGGACTCGAATATGAATCGAATAAAGAGTTAATGAAAATATAAATCGAATAAAGAGTGAAATACAAATATGGATCCAATAAACATGGAATTCTAATACTGGTCGAATAAAGACCACATATGAATACGAATTGAATTTTTATCAAAGTTCATAATGGTTTTAAAAATAACGATAAAATATAAATAAGTTGTATCATGACAAAAGGGAGTGTCGAGGTGGCCTGCATTCTTCACCGAAAGCAAAAGGGGAGAGGATTTCGTAAGTTTTGTTCATGCACATCCACAAATAAACAGAATTTTATTAATATAATATAATTAATATATTGTATTATGTAATGAATAATACTAATATAATAATATAGGATTATGGCTTATATTATATTAACTAATATATAAAATAATATTAAATATTGTATTTGGATATCCAGATCTGTATATTCAAATCATTACCATATCTGTATCCGTATCCAAAAATATTTCAACCCATATCTATATTTGATCCGTATTCAATTAATATTCAAATGCATATATATGTATCCACATGATAAACGGATATTTGAATATATCCATATCCATTTTCATCCCTTAATATATAAGTCTAAGTCCTATCAGCAAAACATAAGTCCTTTTCATGAAATAAGAGCATTCACACCATTCACCAACAATATTGTCGGTGGTAAAGTCGTCGCATGCACATCTCCATGCAACTTCATTAGGATTAAATAATATTATAAGGAGATCCCTGTTATGAAAAGTTTTATAATTTCATTAATAAAATCCTTTTGAAAATTGAAGAAAAATATTAAAAAGCCGCTGTGAGATATGTTGCATGATCACAATATTGGCATGTGAACCATAGACATGCGTAGAGAATGACAGTAGCGGAAATGAAAATATTAAGGTGGATGTATGATCATATACGAAAAGATCGGATTCTGAATGATACGATCAGAAGAAAAATTGGTATAACTCTGATAGAAAATAAGATGAGACAAAACCATTTAATAGGGTGGAGCATTGGGTCGGGCCGGCCCGAACCCGACCCTAACCCGACCCGCAAAAGCCCAGACCCGGTCCGAACCCGATGTATAACTAGATCGGACCAGGGCCCTCATATTTCAAAAATATTATGCTCGGGTCGAGTCGGACCCGAACCCGAAATACAAATGGGACGGGCCCGGACCCTCATATTTCAAAATATCATGTTAGAATCAAATTAGGGGACGTGATTTTATAGCCACAATACAAATATTTCCTTCATCCATGAATAGTAATATTATATCATAACAATACATCCAATATTCATGTTTATGGATGAATTATATCAATACCAATAATTGGAATCAAAGTGCAACTTCATAGAATCAAAATAGGTGCGAGCTGAGCCCAGCTCGAACTCGAGCCCGATCACACGGGCCTGGGGCCGGGCTCGAGTACTCGATAAACTAAAAAAGCGGGTCTCGACCTGGCCCAAAGCCCACAGAAAATTGACGGGCTCGGGACGGGCTTTCCCGTGCTGGACCTGATCGAGCTCAATGCACCACCCTAACGCTTAAGATAGTTTGATCACTTGCAACGGATGTCGGTTGATGCACTAGTTAGAAGACGTGAGATTTGGGATGTTGAGCCGATTAAGAGAGGATGTAGAAGGCCCAAGAAATGTTAGAATGAGACTATCCGAAGAGACCTTAGTTATTTGGATTTAATCTCGAGAATGACCTAAAGCAGATATGAGTCTTTGTTGTTGATATTGTTGGATTCTATCTTATTATTTTGGCCTAAGTCACTATTGATTTTGTCATATTGATCAATAATCATGTTGACATTCTTCTCGATTCGATTGCTCGAGATCTTGTGTCTACTTGTCGCGGTCCATATGTTCTCCGAAGTCTCAACACAAGATCTCGGTGCGGTGTTGTTGAGTCACACAATGATCTTCTTGATTGTATCAAACAATTTTTCTATATGCAAAATTGTTTTTCATTCATAAAAATATGAAATATATGTCATATTTTTTCTTATTGAACGCTCTATCCACACATCTAATTTGTTTTTAAATTGAAAAATATTTTTTGGACATCAAATCAAAGCACCAACTCATGGTCTACAGCTATGATCGACCATACAAACGGTCTGATCGGTGCAATGAGTCATTTGTCTTAGCGAATGTTAGTCATCTAATAAGTTAATTACTTGACTAAACCCTGAAGTAATTAAATTGTGTGATCTTGATAGATGTTTTCAATGCTAATTCGATAGGGAATGAAATTGGGTACTTAAGTGAAAGCCTTGATCATTGTCATGTTTAACTTCCGATATGAGTACTTTGAATCTGCATGACATCTGATTATGCTACGATTGGAACCCTTGCTCCCATGTTCCTTGTATTTTAATGGTCTACATGGTCGAGGTGTTCTCCCGTGTTGATGGTTTTGGTGTACATGGTGTAGTTTTCTGTGTCGCCTTGGGTTGAGGAGTAGATGCCGCAAAGGAATGGGTACAAAGTGATTTTTCTACGATTTTAATTACAAAATTAATTGATTAAAGTGTCGTTGGAACATTTATAAAAATCAACTCAAGCACTAAAAATATAAACAATAACCCGTACAATGGAAAGTGCGAGGTTGAATCCACAGGGATACAAATGCAATTTTTTAATCTAATTAACCATACAATTAAATGCACAATTTTATGTCTTACTTTTTATTGCATGATTTTATGTTTTTGTAGTTTTACGGCAAAGAATACAGGGACGGAGACAGGGGCGGCGGGAGGAGGCTTGGCCCCCCGTCTCCCAAGTATTCATTACCTATCCATTTTCAAATGTATACATATAACGATATCACATTCATATCAACAAAAATCTATATTTGTATCAGTATATCTATTTTTATATATAAATATTGTTGTACATTTATTTTTAACTTTATATAACATAAGGGTAAAATGGGACTGCCCCCATTGGGGGAGCTAACTTGGCTCGCCATTTCTTCTGTTTTTTTTTTATTTTTTTTATTTTTTGAAAATATCTTCCGTGGATTTTCGTCAATATATATCTATATTATGTCATTCAGATTTCCGCGAAACAGAGATTCCTACAACCTCCATCCAGAAGGATCATTTTTAGCAACTCTGTTACCGTTAAAAAATGACTGTCTGGATGAAGGCCTTAGGAGTCTCTGTTTCGCACGAAATTAGAATAGTATAATATAGGGATATAGTGATGAATATTCACGAAAGAATTTTTTTTAAAAAAATAAAAAAAACGGGCGAAATTACCGGGGGGACCCAAGTTAGCTCCCCCAAGGGGTAGCCCCATTTAACCCATAACATAATCATGTACCTTCTTTTATCATATTTGGTATAATTGTTATGATATACGAATATTTAGAATATTCATATCATTTGTATTCCAAACAATACAAGTATATTTAAGCTAATATATAGAGTATTTATGGTATTATTCCCATGCGATCGGTATCCATCTTATATCGATATCCATTTTTACAGATATGGTAATATAGTTTTCATCTGTCAATATCTTTATGTGCATCACATTCGCATTTAAAATCAGATAAGGATACTGGAACACCTATATCCAGACATGAATGCAGTAATCTAATTAGCAACATTTGTAAGTTTTACATAACTACATGTAACACATAACCCCAATAACAAAATAACTATATAGTGATCTTTTTTAATTCGTGACCATAACTTCCCTTTTTAAATTGTTAATGACATGCATTATTTCATTGTGAAATGATCTTTTTTGAGTCATAATTTAAATGTTGAGGGCTAGCGTGCGATAAAGTACAAACATGAGAGCGTAAAAAATTGAGATGGAATACATAAGTAAAAAAAATCCGAGCCAATCCGATCCAATCTGTAATCCAATGGATTGGATTGGTCTGGATTCATATATTTGATGGATTGGGCTGGTTTGAAAAAAGTTAAAATCTGTTAAGGTTGGATTGTACATGGATTAAGCTAAAATCCGATACAATCCGATCCATATACACCCCTAATATGCAATATTATACGAATTTGGTACATATATATCTCCTTTACATTCCTACATTAGGAAAGATATAATACTATTTTTTAAAAATCTTAATTTTAATGGTATAACTTAACATTGTGTTAATGAAAGTGCATTTTGATTTGACGAATTTTGTAACGATCTTTTTGTCGATACAATATTTGTTGGGATATTTATGTGAAACTGTAAGTTTACAAAAGTATCTTTGTGAAATACACTTGCAAACATTATGAGAAATAGTAACAAAGATAAATTACATACGAGAAAAATGGGGCTGCCCCTAGTGGCTACCTCGCCCCATTTTTCTCCAATGTTTATTTTTTGAAAATTTCCACCGTATATTTTCATCATCATATCCCTCAAATATGTTATTCCAATTTCGTTAGAAACAGAAATTCATATGCCCTCCATGTAGAACATGTAATTTTAGTGGTCTTAGAATTGTTGTAATCGACCTATTCTGGATGGGGGGTATAAGAGTCTATGTTTCACATGAAATTGGAATGACATATTAGAAGGATATAGTGATGAAAATATATGGCAGAATTTTTCAAAAAAAATAAAAAAATGTGGAGAAAAATGAGGCAGAGGCAACTCGTTGGCTGTCATCTGAGGGTAGCCTCAACTTTTTCATTATATAGTCTCAATAATTTGCCCCCCCCCCAACAGAATTTTCTAGCTTCGTCCCTGAAAGAACGTGCTTTCTTATTCGAATGAAATGCATACACTTTGTGACGAAGTGCAAACACACAAAAATGATTTTTCTATTTTTGTAATGCAATATAAATGTTATGAACTAACTAATGATGGACTCAGAATGCAATATAAATGAGATGTTTGTATATTTAAACTATGGAAGGAAATATCGGTGATATCGTCGATATATCAATATCGACATGGGACCGATATGAGCACCGATATGGCGATATATGCCGATTTTCAGCCATTTTTTTCACAAAGGCTCGTCGATATGGGCTATATCGCCGAAATATCGTCGATACGATATCAAAATGATATTGATATCGATACGGCCTTCCATGCTTTAAACTAACAACTGGTTTAGATAATGAATAAATCATGTAAGGATGAATCAACCAACCAATATGCTTCTTTTAGCTTTTTCCTCAAGAAAAATGAGTGGGTAAGCAATGTGTTCTACTATCCAATTTTAGTTCATCAACATGAGCGCAAAACAGGTGTATACACAATATACTCTACTCATGCAAAAAGAAAGCTCCCAATAATTTAATTTATATTACCATACCACACGTAGAATTAGTAAACACAATTTTACCCTACACAGTTTTAGCAAGTCTACCAGCACATCCCATCAACATGGAAATACTAACAGAGAGCATACTCACTTGGTATTAACACTACAAAAACATCAAAATTTTAATATAGAAATGGCATGTAGCCTTTGGTATCTTAACTAGGGAGTTCAACATGGAGAATCAGATCCTTAGCTAGTGGAGGCGTGGGCTATTCGATTATGATCGGGCGGTTCCCACGAATTTGTATGGTAGAAGCTCATAAAAAATGTGAATTCGTAGAAATTGCTTGATCAAAATCGGACGGTCCACACCTCTACTGCAAAATCTAGTGGAACAGATCCTACAACAAAGGATCTCTCTATCAACTAGAAGTGGTTCTACCAAGGGTGGAGCATTGGGCTCGACCCGGCCCAATCCGAGAAAGCCCGACCCAAGCCCATCAATTTTTCGTGGGTCTTGGGCCGGGGCAAGACCCGCTTTTTTCAGCAAACTGAGGACTCGAGCCTGGCCCAAGGCCCGCGGGATCGGGCTCGGGTTCGCTCGGGCTCGGGCCGGGCTCAACCCGTACTTACTTTGATTCCATGAGGTTGCACTTTGACTCCAATTTATTGTTATGGATATAATTCATCCGTAACACATGAATATTGGATGTATTGTTATGACATAATATTACTATAGATGGATGAAGGAAATATTAGATGTATTATGACTATAAATCCGTGTCCTCTAATTTAGTTTTAATATGATATTTTGAAATATGAGGGCACGAGCCCCGCCCATTTGTACTTTGGGTTCAGGCCCGGCCCGGCCCGAGTATAATATTTTTGAAAAATAATGATCCGGCCCCGACCCATTTGTACATCGGATTCGAACCGACCCAAGTTTTTACGGATCGGCTCAGGATCGGATCCGTATTCGTCCGGCCCAATGCTCCACCCTAATTCTACCGTATAACAAAATGGCAAATAAAAATGGCATGACAAGAGAACATGGGAGGAGTACAGAGAATCGTCACCCAAGCTTTGTCTACTCCCAATGGTGGTCGACGACAACAGACGGGGAATGACGTGCAGGATGGTCGGCACTCGATGGTGTCATCGTCATGCTCTGCGGTAACCGAAACTCGCTGAGGTCAGGTGTTGCTGTCACCCCCACGTCAAGGCGATGGACTGACTGGGCGCCGCTCGACGACTCCGTCGTCATGCTCAATAGGATCATAAACCCACTGAGATGGGGTTGTCACCCTCACACAGAGGCGATGAACTGGTTGTAGCTGGAGGATGACCGGTGGCGTACTTGTGATTCGGTAAAGATGACGATGCTACCACCATGGATGTCACCCACGAAGGTCTGGCTGCTGGTAGATGGCTCCGGTGAGAAGCTCTACTCGACACCGCGTGCAGCAAGTTGGAGAGGCACGCGAGCCGCCGTTCCGTCGGCATCAGAGAGATCGAGATGGGAGAGGGGCTGAAGCTCCCCTTCCTTCTTGTAGTGTCTTCTGCACAAGGGCAATTTAGAAAGATAGGGACTGTAAGGGCAACAGGGATGGAGAAGAAGCAAGTGCATGTGTGTGCAGGAGATCGTGGAGGTGGGGATCCATACTTGTGTGCATAACATAATGAGAAGAATAGGTCACTCGTTACTCACGCACAACGCAAAGAGGGAAAGGGTGTCAGTGCGATGCAGCAAACAATGAAGGGGCTGCTCCTTGTGGCACAGTAATGGGACCTTGGCTGTTGATCTTTGCAGTAGAGATCGCATGAAAAGATGGGATTTCACGAAGGTCGGCCATTGGGGTTGCACGCATAAGAGAGAGGCCACACACTTAAGATGAGAAGGGTGGTGATACCTCCCGTGGGGAGAAGAGAAGAGGGGTTGTTGCCCATTCACCTCATGTAGAGAAATAGGCGCTCACATTGATGTGTGATGTAAGAGGGAGGGATGCAAACGGTCGGATACATATATGGATATAAGTACTACCATATCCTTATCTGTTTTTTAGCATGAATACGGATGCGGATATGGATATTAACGGATATTAAAATTATCTTACCATATCCTTAAAAAATGGATACGGATGTAAAATAGATATTGATCGCACACGAGTAATGTTAGAAATACTTTATCGAATCGACTTAAATATATAAGAATTTGATGAAAAATACAGTATACTAATTTACTAAATGTGTTTGTATCATCAAAATTATGTAAATATGGTAAAAGGAGGTAGAGAATTATGTTATACATGTTAAAAATAAATATAAGACTATATTTATATATGAAAACGGATATACGGATGCGGGTATGGATGTTTGAGGATATCAAAACGATATCCCTATCTTTATCCATTTTAAAATGGATACGGATACGGATATCAAAATCTGTATAAAACGGACACGGTGACGGATAGGATACAGATATATCTGTATCCGTTTGCATCCCTAGGGTTGTAGCTTCACAAGGGAAGAGGACTTCAGGCTCCAACATGGACTATATGTGATTCAAAGAAAGAGTGGTCAATTCAGCCAGAAAGATCGCTTGATTTTCAACATAAAAACATTTATTCATACTAATAATTTAAATTGCATAATTAGTTTAAATTACATAATTGGTTAATAACTTAAATATTTATTATATATATATTGTATAATTATTTAGAGAATAGTAATTAGGAGAAATAGATGTCAGAAAGAAATAAATTTAAAGATTCTATATTTGTTTTTAGGGGTTTTGTAAGTAAAGACGTATCTTGCCAATATTCAGTATATAGAATATTTTACTACTTATTTTAGGACCACGCGAGTGTCTAAACAAGAATTAGGGGTGGATTGAATATTTTAGTACTTATTTTAGGACTACACGAGTGTCTAAACACATTGAATATTTTAGTACTTATTTTAGGACTACGCGAGTGTCTAAACACGAACTTGGAGTGGATTTTCAAGTGATAACATGATGAGATCGAGTCTCATCGTACTCCCCTGCTTACAACTTGCTAGTCCCTAGCAAGACATTTATTCCATGTTTTACTCCTCACTAGAGACATCTTAGAATAGAGTTTTGTACAAGGAAAAGGAATTACTTTCGATTTGAACTTTGGATTACAGGTACATTCGAGAATCGCATGGACTCAAGATTTTAGACTGACAGACTCCAAGCTCTTATAACCTTAATGCGTCATGACCTTGATTTCGGATCGTCGAATCCTCCCATATCCGGATTTGACGAGTATTCTTTTTAGCAAAATAATTTAAGATATGGAGGTGGTATTTAACATGTACGTTAGATAAAAGGCAGTTTTTCGATGTCTTCAAGCTAATCATGCCCAAGATATTCTCCTTACTTTTCCTATAGACAGAGTAGGACTTCACATGTCACCAGTGGAGTACTGCAGTATCCTCAAATATCATCTCATGATTCCATTATTTGCAGCTGATGAGATATATCTAGACTGTCGCAAGGCATGCTTAGACAATTTTGGTGATCATGCAATCCATTGCAGGGAACTTCCGGATTTTAAGTACAGACGTGATCTTGTTCGAGATGTTTATTTGATGTACTCAGACGTACATGTATTAGTGATAAGAAAGAGGAGCTTGTGAACTTTTTAACTGATCCATAGGAGGGAAGATCCACACTTAGACCTGTTGATATTTTGATTTTTTGGTGAATCGGAGGAAAACATGCTTGTGTAGATTTGACAGGAGTTTCACCACTGGTGGGATTGAAGAGTGGGATATTCACAGAATGGCATGATGCCCTTAAAGCTTCTTCAGCAAAAGTAGTGAAGCACGAGAAAGCATGCACGAAGAATCAACATGCCTCCATCCCTTTTGATTTTGATACTTTTGGTTTCTTAGCATCAGAAGCTGTTGAGATTTTAAAGAGGATCCAAAAAGTGATGAACATTAATGTGATGGGTCCTAAGTTTATGGATGTAGTGTTTAAGAGGATTGGCTTTGAAATTCAAAAAGGACTAGCGGTGTAGCTTGTTGTCCGCTTGACTCCCGTTTCGTTGTAAACTTTTATCTATATTAATATGGAGAGCTAATGGAATATGAATGTGGAGTACCTTGTCGAAATAGATTGTAATTAAAAATACCAAGAAAGAAGCATTCAATACTTTTGCATTCACAAAATAAAGTTTACATGGTACATTGTCCTACTATAACCATTTACATGTACATCATCAAGAAAAGAAATGCACAAAAGACTGCCAACTACCTTATGGAGTAATGTTATTCTGGCTGGCTGGATGGCTATTGTCCCAGTGATGACCCTTCGATGCCTGTTGGGTTTTCAAAAAATAAATGAAAGAAATGAGTCAGTGCTCAATAACAAAGAAAAGAAACATAGATCACACGTGATATTTGAAAGGTTCAGCAAGCCAAATTATACAGTTGTTCCTTTTATTCTATTTTTATTTTATTTTCTATTCATTCTAATCTACATCAGGGATTGGTCCTCTCCCCTCCAAGCTCCTTGAAGCTGTGGATACTCTTGAGGATTGTGTTGATACTGATGACCTTAGGTCGTTGTCCGTCATCTCAACCAATCCTTCAATCTACCCTTGACAATATGTCTTTTATTAGTAATCCGAGTTCCTTAGACCATACCGTGTGTTCAACCCATATACCCTTGACAATTTTGTGAAACATTTGTCAATCCCTGTAAAATTTACAATTTCATATTTTTATTTTGTACCATTTGCAATGGTGTTATTAAAGTTTTGTTTAATTATAATTTAATCCTTCAGGGACCTTTCTACAATTTCTTGAAGTTTATTTCTTTTCTTAGCAACTCAAACATTAAGTATTTTTATTTGTTAATTTTCACTTGTATCCAATAATTTCTTTAATTGCAATTCATCCACTAAAATTAGTATTTATTTACATTTATACCCTTAGTTTTATTTATACCCCTATCACTTCAAAAACTCATAAAAAATAGCAGAAAAATCCGAAAAAAAATATCAAAAGAATGCGTGTGGTCCCTATGATATCTAGATAGTAGTGATAGAGATTTCGACACATTTCAAGGTTATAATAATAAAAATAGAAATATGATTCATTTTGAGTCAATAGAGTCAAAAATACTTTGTAAATAGAATCAAAATTTGTGTAAAAATGTTCGAGTCCTTATGGAGCGATCCTTTGCTTATCCTACATATTTTAATATCTGTTGGCTAATAGTTGTTGAAATTTTATTTGAAATTCTATAATTTTCATGTGTGTACACAACGATATTAAAAATCACTTTTTAGCATACGAAAAATCGTGGTTTCATTTTGGAGTCATTGTCAGGACAACTTTACATAATTTGTTTGGTATTTTGATTTTTTATTTTTGTAAACTAATTTTATTTTTTCAGGTATAAAAATAAAATATGAAAAGAGGACAACTCTCTCTATCCCTCTCAGTCTGTCTTCAGAGATGCTTCAAGCATTTTTAAAATACTTGGAATTACAATTGACAAGCACTGTAAGATATTTTCAAACACTTAACCATTAAAGGTGCTTTCATTAACGTATTTTTTTAAGAAAATCTGAAAATCATATAGACAACTTTTGCTTGTTGCATTCATCTTTGAGATCTCTCTCCCTCTGCTCTCTAATTAAAAAAAAAGATCGCCCAATCATTACTCGCATAAATCAATCGGAAAGTTAGCGTGTGGTTGGACAAAAGCAGATTGAAATGAATTGAAGTGTTGCACATTGAACACAACCTCACGTGCACAAACAGAACCTTAAGTCAGAGCCCAGATCCTTTTGAAATTTCCGACTACCAAAATCTAAAAACGGTTATCTACTTCTCGGTGAGGGAACTACGGTCTCCCTTAGCAGATTTGGTGGTTAAAGGATAATGTGTAAGGTACTGTTCTCAAGTAAACATGGGTTATCGTTGTATGGTATGTACTTACACTCATACTGGCCGAAAGTAGAGTCAACTAGTAGTATGAATTCGGGATAGTCAGTGTTTCAGGTGTAGATATCTAGGATAAATGTGTGCTTGATTCGTGAAAAGTAAAAGATAATTGCTCTACGTCTACTTGTGTTGTGAGTTAAACATTGTCTTGTTTTTGAAATGAAAAATCCTAAGGACTTTGATATATCGGTTCCTCTTGGGTCTCTAACTAAGTATATATCTTCAGATGACTTGACCAATACTCTGCCTAAAAGTAGCTTACAAGCCCTCGTCTCTATAGCTTTTGCAAAATAGGAGATATTGGAGATGCTACTTAATCCTTGTCTACTGACCAAGTCGATTATTTATGTCGATTTTAATATATGTGGAGGAAGGTGGCGATGGTGTGACAAGGGGGAGACAAAGGATAATGCACGGGGTAACTACAAATGTGGTAATGTTGGTGATGGTGGAGAGATGAGAGGATGGGACGATGACATGAAAAAGGGAAGGAAATAAGCAGCATGTGTAGTGGTAATGTTATTGGCATCGACGACAATATTGGTAATGACGGTTGTAGTAATCTTCAAGCCACCTTCACGATAGTGTTGGCCTTCACCGATCCAAGAGGGGAGGAAGGGGAGCTGTGGAGGAGGAGCATGACACATGACATCCCTTGCTACCCGTTGACACACAATACAAAAAAATTGAGCTACAGTCACGGTTTTGAAAAAATCCGTCACTAAATTAGCCGTTATTAAATATATAATGACGATATTATTCGTTGCGAAATGAGTTTTCATACTCAAAATTAGCAACGAATATCATATCTGTCGTTATATCATTAGCAACGGTCCACATAGCGACGCTTATTCGTTGCTATTTTTCAAAATTTTAATTAATCATCGCTAAATTTTGAACTAAAAAAATAACGACAATTAGTTTATATTTTGAAAAATAGCAACAGATATTCGTCACTATGTGGACCGTTGCTATGATATAATGACAGATATGATATTCGTTGCTAATTTTCAGTATGAAAACTCATTTCGCAACGAATAATATCGTCATTATATATTTAACAACGACTAATTTAGTGACGAATTTTTTCAAAACCGTCACTATAACTCAATTTTGTTGTAGTGACACATGTCTCTCGCAACATGCTGCCTCTATAGATTTAATTTGAATCTTAAACATGGAAGGAGAATGTGGCGACAAATTAGGGCTGTATGGTTGTTACATTCTATATTTAAAATGTACTAATGAACACAATATATTTTTGGTTAATTAAATAATAGTCATTAATATTTCATCAACGTTAACAATCAGACTGAATGTAACCGAATATATGAAATTCTTTTCACCATTGAAGAAAAATAACACCTTAAGGTAAAATGGTGTTGCCCCCAAGGTTGAGCATGGATAGGGCCAACCAAGTCGACCCAACCCGAAGTCTGGCTCACCCCCATCCGGCCCAAGCCCGAGCTCGTGAGAATCATAGGCATGACTAAGCTTAACCTTAATCCTGACTCTAATTTAGGTCGAGCTTGGGTAATAGATAACTTGGACATGGGGCTCATATGACAAACCAGAGTGATGACTATTATGCCCACATAAGTCTCCTCAACATGCTTGTTATTTAGCCTAATCCAAATCCACTAGGGTTTATTTATTCCCTCTCTCCCAACAGTAGCCTCCACTCCATGTGGTATATCATTTTCTTTTGATTTATGTACTCTATCTGATTTCAGATTTGTGCAGTGATGTTGTATTTTTAAGATGCAGTTTTTGTGATGACGATGAGTAAGGAAAACAAAAGGCCATCCAACATGGAGGAGGGGGATCTTGTGGAGGAGGAGAAGCATGTACACGACATCCTTTGCTACCCACACATGTCTCTCACCACATGTTGCATCCACATATTGAATTCGAATTATGATTATGGAAAGAGAATGTGGTGACAGATTAGGAGTGCATGGTTGTTAACATTCTATATTTAAAATGTATAAACAAAATAGATTTAATTAATTAGTTGATAGTCATTAATATGACATTAATATTAACTATCTCTTGAATATAAAAAAATATCGAATTCCTTTCACCACTAAAGAAAAATAGCACCTTGGGATAAAATTGTGCTACCCCTAGGGTTAAGCACAGGTAGGGTCAATCTACTCGACCCAACCCAAAGCCTGACCCACCAAATCCAACCCAAGCTGAACCTGTGAGAATCATAGGCAGTCATGGTCTTAAATTTAGTCCTAGCTCATGATTTAGGTCAAGCTTGGATAACAGATAACCCAAACTTGATGCTCAAATGGCCAATCGGAGTGATGCCCATTAGGAGTGCACATGGATCGGATAAAATCCGTAATCCAATCCACTCCGATGATATTGGATTGGATTGGTTGTTTTTATCATTCTAATAATTGGATCGGATTGGAGTTTTTCAAATCCGTTCAAATATATATTGGATCAGATATTCATTGAAATCCGATTCGATCCAATCTGATAATCCGTTAATATACACAACTATATACATACATGTTGATTGCTAAATTTCGAGGGTCGGAAAAATTATTAATGATAAAAGGTGGGTGTCGTTGCTTTTATCCCCCAAAATACCATGCCAACAATTTTTTTCTTTTTGCTTCTTATTAACATGTATAGCGGACATGGTCGAACTCAAGGAGACTACAATTCCCGAGGGTTATTCAATTAATAAAGCATTAATCAAGAGAAAATAAAAATCTCAAAGGACAACTATCCTTGGTTTTTGTGATTTTTATCTTTTTATTTTTTTTATTTTCTGATTTCCAAAATTTTAGTGATTTTGATTTTACAATTTTTTTTAACTTTCAAAGCGAATAATATGCACAAGGTCAAAAATGCACACCAACTCTTTTTGTATTTTTTTCAATTTATCAAGAATACTCAAAAAATCCAGAAAAAATATTTTTGGGTTTTAAAAAAATTTTAAATGTTTTGAGAATTTTTGTGGAATTTTCAGATGTTTTTGTATTTTTCTAAAAAATCAAATAGTGAGAAAATGCGAAAATGTGCACAGTCTGGAGTAATTTACAACTTAAAAATACTTTAATGCCCAAAACTCCTGACAATTATTGTTAAAACAAACTAGAAGCAATTATCTACAAAAAAGAACTGAAATCACTATTTTTGGATTTTTGTAGAATTTTCTGTGATTTTTATAAGATTTTTGATGTTTTTCAATTTTTGTGGGTTTCATAAATAATAAATGCATGAAAATTAGTAGAAGTTAAAAGACAATTAAATACTATATTCAATTTTTTTGAAATTTTGGGAACAATATTTGAATTTTTATGAATTTTTGAATTTCAGGAAGATAAAAAGACACTATTTTTTGAATTTTTAATAATATCAAATGAAATTAAAATGCGATGAAAATTTTATCCTAGATGGATATGCACATCACGAACATAACATAATTTTCTCAGAATTTTTAGACTAATAAAAATTTTATTTCATTAGAAGAAGCATGCAATGTCTAAGAACTGTGACTGAAATGTAAATAAGTTTTGTTTTTGAATCCAACAAATAATAAAAATAAATAAGGAACACAAAATGTAAATTACCCGGTGTGCATGTGCTCGGCACATGACTTGCTTATAGGCGGGGAGTTCTTTATAATTTCTGAAACCTATGGGGCTGAAGATGCAATTTTCCCACTTTTTTTAATCAAAATCCCTAGGTCTTCCTCTTCTTCGTTCCTGCAAAAGGGGACAACAACAAGGGTGGCCGCTGCCTCTGGATCTTGGGATGGCAGAGGAGGCGTGCAAGGCTGGGCGCGGGAGGAGACTACTGGAGATACGCGGCGTGGAGGGGCGGCTGACGCATGGCTCATGACGGCGGAAGGGCGGCGCCATATGTGGTCGGCGGAGCTGGGCCTAGAAGGGAGGACGGTTCGGACGCGGGATGCGCGCGGGTCGCGCTGTAGCGGAGGTGGAGGTCCGGCGGCCCTGGGTGGAACGGTGCTGGGGCGTTGGAGGCTATCAGTTCAAGGAGGAGCGGGGCTCCGCGCGGTGGCGAACACACGCGGAGGTCGAGGCCGCTGGGCTCGGCGGAGCTCTACGGGCGGCAGACTGGAGCGGGGCACGGCACCGCCCTCGCGCGGGGGGGGTGGCACCTGGAGGTGGCATGCGGTGCTGGTGGCTGTCGCGAGGGGGCCGCAGGGGCGGCGGAGGTTCGGCGGTGGGGGGCGGCGGCGCCTGCAAAGGCAGCCGTCCCTTTTTATTTTTATTAATTTTTTTATTTTTTTGTAAATTTTTTATTTATTGTAAACAATGAATAAAAGATTAAAACTTTTTTATTTTTTTTGTAAATCTGAAAAATAAGAAAAGAAAGGATAAAGAAATTCTTTTTTTATTTTTTATTTTTATAAGATCCTGCAAAACAAACGATTAGAGAACAAAAGGAAACAAATTTTTTATTTATTAACAAATCGAAAAAATGAACGGAGATTCGACGGAGATGAGGGATTCGTATCCGATCTCCGGCCACCGTACGTGGCTGGAGTTGAGAGATTGTGGACGATAGAAATAGAACTTGCGAAAATCGAGAAAGTTTGATGAAAATTCGAGTCGAAGTGGATCAAAATCATGACGAAATTTTTTTAGATCTAGAGAAGTAAAAATGACGGAAAAAAATGCGATGAACTAAATTACGATTAAACTAAGATAAGAGTACGAAAAATGTGGATCTCACCTTAGGAGCGGAAAATGGACCGTGATCGCCTCGACAAGGCCGACTCGCTGTCACCGGGCGGGTCAGAGGCTAGGCACAATTCTCGACGAAATTTCCTCTCGAAGATCGGGCTCCTCTCTCTAAAGATTGATCTCTTTGGAATGAGGGAGAATGAGCCATATAAATAGAAAAGATGAAATGAAATTTGAATTTTTGAATTTTTTGGATAAAAAGATAAGAGAGATGAAAATTGAAATGGATTTTTGAATTTTTTGGTGGAAGATATAAGAGAGATAAAATGAGAAATGAGATAAAAGAGAGATAAAATTAATTGACTAATTTTTTTAATTTTTCGTTACTTTATTTATTTGAATAAAAAATGTTATTTTTTTATTTTTTCTGGTGGTTAATTAAAAATAACAACTATATACATATACTGTATACATATATGACATTATATACAAGGGTAAATGAGGGAATTAGCTTTTTTTTGTGTGTTTTATTTTTTTTTAATTTTTATTTTTATTTTAAATAATTAGTAAAAATTTTTACAAATATATACAAATACAATATGCACAAAATACGTGTGAAAATTGCACAAACCACCCTAGAAAACCGACTTTTCAACCGTAACTCCAAAAATTATGAAATTACAGCCATTTTGAAGATAATTTAATTTAGAATTCAATGGAAGTGATATTGATTCGATTTGAGATCATATGGAGCCGGAGTTGATCTTTCAATTAGTGCTTAGTGGCTTTTTTTCCAAGTGTGGCTACTTTTATTCTGTATATGATTTAATTGTGCAATCATTTTTATTAATTAGGACACATTTTTACTTACAACTTTGGTTTTGAAAGTTATTCGATTTGAGGTCAATTAATGCACAAATAAATTAATGTTAGTTTTATACAGATATATACTCAAAATAAGTGAGAAATATTTACAACAACACACACACATTTTTTTGATTTTCTGCTTAAGGGCCCTTATCTCCCCCTACTTTATTCATGGTCGATCAGGTCAAGTCTTGACCTTCTCTCGGGGTTTGGGTCAGCTTGTATACAGTCTTCCTTCTTCTTCTTTTTTATTATTTTCTTTTCTTTTCTTTATTTTTCCTTTCTTTCTTTATTTATTTATTTTATGTTAAAATTAGTAAGAAGTGTACACTATTTACACACAAATGCAAGTTAGTAAGAATATGGAGTTAGTGTTATATGCAGGTGTTTTGTAAGGGATTTTAAGCTAAAATAAATGAATAAAGATGACGAATCGCAGATTCATCATCCTCCTATGCTTTACCTTTGCTAGTCCCTTAGCAAACACTTATTTGAAAGAATAAGTGAAGAAGAAAAAGAAAAAGAAAGGGAAAATAAAGAAAGTAGGACAATATGAGTATTAAACTTATTTTCATAAAATTATAGTTCGGAGCTCTGTCGGACCTTTGGATTATTAGTGTGTCGGAACTTCTGTGAGACTTAGAATTTTAAAATCGATAGCCTTTAAGTTCTACACATCATTGTCACAGTTTCGGCTCAGATGTCATCTTATCAATCCTCTTCCCAAAGTATACCCTATCAACATTGAACAATCGACTCATGTGTGTGAATGGTTTTAGCTCTTCCCATCCAGAATGTCGGACTACCATGCAAATTTCCTCTCCAATAACTCATCCTCGGGGAGTCAGGTATTTCCTTCTAAGGTCTGTCGTGTTGTGTTCACAATCGAATTGGGGGAGAAGTTAGAAGAATGAGAAAAGAACTGGAGGGTTGCCAGTGTAGTCACCTCTCCTTGTGAAGCTGACCAATGTAGCCAAGTCTCCACCAAGATCTGCAAGTTTTCTTGAAGCTCGGACCTTTTTGGTCAGATATTTATTTGGTAGTAGCTTCTTTGTATTTGGATTTTTGGTGGTTCTGCTTGGATCTTGTTGTGCCCCTACGGATATAGAATCTTTTTTTTCCGTACATGTTTTGGGGTCTTAGAAAAAATTGTGCCCAGTCGTCCATCCCTTTTCTAAAGCTTTATTTCAACCCGTACTCCGGTCTTTAGATTTCCACGCTACCAGAAAAGAAACTTACACGGTCTTCCAACATCCCGTCTGAGTTGAGCTAAGTGCATAGTGCGGGAGTACAAATTAAATCCCTATTCCAGAGTTGTACCCAGAATGAAGAGACCAGGTTAGACACTAAGAGTCAAACGCTGCACATTGTCATGTAGAACTCAAAGAATTAAGTCAAAGACCTGAAGCTTCTAAAATCCTATTTCTCGATGAAGTTCCTTTGAGAACTAGGTGGATTAAGGTCCAACTAAACTCCATTCTTCAATTTTATTCCAGACATAGTTTAAATATCCATACTATCCTAAAAAATGCACATGTAAATGCAAAATATGAACAATGCATTTTTTTTAGAAATAATGCATATGTGAAGAGAACACATTTTTTTGAACTTTTTATGGATTTTGGGAGGAAAAATGCAGCTGTGAAAGAAAGGTTTTTTTAATTATGTAAATTTTTATAAATTTTTGGTTTTGTAGTTTTTTTATAGGAAAAAGGGTTAGTAATATATACAAGTATATACAAGAGACTTTTTTTGGTGTGTTTTTGTTGTTTTTTTATTTGTTTTTTTGTTTGTTTTTGTTTGTTTTTGTTTTTTTACACATGTGGATTTTACAAAATTATACACATAACCCCCCAAATAAACGTATTTAAAAGTACGAGTTATGTCTAAAGTATATATACAATATATACGACACCCCCTATACTTAGCTCAAACTATGTCCTCATAGTGATCAGAGAGCGACAAAGGAAGACATAACTCGTGCTAAGTATAGAAAAGTGAAAAGACTCCTATGCTACAACGACTCAAAGATAAAAAGAGGAGAAATCGGTGATCCCCCTATACTTAGGATCAAGTAATCCTAAGTATAGTAGAATGTACAAAGGGGAAAATCGATGAAGAGAATGTACAGACTCACAAAGACACGATATGAACAACATTACCCCCCCCCCCCCCCCCCCATACTTAGGGTAGAGTATCCCTAAATATAGGCAACAACAACAAGGGTGATAAACATTTGAACAACAAAAATCCTTCACCCCCCTATACTTAGGATAAAGCACATCCTAAGTATAGCATATACACACACACACACACACGGAAAAGGGGTGAATGATGAAACGGGAGAAGAAAGAGTGAAACGAAAGGATATACAAGAGGAGTGGATGTACAAATTTTAAGAAGGTCGAAAGCGAACCTTCTTACGGCACCGTTGAGGTATGGATTTGACAAGGTGTAGGTCGATATTGGGGTTATCATTAGATATGAACTGAGTATGATCGATCAAGAATATATCCTCAGCGGTTTCAGATTGTGCAAGCCTAAACCGGTTATTAGAAGTAGTGTGGTCATGTCCTGCCTGGGAAGTCTCGCAAACATCAAAGTAAAATGGCTCGAAATCATTATCAGAAAAAGTACGATCAATTTCAGCCTGGCGAGCCTCTACCAGACCATCATCTTTATCAAAAGGCCTAAATTACTTTATAAAAGCAATCAAATCAAATTTGACCTGATCGATCTCATCTGAATCAAGGTGAATATGAACGGACTCATCAGTGAAAGTAGTCGAATCATGTCCATCTCGTCTAGTCTCATATTCCGCCTTCCGCTCTAAGGTGTCTATCGTGTAAATTCCGCGGATGTCATCAATGCGTCGCCACGTACCATAAGAGGGAACTCCAAGGTCTATGCTTTCCGAGTCTTACTCCTTGAAGAGGAATTCTTGGGTTTCATTATCATCCAACATATAACAAGAATCTCTGATATTATCCTCGAGGTCAAGTTCCTTGGGGTTGGCTAACACAGGCGGGCTCTTATGGGATGCAGGTCTTTGGTCGGTAGTGGTTGTAGTGATCAACACATCGCTCCCTGCATCAGAACGGAAGCGAATCTCTCCTGAACCATAATCAATAAAGGCTACCGTAGAGGCGAGGAAAGGCCGCCCCAGATGATTGGAGGGTACTCCACAGGGGTGGAGGTCTCCATGGGCATTACAACAAAATCTGAAGTAAAATTCATGCCCTGAATGAGAATGACATCGTTTTCTAAAATACCCTTCGGCCTCTTGATATATCCATCAGCAAATTGAACTATCATCTTGGTTTTCTTGAGAGGCCCAAGATGAAGAGACTGTACCATAGAGAAGGGTTTTATATTGATTGATGAACCGCCATCAAGGAGAGTGTTATCACAAGAATATTCAGATATGGAGCAACTCACAAGAGGTGTGGCAGTGTTCCCTTTCTTAAAATATGGACGGTGAAAGATGGCGTAGGCAGTGGCCATGGTCAAGATGTGACGCTCAGATCTTCTCCTTCGCTTTCTCTTTTTGTTTTGAGGAGTAGATAAACCTGTCATGGCCTGTTGAAATGGGGTTTTAATAATCTCGTGAAGGGTGGACACCACTTCGGGTTTAGTCATCATTTTTTTGAATTTTTGGACCTCATCCATACAAGGGAGGAGGTCGGAATCAGCATTTACACGGGGATTTCCAAGAGCAGTCTGTACAGTGACATCCTCGGGGTCAAGGTTGGGACATGGCTATGTGGGTAAATGATCGATCATTTGGGTCTTCTCCTCACAAAATGAATCAACAACGTGTCTCCCGAATTCTTTTCAAATTTTCGATTTTTTTTCATTTTTTTTGTCTTTTGGGTGATTTCAAGCTCTCATGATTATCCTCAAGTGAATCAATATCCTCAAATAGTGGAGCAACGTTCTGCCTCTCATTTATATTAAATAGATTTGAAATCCTCGAATTCATATGCTCCATCACCTGGTTCAATTTATCAAGTGTGGAAACCATGAAAGGTGACTCCAAAATCCCAGGATCGGGTGGGTTGAGTGAGGGTGGGTGAAAATCGAGGTCCTCTTACTCCTGAAATAATGGGTTAGGCGGATATACACAAAAATCAGGAGAAAAATCCTCCTGAAAAAGGAAGGTGGATCGTCTGGAGAGTACGAGGTATATATGAAGATCGGATTAAAATAACTCCAGTCGACCATCTTCGAAACAAAAGATGAGAGAGCACGAGGGTCAAGCCAAAAGATATGGAGAAAAAGGCGCAAATGCACAGCAGGATCTAGTATGCACACAAGCAATCAAACACAATACAAACCCTCGATTCACCAACTCAACGTAATGTGAAGACCGTGAAGGTTCGGACTCTTAATCTTGTCTGTTTTAGAGTTAGGTGATAATCATAAAGTTGTACAAATACTTAGGTTGAATTATGGGATTTGGGCACTAACCTTAGTGTGTACGCGAGCAAGTTAAAACGAATACAATGAGGTGGTTACTCTCCCCAAAACAATGATTTTTCCTTGTATTTTTTAGGATCGAGTTTTCTTTAGTAGTCCCAATTTTAGGCAGTTGACACTTGGTTAAAATATTTTCAACGAATCGCCTACCGAGTGTCCAATTTCCTTTTTAACTTATGTGAGTAAAAACAAGGAAGGAGATTGGAAATGCCAGTGCGCGATTAAAAACAATGATGCATGCAGGGGTTAGAGATGTGTACCTTGTCGCCAGCACTCTACATGCAAGTGATCCGCGCAGAATTTAAATACAGAAAATAAACTAACCTATATGCAAATGCAAGTGAACCATCCTAGATGATAACTTATATTAAGAACAAGTTAATCTGACTAAGTCCAAATTATGATCTACTCTATAGGCACAGAAATTCTTATTTAGGGTGTTTGGACCTAATTAATTACCTGGCCTAAGCAAATTAATTAAAGCAATCAATAGGTAGCTCTCGAAATCCGCGGAAAACAAAGAAAAAATAAAGGCGATGAAAACAAAACCGGTGAGGTCCCCCAAGTGCACCAGCAATTGGCGAAACAGACCCCGCAATAAATGAATGCACGTTTACAAAGTTCAAATTCTAGATAAAACTCTCTCTCTTTCGTCTCTTTCAATTCTTCTTCTCCTCTTCTCACACTATCCTGCGGCTTGGTGAAGAATCAAGCCGCCTCCACGTCGCTTGGGTACTCCGGCTCTCCTAGGATCGCCTTCTTCGCTCCGCGGGCCCTCGCATGAAAAAGAAAATAGAATGTATAAGAAACACAATTATCAAATATGGGAGAAAAAAATGAAGTGAATGCACTAGATATAAACAATGAAGTGAATGATAAGAATGTAAACATATATTTACAACAAAGAATAGCAGGTCAAAAGAGAAACCTAACTACCCTCGTCGTGCCTCCCCGACAACGACGTCATTTTGTTGACACAGATTTTTGTGGGATGGAAATTAAAGGTGATAAATTGATCGTTGTTGTTCTCCCCAAAATCCCGTGCCAACAAACAAATAATTTTTTTCTTTTGCTACTTATTAACCTGTATAGCGGACAGGGTCGAACTCAGGGAGGCTACAACTCCCGAGGGTTATTCAATTAATCAAGCATTAATCAAGAGAAAATAAGAATCTCAAAGGACAACTATCCTTGGTTTTTGTGATTTTTTATCTTTTTATTTTTTTATTTTCTGATTTTCAAATTTTTAATGATTTTGATTTTGCAATTTTTTTATTTTCAAAAGCGAACAATATGCACAAGGTCAAAAACACACACCAACTCTTTTTGTATTTTTTTCAATTTATAAAGAATGCTCAGAAAAATCCAGAAAAAATATTTTTGGGTTTTAAAAATTTTGAAATGCTTTTGAGAATTTTTGTGGAATTTTCAGATATTTTTGTATTTTTCTAAAAATCAAATAGTGAGAAAATGTGAAAATATGCACAGCCTGGAGTAATTTACAACTTAAAAATACTTTAAGTACTCAAAACTCCAAACAATTATTTTTAAAACAAACTAGAAGCAATTATCTACAAACAGGAACTGAAATCACTATTTTTGGATTTTTGTAGATTTTTTGTGATTTTTATAAGATTTTTTAATGTTTTTCAGTTTTTTGGGTTTTATAAATAATTAATGCATGAAAATTGGTCAGAAATTAAAATATAATTAAATACAATATTCTATTTTTTTGGAATTTTTGGAACAATATTTGAATTTTTATGAATTTTTGAATTTCTGGAAAACAAAAAGACACTATTTTTTTGAATTTTTAATAATATCAAATGAAATTGAAATGCGATGAAAATTTTATCCTATATGGATATGCACATCAGGAATATAGCATAATTTTTCAGAATTTTTCGACTAATAAAAACATTTCAATAGAAGAAGCATGCAATGTTCGAGAATAAGGACTGAAATGTAAATAAGTTTTGTTTTTGAATCAAATCAATAATAAAAATAAATAAGGGAAGTAAAATGTAAATTACCCGGGTGCATGTGCTCGGCACGTGACTTGCTTATAGGAGAGGAGTTCTTTATCATTTTTGAAACCTTTGGGGCTGAAGATGCAATTTTCCCACATTTTTTTAAATCAAAAACCCTAGGTCTTCCTCTTCTTCGTTCTTGCAAAAGGGGGCAACAACAAGGGTGGCTGCCGCCTCTGGATCTTGGGATGGCGGAGGAGGCACGCAAGGCTGGGCACGGGAGGAGACTGCTGGAGATACGCAGTGTGGAGGGGCGGCTGACGCGTGGCTCTGGACGGCGGAAGGGCGACGCCAGATGTGGTCGGCAGAGCTCGGCCTGGAAGGGAGGGCGGTTCGGACGCGGGATGCGCGAGCGGAGGTGGAGGTCCGGTGACCCTGGGTGGAACGATGCTGGGGCGTTGGCGGCTGTCAGTTCGAGGAGGAGCGGGGCTCCGCGCGGTGGCGAGCGCTAACGCACGTGGAGGTCGGGGCTGTTGGGCTCGGCGGAGCTCTATGGGCGGCAGACTGGAGCGGGGCACGAGCACTGCCCTCGCGCGGGGGGGGGGGGGGGGGGCTGGCACCTGGAGGTGTCATGCGGTGCTACTGGCTGATGCGAAGGGGCCGCAGGGGCCGCGGTGCCTGGAAAGGAAGTCGTCCCTTATTTATTTATTTTTATTTATTTTATTTTTTTGTAAAATTTGTTTATTTATTGTAAACAGTGAATAAAAGAGAAAAACTTTTATTTATTTATTTATTGTAAATCCGAAAAATAAGAAAAGAAAGGATAAATAAATTCTTTTTTTATTTTTTTATTTTTATAAGATCCTGCAAAACAAATGTTAGAGAACAAAAAGAAATAAATTTTTTATTTATTTACAAATCAGAAAAATGAACGGAGATTCGACGGAGATGAGGGATTCGAATCCGATCTCCAGCCACCGTACGTGGTCGGAGTTGAGAGATCGTGGACGATAGAAATAGAATGTGCGGAGATCGAGAAAGTGAGATGAAAATTCGAGTCAGAGCGGATCAATATCGTGACGATTTTTTTTAGATCTAAAGAAATAAAAATACGATGAACTAAACTACGATTAAACTAAGATAAAAGTATGGAAAATGTGGATCTCACCTTAGGAGCGGAAAATGGACCGTGATCGCCTCGACAAGGCCGACTCGCTGTCACCGGGCGGGTCGGAGGCTAGGCACAATTCTCGACGAAATTTTCTCTCGGAGATCGGGCTCCTCTCTCTAAAGATTGATCTCTTTGGAATGAGAGAGAAGGAGCCATATAAATAGAAAACATGGAATGAAATTTGAATTTTTGAATTTTTTGGATAAAAAGATAAGAGAGATGAAATTTGAAATGGATTTTTGAATTTTTTGGTGGAAGAGATAAGAGAGATAAAATGAGAAATGAGATAAAAGAGAGATAAAATTATTTGACTAATATTTTTTTGTATTTTCATTACTTTATTTATTTGAATTAAAAAATGTTATTTTTTTATTTTTTGGTGGTTGATTAAAAATAGCAACTATATACATATACTATATACATATATGACATTATATACAAGGGTAAATGAGGAAATTAGCTTTTTTGTGTGTTTTAATTTTTTTAAATTTTTATTTTTATTTTAAATAATTAGTAAAAAATATTAAAAAATATATACAAATACAATATGCACAAAATACGTGTAAAAATTGCACAAACCACCCTAGAAAATCGACTTTTCAACCGTAACTCCAAAAATTATGAAATCAAAGCTATTTTGAATATAATTTAATTTAGAATTCAATGGAAGTAATATTGGTTCGATTTGAGATCATATGGAGCCAGAGTTTATCTTTCAATTAGTGCTTAGTGGCTTTTTTTCCAAGTGTAGCTATTTTTATTCTGTATATGATTTAATTGTGCAATCATTTTTATTAATTAGGATACATTTTTACTTACAACTTTGGTTTTGAAAGTTATTCGATTTGAGGTCAATTAATGCAAAAATAAATTAATGTTAGTTTTATACAGATATATACACAAAATAAGTGAGAAATATTTACAACAACACACACACATTTTTTTTGATTTTCTGCTTAAGGACCCTTATCTCCCCCTACTTTATTCCCGATCGATCAGGTCAAGTCTTGACCTTCTCTCGGGGTTTGGGTCAACCTGTATACAATCTTCCTTCTTCTTTTTTTTATTATTTTCTTTTCTTTTCTTTATTTTTCCTTTATTTATTTATTTATTTATTTTAGGTTAAAATTAGTAAGAAGTGTACAATATTTACACACAAATACAAGTTAGGAAGAATATGGAGCTAGTGTTATATGCTTGTGTTTTGTAAGGGATTTTAAGCTAAAATAAATGAATAAAGATGACGAATCGTAGATTCATCAATTCATATACACATATACATACAAACATACATACATACATATATACATATAATATCTATGTGCACCCATTTCCAATTTCTCTATGATCATAATCAATGTCATTCATCTCTTTTTTTATCGTATTAATCTTAGATACAAGTCCTCATGCTACTACTCTTTTCTCTCTCTTGAAAGCCAAATGTTAAATCTAAAAATTAATAAAGTATGACTATAACCTGTATAATTGTAAACATGTTCGGTTATTCTGCTCCTAGTTCCCCATCTCTCATTTCACTCTTGATTGCCATTACTCTGCTTAGTTATTTCTCGGCCTAATTCGACTACCTCCCCCCTCCCAATGTTACCTCCCTAGTACAACCCACTGACCCCTCCCTCGCGATGTCACTACCCATCTCATACAATGTCCTTCCCCTCCCATATGGCACCATTAGTCCTCCTCAGTATGCTACCACTCTTCTTATCTTCATTAAAAGAAATATAGTTTTGAGATAGTTGTATATTACGTTTGATAGTTATTCTTTACCCCTTTGCTTCTTGTAATTTACCTGCTCTAGCTTGAAAACCTTATGCGGGGATGAAACTTGATTAGTTACATGATCAAATGTACCCACACACTTCTAACAATAAATAAGTATTACTTCGATTCCTTTTCATTTTTAATTTGATATACGATTTTGATTTATATTTTTCATAAAATATTTATATTTTTATTATAGATATAATCTTAAAAATAAATTTTTATTTCAAGTCTGATTTAAATGAGAGATTTGTTTCTCAACTATTGGGATATATTTAAGTTTATTTTGTCTTATATATTTAATCGGGTATGAATGTTATTTGGTTATTATTTGTTAATGATATATTATAGAGCTTTTGAAGGGTGTTCTTGGAAGTAGTTGGGTTAATCACGGACTTCATCAATATCCGACTATGGAGATAATGTTTTTTTATTTATAAGTCATTTATGTCTCCTTATTTGATAACTTGTATTATTCTTATTCGAATCGAGATTTAATCGTAAAAACAAATAAATTCATCATTTATAAGAAGAGACATAAATTTTAAATTCAATATAATCATTTATTTGATTATGTGATCTTCAAATTTTTATAATGGATTATTGAGACCCTTCAACTTTCAATTTGATTAGCTCTTTCTGTTTTTCCACCTCTATTCATCTTATCAATTTTTAAGATATTATTCAAATATCGATGGCTAGTGGGCTATAAAATAAAAACAAGAGAGTAGAATATTGAATGAGAATATGCAAGTGTATAGATTCGATCCAATCCGTAATCTGATGGATTGAATCGGATTGGATTGAAATGAAGGAATGAATTGGATTCAAAAAATAGAAATCCATTAAGATTGGATTGGACACAGATCAAATTAAAATCCGATCCAATCCAATCTATGTACACCCCTAATGCCCATATAATATCCCACACACGGTCGCCAATAAGCATGTTATTTAGCCTAATCTAAACCCACTAGGGTTAGTAACCTAGTACCCGTCGCCACCAACCATTGCGGTCCTGATCGCTCGCCTCTCCCACCATCTCGACCCACGTGAGTACGCCATCCACCTCCATCCCCCTTTGCTTCAACATCAACCCCATCCTGCATATAACCATCCCCTCTGCTTCAATGTCAGCCTCAGGCAAACCCTCATTGACCCAACCTCCCTCGAAGCATACGGTGGCATCCCCTCTCCCCCCAATAGTAGGCTCCACTTCATGCGATATATCATTTTCTTTTGATTTATTTTTTCCCATTTGATTTCAAATTTGTCCAATGATGCTGAATTCTCATGAGATTAAGCCAACACACTGAGTGGTTCTATTGTGATTTGAATTTTACCTAATATCTATTTGTTACCCTTAGGAAAAATGCATAAATCAAAGATAATTCGCATATTTCATGGGATGGCTCGACCTAGGCCCAACCAGATTTCTCAAACAACGAGTTGGGTACGAACTTGGGGAGCTAACAAGAAAATTGGACTGGTCTAGGTCATCCCATGAATCTGCTTTCATATATAGGCTCGGTTTGGATTGACTTGGACCCAACCCAATGCTTAACTTAGGTACTCATCGAGGGAAGCCAACTTGGCTCCCTCTACCTTCTTTTCCATTTTATGTGGCATTTTTTTATAGCACACATGAAGTTTTGAATAAGCATGTGCATTGGGTCGAGTACCCAACGGGCTTTTGGGTATTCGAACCGTTTAGATTAGGCTTGGGTATTAATTTAAAACTTTAATCGGAAAAGATCCGGAACTAGCTTAACCTGTAAATAAATATACATGGGCTTTAGTATTGATTATTTTTTTATCAGCTTCAATGACTCGAATAACTGTAACAATATATGAATTTGTTCAAATGCAATAGCATATGTAAGGTATATAAGATTTAAATTGGAATGTATACTCATATCCAAATATTATTAATATTGTACCCATAATTCAAATTTTAAACATTTTATCAATACATTATATATGGTAGATTATTGCTGATATATAATGTAATGATTATATATCTATTTAAAAATAATTAATAGATTGGTTATTTATGTTGGAGACTTGAAAACACCATATGTACATATATACTTTCTATTTTTGTTTTAATAATGCTTTAATCCATTCACTATTTTCAGAGATGATTGATTTTTGTTTCTATTTCTTTCCATAGGCCTTTCACGATTTCATACATAAATTACTATCCTTGAGAACAAAGTAGATGTTCATGTCATGAGCTAAATGGGAGGGAGTGAGCTTCAAAGATGAAACCAATCATGATTATAAGTTGGAAGAATCCAACAAGATATTCAATTGACTAGTGTGGGCTTAGACCATGAATTTCATGGGCCAAAATGGGTTTTATGCATATCTAAATGGGTCACAGCCTGACCCAATCAGTAATTTCGCAGGCTTGGGCATCTTAAGGGCGTAATTAGACTGGGTTGGGTTGTGACATCCTTCTGTGAATAGTAGCTATTTGGATGGTTGGGAGAGTTGGAGAGGGTTAGGATGATAAATATGATGTGATGTGACATTGATTATGTGTTTTAATGATTATAAAATGGGTTTATATTAATTTTTTATTTAAACATGGCCAAAAATTATTATACCAAAGAAAATGTAGAATCCATATAAGTAATCCTAATCCAGGAATGTAGGGATGGAGCTGGGGGTATCCCAATATACCATGGCAAACAAACATGCCCTAAGTGAAGCATAGGCCAATCCCGTCTCGAATATATATGGGCTTGGTTGGGCTTTGGGCTTGAAAAAATGTGGGTCAAATGGGCTTTTGTATGTAAATAAATGTGCCAGCTTTGAGCCAACCTGATGCCTGGGCTTTAGTCTTAACATTCAATGATAACATGATTTCCTTCAAATTTCATGCAAAATAGAGAATCATAGCCCATCCTTTGTGTCTAGGGATGAAAACAGTCAGATATGGATACGAATATATGTATAATCATATTCTTATCCGTTTTAAATTACGGATACGAATGCGGATACGAATATTGATGGATATGAAAAATGTCTTACCATATCCTTAAAAACAAATACGGATGTAAAACAAATACGAATCGAATACGAATAATATCAAGAATATTTTGATAGATTAATAAAAATATACATGTTTAGAATAGTTTACACATAAAATAGATATACTTGGCATATTCTTTTCATAATAATCATATCAACAAACGTGCATGCAATCATAAAATATTATTACAAACAATTATGAATAGATATATTTCTATACTTATATACGAAAACGGATATACGAATAAGTGAATATTAACGAACGTTAAAGTGATATCCATATTTGTATCAATTTTAAAACGAATATCAAAATATGCATAAAACGAATACGATATCGGGTCGGATTCGAATATATTCATATTCATTTTCAACTCTGTTTGGTAGGAGAATAGACTCTAAAATAAGGGGCCAATTCTCATCCCGACATAATTCTCAGTGGTACGACTATTCCCAATTAGATGCTCTCAAAAATGCTAAAATTAATTAGTACATCAACTCAACCTTAACATTATAAAAAACGTAAAAAGTTATCTTTTTTTTTTTAAATCGAAACCGGAAAGTGCTTACCCGTTCGGATTATCCCGGTTCGCATACAGGGAAGGGTTTCAGATTCCACTTTCCAGTTCCATAATTTCCGGAAGAAGGGGAGAGATCGAGGGGGTTGACAATCAAATCTCTGCAACAGCGGAAAGAGCGGGAGCCTTTCGTGTCTCCAATCGATTTTCCGCAGCTCTCCTCCTTCACAGGTGCCGTTTTTCCTTCTCGTTCTTCCGTCGTTTCGCCCTGTCGTTTTAACCCAAACTTTTTTGCTGCTCAGCACAATATCGAAGTTGCAGAATATGCTGTTATTGCAATATTTGATGAGATTGGTTATTGGCCTATAGTTTACAACCCCGAGGCTGTCTTTTTGTGAGATTTTTTTGTTGCAACATAAAAGATTTCAAATTTGGGTCCTTTTGGGCTGTAGATACCTCGAATATGTCTTCACAATGCACCAATGATGGCATCGAGTACATGTTTATATGGGATGACTAAGTGGAGATCACTGCATCTCTTTGTGTAGTGACTGCATATTGGCGTAACCATTTTAACGCAAATTTCTGCGTAGAAGGCAATTGTCGCCTTCGCAAAGGATCTGTGATTGTTGCATTTGGTTTCAATTGCCAATTCCTCCGGCATGTGGTTGAGGTGGAAGATGATGTCTTTTAATTTTGCAATCCATAGCAGAATAGTAACATGAAATGCTAATGTGCTGGGGGCATCCGTAGGTCCTTACATGGAGTACTGAAATTATTTGTTTCCGGTGCAAGGAATCGAAACTACTGTGATGACAAGATTTTCCGTACTATTGGCTGATTTTCTCAATTCTCATAGCAAGAGATTTGACGGGCATTTCAAGGGGTTTCTTGGTTCTTCTAGCAATGTCATTTCATTTTAAGGTTTGCAGGATCTGGGGAAACACTTTTTTTTGCACCCCTGTTCATTATTTGTGGACTTTCAGTCGATCTATCTGGAACTTTTAATAATATGTCACTAACATTTAAGTTGTAGTAATCTGCTGGTTAATGTATTATGTAAGAAAAATAATCTTATTCAATGTGAAGCCTTTGCATCTCCACTGAGTTTGATGCTCGATTTCTCCTCAATGGTTTTTCCTGTGTCACATGCCATTTTTAATAAAAAAATGATAATTCAAGCACAACTAAAATTTATCTGGGTCTAAGATGCAACTTTTATTTGGTGCGGTTAGCAAGTCTGTTATTTCATTAGGTTGTCAAAAATGCGTTATTTGAAATATGAGTTCGTAGATTTGGATTAAGTTTAAGCGTCAACATCGTACGGTATAGACAAAAATTATGGTCATAATTTACTGGTAGATCATCTGGACTTCTCTGAACGGGGAAAATATAGATAAATTGTATAACTTCTAAATGTGAGATTGTATAACATTTCAATCAAATAACTACACATGACAAAGTTTATGTCAAATTCGAGTTGTACAATTAGCTCAAGTTTATATTGTTAGAGTTATCTTGTTAATGGGTTATTTTTCTTTATATTTATTGAGGCATGTATCCCTTTTGGGACCTTTATGTATTTCTCTCTTTTTTGACTCTCTAGAGTTTCACGTTATATAAGAAACCCTAGATCCATTAAATAAGAAAAAGCATTTTATTCTCAGTTTCTTCTCCATATGATATCAAAGCAACGGTCGTAAAATGCGGTTCATACCAAATTTCCCGCCGCCACCTCTATCCTCTTCCCCGACCTCACGCAAGCAGCCTTCCTCAGTTGTGCTTGACGCCTCACAATAGGCCCTACATGCATACCTTCTTCGATCTCCAGGCCCCACGCATGGCTGTAAGGGTTTTGGGAGGCGCACAACCTCATCGCCACCGACCTGGTATGCCAGTCAGAGCACCCTCGAATGGTGTTGTACCTAGCCACCATCCATCTGGCTCTACCACCGGACCCCCTGTAGGTTTAGGACCTTCGGGAGGAGCATAGGCTCGCTGCCAAGACCACCTGGGCTCTGCTAGCCCTCTTCCCTGGGCCATGCTAGCCACCCTTGGGCATCACCGACCCATCTAATGCGCACTAATCTCCCTCCACTACATTGGTACTATAGAAGAACAACTTGAAATATATTATATTAAATGTATGTAACATCTATTTTTTAACACATAGTCGTATTTTTGCGGGCCAGACCGGACCAGGCTTTGACATATGTCCACGATATGCTCAATTGGCGGGCAGGCTAAGGAGCGGGCCGGGTCGACCCATTCATGAAATCTCTTGGCCCAAGCCCGACCCATGAGCGAGCAGGGAGGGCGGGCCCCCGACCCACTGGCCAGGTCTACCTACAAGCTATACAAACTACAAAGATACTTTATTTTATGATTTATTTTTTATATTATATTATTTTTGAACCAATGCTCCATGTTTAAATTTAGATTTTTGTGTACACTTTTTTTTCTTAGCTCTTTTAGATACTTTCTATATGGAAAAAGTTCAAAATTTCATTACAATGTAGGATTTGTATAAATTTCGATGGATATGTATGTATCTAAAGTTCGTTCTTATGTTTTTATATACATGTAACGAAATGGAGATATTTTCAAAAAAATTGAAGCAAAAATCCCCAGCATGTGTCACACTTGTAGAAAGTTAGGAAGTTTAATCACATTGTCATTTTATCCTGCATTATAATTACTCCACATGTTATTTGGTAATATTACAATCGAAATTGTTTTACTTTGTACTCTATCTACAAAAAGTTTCTTATCCATCCTTGATCATATCCCTATTACTCCGAGAAAGAATCATGCATTCTATTAGAGAATCCTCATAGAAACATAGAGTGTCATCATCACTCACCAGTACAAATCACATCAAAATAATTTTGTATCATATTCTCAGAAGAAGTTTGAAAAATAAGTATAAGCCGAGGAGGAAAATCCCTACATTACCAAGAAACAATGAAGACTAGAAATCACCTATATATACAATTATTGGGATCATGGAGAGGCCCGATAACACGCCACATTCATCTAAAATATATATTAACACACATCTGATTTGTAACATTTAGATTACAAAAAATGCCCATAAATTGATTCATAAAAAACTCCAGGTACTTATTCAGAGCAACAAGAGATATACCACACGAGAGTTATAAAAGTTCATTCCTTTGGGGACAAGTGAAGCTGATGAAGATAAAAGAATACTAAAAACATGTGCAACATACACTATACCATTGGTAATAGAATGGTCATGGACAATCCACATAAAAATCATTAGCGCTCCTTTGTCGAAATATATTCATAAAATAATGGAATAAGTTGTGATTTACCAAAATACTGAAAGAGAAAGCAATTCCTAAATCAATAATGAATAAAAAATAGTCATTATAAAAGCAAGTGATTATTGATACCTAATGGATGAGATAATTACGAAGCTCGAAGATAAACTCCCTTATGTGACAAATGAAAAGATTTAATTAGAGGTTTTGTTGAATTAAAGAAAAATCCTTGATCCAGAAAATGCAGGGGTTAATTATATAGATGAGAATGGAGATTGTTATGCCATAAATGACAACGTGAGTAAAAAATCTACTACCAAAGAAAGCTACGGATGAAAGATTAAAGATACTTAAAGAAGGTTACTTAAAATACCAATGATATGGCCCAAAGAGAAGAGAAGTATTGTTGGCAATGTCCTTGGGTCATGGCTGGCAGATGTTACACTCTTGAAAGAAATTGAGGTGGAGGTGTGGGACCACAGAAAGTGGAGGTCAACTTTCGACCTTCTATTGGCAGAGGTTAGGTTGTCTTGGTCGATGGAAGCGCTGGTGGCATGGTTTTGGTTTGGAACGGGGACATTTTATCATTGTTGCAGGAGAGGTTAGGCCTTAGATTTGTGTCGGTTGTGTTGGAGCAGTTGTCGGGTGGGGAAGGTTGCTTCTCTCATCGATGTATGGGTCAGCTGGGGTGCGTGGTGGGGCCGTCTTGAGAGCTGCGTTTGGTTATGAGTGAGTTTCCAAACCTACTATGGTTGATTGGTGGTGACTTCAGCATCGCCCTTTTTGTGTCGGTGACTCGGGTCACCATGGTGACAAGGTGGGCAGGATCCTATAGCGGTTGAGCTCTTGGATCTGATTGGCGAGTTGGTACTAGAAAATTTAGTCGCCATAAATGGTAGGTTCACCTAGAGGAACAACTCGTCCAAATCATGTCTAGACCATTTTCTTACTTGGTTGAGCCGTTTCCTCTATCCTCAGCTCGAGTTCTATCAGGGTCTCATTCTGACCACATACCCATTCATTGGGACTCTTGGGAGGGATTGCACCCTCGCTCTTTGTTCAGATTCGAGAGATCCTAGTTGTTGGAGGAGGGCTTTCAGGAGTTTGTTTCAGATTTCTAGACTTCGCATTGGGTTGAGGGATCTGCAGCACTGAAAATGGCGCAGAAGATTGTCGGGTTGAGGGGAGCTCTGAAAAAGTACGATTATGATTCGCAAAGAAGGAGAGAGGAGTGATGTTCCAATGTTGAGGCAGAGATAGCTCGCCTGGACAACATTGAGGACAAAAGGGAGCTTACCATGGAATAACAACTGTCCGGAGTTGAACATTGGACGACCGCTACTGAAGAGGATACGAAACAAGAGGTTGAATGGAGGCTCGGGTGAGAAGCAACGTGAGTTCACTGACGAGGCTTTGATATTAATAGTTGTCATCGAGGCTACTCACATGATGAGAGGCAGTGCATGTACTATTTGACAGAGGCCCATAGTATTGGACTACTCACTATGTCTACCACACAAAGATCTTTCACTTGATTTATGAGATGTAGAAGGACTAATGGTGGGAGGCTAAGGGATGTCCTTTCTAAAGTGAACCGATGTGACGTATTCAACTATAGAGAAGTTGTTGGCTAGAAGTAAGAGTAGAGATCGAGGCAGAATTGAGCAAAGATATATAAAGTAGGGCATGTGGCGAGCTCATGCTGGGTTCACCTTCACCTGACCCAAACCCAGTTTAGTATATATGGGCTAATGAGTCAAGCCTAGACCCATTTTATTTTTTAAAATATAGGCCCAAGCCTAAACCTGAACCAAACATTATAGGCCGGGTTCAGGACGGGCCAACCCATTTTAAACTTGTAATGCATAGTGCTGGAGTATATGTTGTGCGCCACTCATATGTGTAGATGGGTAAATGGATCACTCCAGGATCCATTCTCCACATTCAATTGTTTAATCCCACATCTACTAATTGTGAGATCTGGAGACTCACTGAGGGCTATATAAGAACCCCCTCACCCCCTGTATCCAGAGAGAAAGTGCAATGCATACATCAACCCTTTGAGGTGTTCTCCCCATGGTTTCATCCCGCTCCTTAGGGAGTAGGGTTCCGCGTTAAATCCCACATTTCTTAATGTTTTATTCTGTATTTCTGATACTCGCTTTCGCATTTCTATTTTTAACATGGTATCAGAGCGGGTTCGATTCTTCATGATTTGTTTTCAAAGATTTATTTTATATTATGTTCGAGTTTCGAGTATGTACGCTTGTTGATCAAAGACTATACTTCGTGTTCGAGATTTGTTTCATTCAATATTGGTTTTTCCCCCAAACCCTAAATTCAGCACGATTTGGTCCTGCATCTCCATCGGCGACACCAACTCTCAGATGCTATAATCGGTGTTATAGGCGGCTACACCCACAGATCCTAGCGAAGAGAACTCCAGATCAGAGTCCTTCCCCAGCCGCGGCTCCAGACTGCTCATTTAGCCGTACATCTCCAGTGACGATCTCGATTCACAATTCCTGGCTAGAGAGGAGAGGCCCTTCTCCATCGATCGTCCTCTCCAAGTAGCGAGCCGATCCCTCTCCTTCGATTCTCCCTGGGGTGGCGGCAATGTGTTCCCACGATGGGAACCCTAGTTATAGCAGGCGGCGTTGCCGTTCATCTCCACTCCAGGCCGTGTAGTCGAAGCCGCACCTCATCTGCCTCGGTTGGTCATGGGCCTTCTCCAGCATTGGCTGAGCTTGGAGCTCCTAACGGTGCTGCCTCCGCTCCTAGCGGTACCCCTCCAGTCGCGACCTCCCTCTTCGTGCGAGCTCCTCTCAAGCGACAGAGATCTCCTGCGCGATGCAATCCTGCGGGTTCCAGGCGCAAGGCGGCATCCCCAGGCGACGGCTCTGCCGCCCTCCTCCAGCCTGATGCCCTTCGCGATCTCCCGATCTCCTTCGCGATCTCCTCCAACCCGATCTCCCACATTTGTAGGCACTAGGCGGTGTCCTCTCATCGGCAAAACCCCATCTGGGGGGGCGGTCCTCGAGCAAAGGGGTTCCCACTATGGGGAACCCTAAATAGGGTTAGCCCCAAAGGGTGCCACACGATTTTTTTTGAAAAAGAGAGAATGAAGGGAGGAAAAGGGGGGAGGCCAACGTGAGAAGAAAAGGGGGGGGCATCTGCGTTTGGCCCAAGCGGGCCAACAATTTAACAAAAAATTTGGCTGCATAAAAAAAAGGGAGAGGCATGTTTAAAAAAAAAGAGGGAGAGCTGCTTTTGTAGGCCCTATTTGGGCCGTATTTTAAAAAAAGTGTTGGTAGTTTCAAAAAATGCACGTTTTTGAAAAAGGCGCTTCAAAAAAAAGAAAAGTTGTACGCAAGGTAAAAAATGCAAAAGAGGCAGGAAAAACCGAAAAAATGAAACGACTTATAAATGTTCTAAAAAATGAATGACTTGAAAAGCCGAAAAATTGTAATCGGCTTTTTGTTGTGTTCTCTCTATTATCTTGTCTTTTCCCAATTTTGTTGATGCCATTGTTTTCTGACAAGTATGGGAGAAAGGGAGAGTATTGTGTAGAGTTCTACATGCCATATTGTCAGATATTCCAGACTCTATAGATATTCAGATATTCAGACTCGACGTCAGATTGGTTTCGAGTCTTTAGTTTCAGACACACACTTGTATGCAGTCTTTTTGAGATGTACACATGTTTGCTATCTTTTGTGTAGTCCCCATCTTTTATTTTTGGCTCAGACTTTTCATGTGTTCCATAAGGAATCTAGAGTAGATATCCCATTCCCTATGCCATGTGAGTTAGGGTTTTCATGTGGTTTCATAGGGACTCCAGAGCAGAGATCCCATTCTCTGAGCTAGATGGGAGAGGCTCAGTTCTCCGACGAGGAGACTTCTTCAGACTCCATTCTCCAGCGACTATGGACTCCGACGAGGATGTTTTCCACGGCTTTTCTAGTTTGGCCCTTCAGAGATGAAGCAGTTGTCCACATGATCCATTCTTCTACATGTGGCGGGCCAGAGTTCTCCAGGTGGAGGATCATCCAGTTTCAGTGGCTCTAACAGACGCAGTTCAGAGCACACCCAGTTTGAATCACACTCCAGCCCAGTGTTCCTCCTCACCTGCACGACATGAGAAGCAACGTCCTCGACAACAGCCGCCAGTTGTGCACGTTGAGTTGTGTTGGGAAAATAAGAGAACTTGTTTATTCCATCTGTCCTAGGCTCTCTTATATAGGGGAGTAGCCTATGGGTAAAATACATAGAGAGTCCAACAGAAAATAAAAATATAAGAAAAGTACAGAAGTGAATAATATATCTCTACACCCCCCCTCAAGGTGGAGCATAGATATCAATCATGTTCAGCTTGGACGAATACTTCTGGAACGACCCTCGAAGTAATGCCTTGGTGAAAATGTCTGCAGTTTGATCCTCTGAACTAACATGGGATGTAACAATAAACCCCTTCTAAATCATGTCACATATGAAGTGACAATCAACCTCAATGTGCTTGGTCCGCTCATGAAACACTGGATTATTTGCGATGAATAGAGCTGCTTGATTGTCACATTCCAGAGCCATAGGAAGCGGGACTTCTATATATAGATCTGCAAGCACGGCCTTTATCCACATCATTTCTGTACTGACCTGAGCCATAGCCCTATATTCAGACTCAGCACTAGACCTTGCCACAACCGTTTGCTTCTTGCTTCTCCATGAGACTAGAGAATCTCCAACATACACAGCAAACCCAGTGGTAGACTTTCTATCCTTGGGGCATCCTGCATAATCTGCATCTGCACAAGCTGATATAGTAACCTCCTTGCCTTTCTTAAACAGCAGAGCCACACCTGGAGATGACTTTAGATACCTGAGTATCATATGTATAGCATCCATGTGTACCTGACGTGGTTGCTCCATAAACTGGCTCACTCGACTCACAACAAAGGAGATATCAGGCCTGGTAATAGTAACATAGAGAAGTTTGCCCACCAGTTCTCTATATCTTCTCATGCCCATCTCATCAGTATCATCATCATATAATTTCATACTGGGATCCATAGGTGTAGTGGCAGGTCGGCATCCAAGCATTCATGTTTCATTCAACATGTCAGTGGCATATTTCCTCTGAGTCATTACCAACCCATGAGAGTTTCTGGCAAACTCTAGTCCCAGAAAATATCTAAGAACCCCAAGGTCCTTGGTGATGAATTCACTTCCCAGCATTTCTTTTGCCCCCTGGATTCCCTGTTCATCATCACCTGTAATCAGAATATCGTCTACATACACCATAATAGCAATGATACCTCTAGGTGTCTTATGCACAAACAGGGAATGATCAGCATTAGAACGTCTGTACCCCTGTTTCTCAAACAGATCTGAGAGCTTCCGGAACCAAGCTTTGGGACCCTGCTTAAGGCCATTGATAGCCTTATGAAGTCTGCACACCGTAGGACACTCCCCCTCAACAGCAAAACCAAGGTGGCTGTTGCATGTAGACTTCCTTCTGTAAGTCACCGTATAGGAATGCATTCTTCATATCTAACTAGTAGAGCGGCCAATCACGAGTAACTGCAACTGAAAGGAGGATCCGCAGAGTGGAATGACGAGCAATCGGTGAGAATGTATCTAGATAATCCACCCTATATGTTTGTGTGAAGCCACGAGCAACAAAGCGAGCCTTATATCTGTCAATACTGCCATCTGCCTTTTGCTTAACTGTGAAGACCCGCTTGCAGCTAATTGGAGACACATCACGAGGTGCGGGAACAAGACTCCATGTGCCTCTTGACTGAAGAGCAACCATTTCTTCTTCCATGGCCAAGCGCCATCGACTATCTTTCAGTGCATCTTGATAATTCCGTGGAATATCCACTGCTGATAATGCAATAGCAAAGTTCTTGAATTCGCCAGTAAGACGATTAAATGACACAGAAGATGCTATAGGATATGACGCACAACTCCGCTTCTGCTTCCGTAGAGCAATAGGTACATGCAAATCATCTATCTCTTCAGCTGGACTCTGTAAACCTTCCTGCTCAGGTAAATCATCAGATCCATCATTAGTAATATTTTCAGAACATATCTCAGGCGAGCTGGATGACGAGCGGTGACCATGAGCAGAAGTATGGCTACGAGTATAGTGGAATGGTAGTGGTGAGACAGGCACCGTGACAGGAGGTGGTAACGATATTGGTGGAGATAGTGGTGGTGGTGGTGGTGGCATGTATATAGCATCAGTAGTGTCAGAGGGAACCAGTTGATCACCTGTAGACGAGAAGAACATAACGGATTCGAAAAATGTAACATCCGCACTGATTAAATATCGCCTTCGCAATGGATCATAACACTTGTACCCCTTCTGCGCTCTGGAATACCCGACAAAGACGCACTTGACAGCCCTAGGAGAGAGCTTGTCAGTCTCGGGAGACAACTGATGAACGAAGGCGACCGCGCCAAACACACGAGGAGTAAGGGAGAACAATTCTTCATCAGGAAAAATAAGAGAGAATGGAATCTTCTCACCTAAGACGGATGACGACATTCGATTAATAAGATAACACGCCGTAAGAACAACATCCCCCCAGAAAGAGTGAGGAGCGTTACTCTGTATGAGAAGTGACCTGGTGATATCAAGTAAGTGATGGTGTTTCCATTCAGCAACCCCATTTTGTTGGGAAGTATAGGCACAGGATGTTTGGTGGATAATCCCTTTAGATGAAAAATATCTGGATAAGGTATGAGTACAGAGTTCTAGTGCATTATCACTTCTCACAATTTTAACAGATGAGAAAAAATATTACGAACTTCATTAATGAAATTGATGATAATATTGCCCACTTCAGATTATTCTTTAACAGAAATACCCATGACACACGAGAGAAATCATCCACAATAACTATATAAAATTTGTGTCCCTGATGATCAGGAACACGACTAGGACCCCAGATATCGACATGAAATAACTCAAACTTGGAAGTACTACTCCGACACCGACGACTGAGAAACATAGACCTGTGATGTTTTCCCAACTGACAAGCTTCACATTGAATGGACGTGTGAGGCGAAACCTGGGGTAACACATGACGAAGCTTCTGAAGCGGAAGGTGTCCGAAGCGCAGGTGCCACAGTAATGGGGAGGTTCCAGCAGGTAGAGATGAGATTCCAGCATAAGGAGTCTGACTAAGGCGATAGAGGCCGCCTTGCTCATAGCCACATCCAATCACGTTTCTTGTAAGGATGTTTTGAAAAACAAGAGAGGATGGATCAAAAATTGTTGTTCTTGAGATGCATGGATGGTGTCAATCTAATCCCCCCCCCGACCAGTAATCGGGGAATGTGTCCCATTAGCAATAACCATTGTACGGTCTGGAGAAACCTGTCTGTATCCTGTGAGTAGACCTTGATCACCACACATATTATGTGTGGCACCAGAGTCCATAATCCAGTCTAAAGTACCTGATCCACTACTGCTAGTGAATGCATAGGTGCTACCTGATGTACTGGTGGAAGCAGAAGCAGATGCGGCAACGTCGGCATGACTCTCAGATTTAGATGCTGATGTAACGGGACCAGATGGAGGAATCATGCCCCTCAGACGGGCTACAAGATCATCAAAGCGCTGATCCATAGATGACGCAGCTGGGGGCTCGATCTGTTCAGCGACTCGTGCTGAAGCTGGAAAACCATGCTTAGAATAGCATGTGTCGGTATGTCTAGAACGATGGCAAAAGGTACATGATGGTCGAGTACGTCCTCCTCTACCGCGAGGTCCACGGCCACGGAACTGATGATGATGTCCTCAACCTCGATTTGCTGCCATGATTGAGGCTGTTGAATTCTAGCAGACGAGGGAACGGTGATGCGACTCAGCCTATGAAATGCCTCCTCCATAGGAGGAATAGTAGAGTTCGTCAAGATCTGGGAACGTACTGCCTCTTACTCTGGATCAAGGGCAACGAGAAAAATACCTATCATAGTGGCATTCCGGTAGGTCTTCTGTTGCTCTGGAGTGTCTGTCAGAGGCATAAAGCTATAAAGTTTCTCAAACATTCCTCGTTGAGATGTGTACAACGAGTGCAGAGGCCGTCCATTCTGCTTGATAGTAAATATGTCATGCCGGAGTTGCAGAATCTCCGTCTCATTCTTTGCCTGAGAATATGTAGTAGCCAGAATATCCCACATTGCTTTGGCAGTGGGCTGATGAAGAATATCATTGGCAATCTCAATTACCAAGGTTCCAAATAGCCAAACCTTGGCATATGCATCATCTGCCTCCCATGAGACATTGACCCCAGTCTTCTCAGCAGGTTCTTCTTCAGTAAGAATGTGTTTCTTACCAGTTGACTTCATCATACTCATGAATTGCATCGCCCACAGTTCGTAATTTGAACCATCCATCTTCACAATCGGCGCTGGACCTATGAAGGCGCATATAGATGGGATATCTGCCTTGCTTTCTAACATAGTGATAACGGAAGACTGTGGTAGTAAACCGGAGATATGATCATCTACACGGACATTAACGGGTTTAGTTGCATGTGTAGACTCAAGCAACCAAACCCATTTCTTTAGAGAAGCGCGAGCTTGACTTAGGGTTTTGCGTGCACGGGAGTCAAGACCTTTAGAAGGTTACGTGCAGGAAACACACGCTGGGCACGTGAAGATCACGTGCACGAATCACGCGTACAGGGGACACGCAGAGGCACAACACGTAGGGTCACCACGCGTAAGGACATAACGCGCACAGATCACTCGCACAGGGAGTGCGCACAAGGGCACAACGCGTACGCAGGGAGCGCGCACACAGGGAACGCGCAAGGGCACACGGAGCGCGCACAGATCAGCCGCACCGTGCGCAGGCACGCGGAGGCGAAGGCGCAAGATCAGAGACGGAGGCGCGAGATCAGAGATCGGAGGCGGAGGCGCAGAGGGGGCGCGCGGAGGCGTGAGAGCTTGAAGGTGGGGCTAGGGTTAGGGTTTGGCTCGAGAACTCCGGTCTAGGACCGTCACTATGATACCATGTTGGGAAAATAAGAGAACTTGTTTATTCCATCCGCCCTAGGCTCTCTTATATAGGAGAGTAGCCTATGGGTAAAATACATAGAGAGTCCAACAGAAAATAAAAATATAAGAAAAGTACAGAAGTGAATAATATATCTCTACAAGTTGATATTGTTCGGAGTGTCCTGTAGCGTGAGTTTGAGATTTCTTTCTATTTATCCAAGTTGAGCATTGATGCTCTAGCTTGAGGGGGCGTGTTGGAGTATATGTTGTGCGTCACTCATATGTGTAGACGGGTAAATGGATCACTGCGGGATCCATTTACTACATCTAGATGTTTAGCCCCCACATTTACCAGTTGTGAGATGTGAAGACTCAGTGAGGGCTATATAAGAAGGTCCTCACCCCCTGTATCCAGTGAGAAAGTGCAATGCATACATCCGTCCTCTGAGGCATTCTCCCGTGGTTTCATCCCGCTCCTTAGGGAGTAGGGTTCCACGTTAAATCCCATGTCTCTTATTGTTTATTCTTCATTTCTGATACTCGCTTCCGCATTCCTATTTTCTAACACATAGTACTGATAAAGCGTACATGTCTTCTCTTCAAACTATATTCTCATCTCCTCTTCACATTTTATAAGTCTCTAGTTACTACTTACTTTTAAATGTGTTCATGCCTAACAGATCAATATATGTAACAGATCAAAAACTAATTGGGTTATGGGGGAAATCCTTTGAACTAATCATTATAATTATTGGAAACCAACCCATGATCACGATTAATGAGTATGCTCATGAATAATGTAAAGCATAAGCAAACAAGATTCCCAAACCCATTTGCGAATGACAACCAACACCATCACAACCTTCCAATAACTGCAACCGACTCGACAATCCTCTAATAAATCGATGTTGGCACCACCTGAGCAAAAAGAAGACCTTGTCTGCTTAGGGTTTTTGCAAGCGAAAACTGTCAGGGATGCATGGATATCATCGCGGTTGTAGCTTGTATGGGGGCAACAATTGATTTCTGGAAAAGGAGGAGCGCCGGAGGTCAGAGAGAAAGTGTCAAGAGCAAGTTACCTAGCATCAACGTCAATCGATGAGAAGCTTCCAACATTTTAGGCCCTTAGGGCTTCTTCACGTGTGAAAGAAATTTGGGTGGGAGGTGTTTTTTTGGGAACTGGAAAATCAAGTGAAATGTCAGCCCCAATATTCCCTAATCGGGTCAGGTTTAGGCCTAAAACTGGGCTAATCTAACGGACATGTCTTGCTGGTTGGACTATCGGGCTTTCTGGTTTGGGCCATGTCAGACCCAAACCCGATCTGAAAAGAGATTTGGGCTTGATTTAAGGCCCAAAGCTCGCCCAATAAATAGTGATTCCGGGTTTGGGCCGGGCTATAAAGGCCAGAATTTGGGTCGGCTCGGCTCAATGCTCAACCCTAATACTGCCATGATGTGGCTAATGGGAGGTGGATGCAGAAATTCATCCATGATCTTTGTGTATGTGATGTGTAGGTTCATGGTAATAGAGCAATTGGTGAGATGATGGCGAATTTTCGAGAGATCAGCAAGTGGGGCTTAATTTCGGGGGCCATACGATTGTAAAGGGGTGTACTAAGTCTGGCCCCAAAGCAGGTAGAGTCACCCATCTTCGAGTTTCACATGGAAGAAGTGCACAAAGATGTTTTTGACCTGAACGCGGATGGTGTCCTTGTCCGGATGGTTTGCCAGTGTCCTTTTTTATAGAGTTTTGGGACATGGTGGAGGAAGATGTCATGGCTTTGTTTATGGAGTTCAAAAGTGCCAACTGTGGCATGGAAAAGTTAAACAGGCCTTTGATCTTCCTTCTCCCAAAGAAGGATGTCAGGAGCAGGCAGAGGACTTTAGGCCCACTGCATTGTATAATACCATTTGCCCCATTGTGGCCAAAGTCTTCAAATCATCTCTGAGGGGTTCTCGACTTGATCGTCCTGCCTAATCAGATGGCTTTTTTTCCGAGGCTGCAACTACTTGATGTTGTGATTATGGTATCTGAGATCATTTTAGATCAAAAGAGGAGTGTATCTGAGTTCGTATGGAAGGTTGATTTTTCAAAGGCTTACGATTGCATGAACGGAAAGTTTATCCGGGCATCCTTGGTGCAACAAGGTTTTCCGAATGTTTAGGTTGACTAAATGAAGAGGTGCATCACCATGACATTGTATTCGATGTTGATCAACGAAAGGTAGGAGGGTGGGTTCTTTTATACGTAGAGGGGCATCAAACATGAGTTTCCATTGGCCCCGTTGCTTTATTTCTTGTGGCGGATGCTCTAGCAGTGATGATGATGTTTGGAGAGAAGGGATTTGTTGTGGGTTTAAGAGAGAGGAGCTCTCGATCTTGATCCTACAGTACGCTGACGACACAATCCTCTTCTCTGAAGGATTGAGGAGAATGAGGGAATAGTGAGACTTGGTATCTTTGATGGTCTTTTGGGCCTGCATATTAATGAGGCCAAGTCTGCCTTCATCTCGTTGGTATGTCTTCAGAGAGGGAATATAATCACCAGTCTTATTGCTTTCATTGACAGGAAGACTCTCTTCTTGAGGGATTGGTCTGTGCTCCCCTTTTCGAGAGGCGGATCCACCAACCAGGATGTCAGTCAAACCTGCGCAGTCAAGGCAAGGTTAGAAAAAGAAGAGTACTTGATGAGATCCAAAGGCTACTTACCTGAAAAATCCAAGTGAGAAGAAAAAATCTCACGCATCCAAGCTTGATATATTTTAAAGGACTTTCGAGCCTCATTCTTCCAAAATGAGGCCATCTCATATTGGGGTCATCTTATTTTAATAGCAAAAACCAAGATGTAAATATCAACATGTAGTTAACCCATAAGTCTGAGTGAACCCATAAGCAACCAACCAGGCCTTGTATCTGTCTACGGAACCGTCCGCACGATATTTAATAATAAACACCTATTTACTGCCAACAACTGAAGCACCTGGGGGAGCAGAGATGACACTTCAGGTACCACGAGATCGTAAAGCTGCCATCTCCTCTTCCATAGCAAGACGCCAAGGTCCACTCTGTAATGCTTCCTAATAGGATCGTGGTATTTGTACCGCTGATAAGGCCACTACAAATCTCTGAAAGTCCCTAGATAATCGTGCCAGAGAGACATAAGAAAAAAGAGGATATATCGTATATGCACGCCGCTTCCATCGTAGAGCAATAGGCACATCCATGTCCTATGTACCCTCAGAAATAGTGTCATCCAGAACATCTTGCACACTCGAATCACCAGTGCCATCAATAGAACTCAAATGCTCAGGACATACCTTGGGCGTGCTGGATGTTGGTGGAGGCACATGAGCACGAGGCCGGCGTTGATAAATCTGAGGAAAGAAAGTAGGTTCGGCAGGAGGTGGAGGTGATGGTGGTGGTGGATTAAAGGAGATAGGAGGTGGTGGCATGTAAACCTTTTCTCCATTCTCTGAAGAACTGAGCTTGTCACCAGTAGGAGAGAAATACATGATAGATTCAAAGAAAGTGGTATCAGCACTCACATAGTACCTTCTCCGAGTAGGGTCAAAGCAACGATACCCCTTTTGGGTCTTAGAATACCCAACACACACTTGACTGCTCTAGGAGAGAGCTTGTCGAGTCCTGGAGACATCTGATGGACAAAAGCAACACAACCAAACACACAAGGTGTGAGATAAAAGAGATCCTTCTCGGGAAACGCAATCGAGAACAGAATCTTTCTCCCAGAATCGATAAAGCCATATGGTTCACCAAATAACATGCAGTAAGGACAACTTCCCCTCAGTACAAGTGAGGAGCACAACTCTGTATCAGAAGAGTTCTGGTGACATCCAAGAGATGACGATGTTTCCTCTCAGCCACCCCATTCTGTTGGGATGTATAAGCACACGATGTCTGATGCACAATAACAGATGATCTAAGAAAATGAGACAGTTGTGTACCGCAGAATTCAAGTGCATTATCAGAATGTATATACTTGACATTTGCAGAAAAGACATTCCTCATTTTATTAATAAAAGACCGAATAATAGAACTAGCATCAAACTTGTTCTTAAGCAGGAAGACCCATGACAATCTAGAAAACTCATCAACAACAACAAGATAAAAACGATGTCCCTGAAGATCCGGAATATGACTGGGACCCCAAATATCCAAATGAATCAACTCAAAAAGACTATGACTACTTTGACCCTGACGATCTGGAATGTGGACCTATGATGCTTCCCAAGCCGGCAGGCCTTGCACTGGAAAGTAGGACGAGGAGAGATCTGAGTGAGAACATGACGCAACTTTTGCAGAGGAAGATGACCAAAACGAAGGTGCCACGTATACGGAGAGGCAGACCCAGTGCGAAGAGAAGAGACAACAAATATGGACATTGCACCACTCTGTATAGGCCTCCTTGCTCACAGCCAGAACCAATCACCCTGCCCGTTAGAATATCCTGAAACACAAGAGCACAGGGTCAAGAATGGCACGACAATGCAAATCCTTGGTGATTTGACTGATAGGTAATAAATTCATAGAAAATTCAGGCGCATAAAGGACATTCTGAAGCCTAATTTCAGGGGTTAACTGCATCTTCCCCTGACCAGTGATGGGGGAGTGTGTCCCATCAGCAATCACCACCGACTTGCCAGACTGAGTCAGGCTATAGGTACTAAATTGACCTCTGTCACCACAAAGATCATGAGATGCTCCTGAATCCATTATCCACTCTGACAAGTCTGCTCTGTAACAGCTAGTGAAAGCATATGTTGTACCTGATGTGGATGTAGTGACTGAGGCTGCTACCTCTGAAGATCCCGACTGTGAGCTAGTTGACCCTTGAGATGGCATAATCTCCCTGAGGCATGCAACTAACTCGTCAAATCTCTGGTCATATGCGACAGGAGAACTGCTGCTTTGCTGGATCTGCTCTGCCACACATGCTGAAACAGGAAACCCATGCTTAGAATAACATGTTTCCTTCGAAGGACCTGGCATGTTGCAATAAGTGCACGACCGATGAGGGGGTCTACTGCTCCCTCCTCTTCCACGACCTCCTCGGCCATGGAATTGTGCAGGGCTCCCCCTACCACGAGATGCTGCCATGGCTGAAGATGTCTGTGACATAGATGAACCACCAGAAGATATGGAGAGTCTGCTCAGTCGACGATATGCCTCCTCCATCGGAGGAATAGTAGCATCGGTAAGAATCTGTGCTCTTGTTGCATCAAACTCTGGATCCAGTGCTGCTAGAAGGACTCCCGTCGTCATGGAATCCCTATATACCTTGAGTTGCTATGGTGTAGCAGTCAAGGGAATGTAACCATGTAACATTTCAAACAAACCCCTTAGAGAAGTGTAAAGGGTATGGAGAGGACGAACATTCTGCTTCGAAGTGAAGATATCGGGCTGAAGTTGCAGAATCTTTGACTCATTCTTCGTCGAAGAATATGTAGCGGCGAGAATGTCATAGCCTTTGATGTGGGCTGACTCAAGATGTCATTGACTATCTTCATAGATACTGTTCCGGACAACCATACTCGTGCATATGCATCGTCTGCCTCCCATGAGGCGTTAACCCCAGTCTTGTCAACAGACTCCACCTGTGTGAGAATATGCTTCTTACCATTGCATTGCATTAAACTCATGAACTGTATGGCCCGCAGTTCATAATTAGTTCCATCCATCTTCACAATGGTTGCTGGACCTTTGAAGGCACACAGAGATGGAATATCTGCTTTGTTGTCTGACATGATGACAACAATCTCTCAAACTGGGGTTGCAGAGTTGAACAAAGATTGTCTACACAGACATATAGGAAGATGGTTGTGGGTGTAGACTCATACCACAACCGCTTCCATTCACTGAAGGCTCCTTCGGAAGGCTAGGGTGTTTTTAGGTGATCACGTCACACGCTAGAAGATCAGGCCAAAGCCCAACAAGAGACTTGTGATGGTACAAGCACGCTGGAAGTGCAGATACGTGTGAGCACACATGCATGCGCGCAGAAAGCACGCAGGCGCACAGGGGCACGCACAGGCATGCACGCAGTCGCATAGGCGTGTGCAGGCGTGCGCGCTGGTGCACAGGCAACACGCACAGGCGTGCGAAGGCGTACGCGGATGCGCAGTGCACGCAGACGCGCTGGAGCGCACAGGGGCGACGTGCGGCGACGGCGTCCGAAGAGACGCATAGGGTTTTTGGTGGGGGCTAGGACTTTGGGTACAGGCTCCGGTCTAGGACCGTCGCTCTGATACCATGTGGAAAGCGAAAAGAGAACTTGTTTTTTCATCGTAGCCCTAGAACTCTCTTATATAGGAGAAAAGCTATAGGGACAAATTATATAGATAGCCGAAAGAAAAATAAAATTACAGGATAACACCTAAAGGGATATAAATATCTCGATAATGATGATAGCGAAGCAAGACCGAAAAAGGTACATTCCTTCCTCTGACGTGCTACCATCAGAACAAAGGTGGATCACACCTTGCCTCCATATCATCTTCATTTTCCTGGATGTTTAATCTCAGGGACATAGGAAACCATCTACTTAATAAACTATGTTAGTTATCTTGCATGCATGGTACTTCAGTTCTCTACAATGGCGGGAGAAGCTACGAAGTGATGTTGGGAATGGTCATTAATCTGGATATCACTTACGTTGTCTTGTCATTGACATGTAGGAGGTTTATGGACTAGTTGTTAGTAATCGAGAAGTTGAAAAAGAAATTGACAGGATGGAGAGCGACTTGCCTCTCGAAGGGTGGGAGACTAGTGATGGTGAAGGTTGTATTATCACTGATTCTGGTCCTTTATTCTTTACGAGTACTATCGGTGCATTTGTAAATGATTGGAGATGTTGATGCTGCGGTTCTTCTGGACGACTATTGGTGATGGGAGGGGTATAGCCTTAAGTGGACTGGGATATGGTCACATGGTGATGCAGCCTACCGAGTTGGGGGGGGGGAGGGGGGGGGGGCGTACTGCTGATTGGTGATATGACCAAGGTGTTGTTCGCGAAGTGGGTGATCAGAATTTATGTGATGGTTATGATTTGCTTTTCAGACTGATCCGTTCGATTTTCACTGTCGTTGTGCTAGCTTATGTGCGAGAGTGACATCTTTTTCATCCAGTTTTGGGGGGATCTGCACTCTTCTGCTTATAGTGGTCACCTCACTTAGATCGGTTTCGGGGGATGGGTGCATGTTTCATTTTTGGCAGGATGATTGAACATGATTGAACGGAGGAGGGCATTGTTTGTGATACTTATACCATACTATATGCTTAGGCGATGGACAAGGAGGCTTGTGTTGCAGATGTGTGGTCTGGGGGTCATGGACAATGTCTTCTGTGGCAGAGCTATTTTATTAGGGAGCAGAGAAGTTCCTGATTTTGGCAAGCAAACTGACCAGAGTGAAGGAACCTCAAGAAGGTCAGGACTACTGGTGTTGGAGAGACGGATCTTTCACGATGAAGTTGGCGTACATGGTGTTATCAGCCACGTCAGTTTTGGTGACTGATGAGGCGTCTCACAACTGTGCAAGATTCTGAAATCAGAAGGTGCCCGTCATGATTAAGATTTTCTTTTGTCTACTCAGATGAGGGCGCATTATGACTGGAGTTAGGAGGGCCAGGTTCTTCCTTGGATGTGATGAGATATGTAAGCAGAGTGAAGAAGCTGCAGAGGACATCAATCAGTTTTTCTTCTGCTGTCATGGGGACATCAATCAGTTTTTCTTCTGTTGTCATGGGTGAAAGAAAGATCTGGGCAACAACAACACTACTGTTCATCTATTTGGGACACAAACCCTCCTGAAAGAATTGGGTTCTTCTTTTGGCTTCTTCGGAGGAAGAGATTGATGACGCGCGATCGCTGCGTAAGACTCCTGGGCGTCGTTGCGATCAGATGCCTGCTTTGTGATAGCGCGATTGAAACGGTGGATCATCTATTTTTTTCTTGTCCTGTGGTCGCGCAAGTTTGGCAGGAGGCGGATGTGGCTTGGTGCTGCTTGGATGATTTTCAGCCCTTCTGGAACTCGCTTCACGCTAATAGAGCCAGGCCTAGGAGGGAACAGTTGTATCCCTTGGCTATTCTTTGGGCGATATGGAGGGGTAGGAATGACCTGTTGTTCTCGGGTCATAGGTTTTATAAGGAAAATGTGGGGATTTTGGTAAAGAGGTTGGTGGACGACTGGGTGTTGTAATTTTTTCTACGGTACTTTTTTTTGGGTGTCACAGCTTTATACTTATGTAATTCTACTTTTGGCTATCAATAAATTTTGAAGGGGCGGACTCCACCGAGTGTATCCCCCTCCCATACAGACTTTCAAAAAAACAACACTACTAGGGGTCCAGTGGGACAACTATGATTCATTGGTCGATTGGCAATGACCAGACGGGCTCATCTAAAAGCAGATAAAAAATAATTGCTCATGTTTGGACAATATGGTTGGTGAGAAATATCGTTACTTCAAGGATGTGAGATTTTATCATGTGAATGTAATGGAGCAAGCCAAGGCTCCTTATGAAACTTGGAGTTTGTAAGTTTGTTTATAATTCATTGAATATACAAAATTTGAACGAGCCTTTTATGGAGGTTCGTCATTTTTTCCTCAAAAAATAATGTGTTATCTAATAATTTATAGGGACATTTACACCCATAACCATGAGTAGTTTTATATTTACGTACATAACTCTTGATAATCACGAATTACACGAAAAACCCTAAATCGGTACCCCGTCTCACATTCATGGCCCTCAGTTTAATCCATTAACTCAACCAGTCCATCGAGTTAATCTAACCCATCTTTAATCCAATGACTATGATATAAACTTGAAAAATAAAAGAAAAGAAAAAACCCTTCCTTCGCCCACACCCCTCCCCCTCTGTCGCCCCCTTTAGCCCCCATCCAGCCCCCTCCATCCCCTTCCACCCCCTCCTTTACCCTCTCCGACGCCCCTCTCCAGCCCCCTTCCAACCCCTCCAACCCCTTCGCCGTCCCCTCCAGCCCCCTCCTCCAGCACCTTCGACGCCCTCCTCCACCCCCTCCATCGCCCCTTCACCTCCTTACAACCCCCTCCTCCGCCCCCTACAACCCCTCCTCCAACCCCTTACGCTCCCTCCAGCCCCCCTTCCGCCCCCTCCAACCCCTCTACCGCCCGTCTTCGTCTTCTCACATCCTCGACAAGCTGCGTCATGCACGAGATCAGAAGAGGAAGACGGAGCGAAAGCAATGCTTCGGTTGTCTAAGTTGAGGAAAATGTGGGGAGTGTCCTTTGAAAATGCGATTTTGTTCAAGGGGTAAAATTGTCAAACTTTGACGGATTCCGTCAAAGTTAATGTCGGAAATGGATGGAACTTGACACAGGGTTATGTCATGTACGAGTTAAGCATTATTCGGGGTTTTGGATGTAATTCGTGATTATCGAGGGTTATGTAGGTAAACACGAAAGTACTCAAGGTTATGGGTGTAAATATACCTAATTATTATATTTTATGAATTCTCTTATTACCACACACACAATGCACTGCAAAGTCTCTTCTTGATGCATATTTACTTTACACAACATATGATGTGGACAAGTCATAATCTCATAATTACACTTCTGTTTTAGCAAACAAATGTCTATTTCTTATTTTTTTATTGAAGAACATTGAGGAATTTAATTTCTGAAAAAAATCATTTCTGGGGATATAAATGAAAACTCGATGGAATTCTGTGAAAGTTTCTTCATGGGCTCCGCGAATTAAAGCTGAAAGTGATATTTAAGGTCAAGATCACAAGTGTTTGGTACGAAATTCTTTTGGTAATGGTTCACATCAATGAACACAATCTAATTTCTTTCGTGCTAAAGAGACCAGAGCACCCCCTAGCCCGACTTCTATCTAATTGGTGCCTGTAAATATCCGATGGAGATGCGCTGTCTGCTCTGAAGCTTCTCTAGAAATTGTCAAAAGACAAGGTGGACCGATGGGCTCATACTCTGAACGTGAAGGCACATAAAAGAAAATGTCTTTGGTATCCTCTTGTCCACAGCTATAGCATGCGGTGTCCTTTATAACCACCTTCTCAATAATAGCCATTGGAAAACCTAAGATTTGACAAATACCCAATTTCTGAGCCAGTTTGCAATGTCTAACATATACCATGTATTTTCCCCAGGGTATAGAGGAACTTAAAATGCAAGCATATGTAAAAAACACCATCTTTAAGTCCAAACAATCTCCAACCGAGGAATTCAAAGAGTAGAGCTCAAATTCTCCTCAATCTTTATTAAACTTCGCTTTGAAAATCATATTTAAAAGAAATGATACCAGTTTTTTTTGTAAATATATCATATTTCTACTAGATGGTAAACTCAAGATAGTTCACTGGGTGTTTTAAGAGGAAATGATTGTAACGTGACAATTTAGACTCGAGCATTTTTACACTTTAGATTGATGTTTAGGGTCTAATTAGTCCTAAAATCCTCTACGATTTCTGTGCAAAGTTTTCCATGTATCTATTCAGGTTTAGACACAAATCGTAGCGAATGATATCAAGATCAAACTAAAAAAAATGGCAAAGCCTTCTCCTACTATAAGTAGGGTCGGCTACATGGATTCTTGCTCAAATCCATGTTGAAAAATTCGACTATTTTTTAAGCTGGCCGTCGACTACCTAACACAACCCCTGCAAGAGTGAGATTTGAACCTTGGTCTTTTGTGTGGTAGACACTGTACTACCACTAGACCTTGGGCTAAGAATAAATTGCTTCTGAGAAAAAAAACTTCTCAGATAATAAGATGAGGGCTGTAGAAAAGTATGCAGCAGCCACTACCACTGGGAGAAACTGGGCAAGCTGTGATGAAGATGCTAAGAAGAAAGTGGGATAGATTGTAACACTTCACAAATAGTCTTTTCTTTTGAAAGATGATCTTACGAAAGTTATGGGTTTAGGAATAAAGAACTACTAAACAAAAAAAACTAAACAACTTAAAGTTTGGTATCTTAAACAGTTGCCTTCAACTTTTATTGGGCTCAAGCCGGTTTTCCAAAAAAATGCTTTAGATTTCGTAGTGGCTATTACTTCTAGATTGACCGGCCCCACTGAAACTGGAACATGCTTGGTTATTGTTGTATTACATATATCATGAGTTTTTTCCAAACATCTTCAGCTGGAGTGTCTGCTCTTTCGGATGACTGGTTTTTTTGGTTTCCAATTAAGACTGCGATTGCTGAACTTTGCAGGTCAGTTATTTTTCTGAAATAAAAGAAGTTGAAGGTTAGTTGAGGGAAATTATGGAGATAAAGCCAACGGTAGCTCTGAGGGCTATGCTTGTGGGCAGCATTGCTGCATTTGCTAAAATTGGTGGTGCAATGAAAGCAGCAGGTGGTGTGAAGCTAGGAGCTGCTGCAGCCGCAGTGACAGCCGCTGCTACCGCAGCTGTCTCAGGAACGAAGAAAGATGAGAATGACAATCACAAACAAGCAGCAAAGTAGGACAGCTTGTGTTTTTGCCAATGTTGCCAGCGGAAATAATTGAGAACCTGGTGTATCTTCTAACCATGTGGCAAGAATCAAGACATGTTCTATTGTTACCTTTGTAATCTTTGTACTGTGGTAACCAAAAGAGCTCCTTAGTGTACCAGAACTAAATTTCAGATGTATTATTTGAATTGAGGAAGATCATACGAAAAATTTGAATTTTGCATATTGTGATGTGCACCTATGCTTAGGTTTTTTCTTAGGATATTCTTTCAGAAAATTATACCATAGTTTTGGTATTTCACGTGCCATCGCGAAAATCTTCTTCTTTTTATCCTAGAAGATATGTTACTGTAAGAGTAACATCTATTTTACCCTTTGTAACAGAGGATTCAACGAAATCGGTCACCTCACCGACTAAGGATTAATCAATAGTTCTATACTATCGTAATTAAATAAAAGAAGCTATATTCAAATCAAACATTAAACATCTTGGATTTGATTTGCTTTGAAAAACAAAACAAAAATAAAAAAGCTGTCCATGCAAAAATCAGTTACCCCACCGACTGCAATTTTTGCAAATATGGTCTGATCTGTAAACTACCCAATTAGGTTACCAATCCATTCATAACTAATACCCATTTAGGTTACCATGGGGGAATGCATATGAACGTAGATATGCAGTATTTTGAAGGATGAACATATTAAATAATTTCGTCAAAAAATTAAAACACAAAAAACATGCAAGTAAACCATTTCCAAGTACGCAATAGGATAATTACCTGTCGCTGTAAAATAACATTTTTCTTTAATTGGAGTACCCACAAAGATTGAGTTTAGTATTATTAAGAGAGGTATCCGGAGAATATTTCTGCCATCAGTTACATCCATTCCACAGAGATATTTAGCATTATTTTTTGATCGATCCATCCATTCCCATCCCGTGGACCCCCATTTAAAATATTCTTCGTTTTGGCTTATTATGTTTGTTTGTATTCAAATTCCTTCTTTTTTTCTTTCCATTTCCACTCATCACTGCAATCCAAAAGCCACATCTTTCCATATCCGTTCAATGTGCTTATATGAAGATTGCAGAAGAACTTCAACACATCTCATCCCAATCCTGTGAAGCTCAAAAATGGATTCATCACTTTCTGGGTTCCAACCCATGGCCATCACCACTACTTTTCTCTGCCTCTTGATTGCTGTAATGATCCTACTTGCAAGGCCGCTCGGCAGGAAGAGACTTAATCACCCACCAGGTATGCGCCGGTTATGAAAGATCTGATTTTGCTCATGTTTATGATGTGGGTATTGTCGTTTGTGATGTTTTGATCAGCTGTTCCTGGATTGCCGCTTATCGGGAATCTTCTACAGTTGAAGGAGAAGAAGCCCCACCAGACTTTTGCAAGGTGGGCTGAGATCTATGGTCCCATTTACTCCATTCGAACGGGAGCTTCCACTGTGGTGGTTCTCAATTCTGCAGAGGTTGCTAAGGAGGTAATGCAAATTGAAAACCCTAAATAACTTTTATAGTAAACTGAAGGTCAGAACTTTTATGGTAAGGATTTGTGTATGCCTGGTCTTTGTTTAGGGTGATCTTCGTTGCATCTTTGCGTATCTGTTATATTTGATTGTTGGCATTCACATTAGACTTCGATCATCTTGCTGGGTTAATGGTCGTTTCTCACATCTTTGAAAATTGGGGGTATGCTTAAAAGTATTTCAAGATTTTGATTCTGTGGAATAAACTTCTTTGTTATAAAAAAAACATCTCCAAACAGCTTTTTAAGATAGATCTGTGAGGTGCTATTCTGGAAGTCATTTTCAAACATACTGTTGTGGAAATCGCCTCGAAAGGTGCTGAAAAGATGGATCTTACGAAACGTCTCTTTTCGATTCATCGACGAACGGAGGCTAATTATGGATTGTAATAAGAGAAAAGTTTACACCGAAACAGGAGACAAGCGGGCAACAAGCTGTCCCGCTAGTCCTTTCTGAATTGCAAAGCCAATCCTCCTAAACACTACATCCATAAACATATGACCCATCACATTATTGTTCATCATTTTTTGGATCCTTTTTAAAAGCTCAACAGCTTCCGGTCCTAAGAAATCAAAAGTATCAAAACCAAAAGGGATGAAGACATGTTGATTTTCCGTGCATATTTTCCCATGCTTCACCACTTTTGCTGAAGAAGCTTTAAAGGCAGCATGCCCTTATCGAAATCTGAATTCTCCAGGAATAGTATTCAGTCATGATTTTGATCTTCTTTCAAACACCTCACAAATCCGGCATTCATACAACTTAATTTCCACAATTATTTTCAAATTCATGCACGGTTGTCGGTAATAAAAGTTCAGTGAGATTCTAAGATTGCTGTTTGACAGTTTCTTATTAGTGGAATATCCCACAAATGATCATGATTAAAAGATTAAATCACTCCTAAAATGCATCAACGATAAACTAATTTCCTCTCATAACGAAGTCGTGAACAAGCTTTTCCCACATCGCGAGGCAAACTAATTCAGTTCCAGTCATGACTTGGATTAACTAGATTTCAATTTTTTCGAATTCAAATTTGTTGCCAGAACACCTAAATATATAACCTTACCAACCCTTGTAGGTTTGTTTGAAGGACATGAATGCTCATCTTTTAGTTAAAATATGCTGTTAGAGATTAAAAATAAATATTAGTTTCAGTGGATTGCTTTTTTTCTAATCCATGATGCTTAATCTATAGTGAGGAACTATGGTGACAATAGCATGAAAATAGCAAGATTTGAAAACCCGTTAAATGTACTCCATGAGTTAATGAACCAAAATATAAGTACCACACATGATTTATTCTTGATCTCATCATCCCATTAGGCTTAAGGCTTTCAGAGACGACAGTTTTTAAAATATGGAGGGACTTTGCACATGGACAAGAGCATATATGGAGGGGAATGGAAATATTTTTTTCGCAAGAAAAGATTATCATTCTTGATCGATCGAAGCCATGTTTGCAGGCAATGGTAAAGAAATTCTCATCGATTTCAACAAGGAAACTTCCCAAGGCTCTTGAGTTGCTTACAAGCAACAAATCCATGGTGGCAACTAGTGACTATGGACATTTTCACAGAAGGGCAAAGCAGGCCATATTAACCAGTGTTTTAGGTGCAGCAGCTCTGGTATTAACCACTAAGCTTCTATTTCTTCTATGGAGTTCTTCCTATGCACTTTTGAACATTGCCTGAATTTTTTGCATACCGAAATACCCATTTTTCAGAAGCGCCATCGACATCACAGGGATCTGATGATAGAATCCATGTCAAGTTCTTTACATGCTACAGTGAAGGATGATCCACTCCAAGAAGTGAATCTTAGAGAGATCTTCAGGAAGGAGCTCTTCCGTCTCGCATTGAAACAAGTGAGTTGCGGTCATACAGATGTATTACTTGGAATTCATTGTAAAGAAAAATTGGCATCCTTATTTCATCAAGCAATCTATAGCATCCTTAGAGGTTACACTTCCCAAGTTATTACAAAATTTCATTGTTTACCAATGATGTAAATGTGGTTATAATTCGAGTTATCGTTCTAATATCTATGAACAAATGAGTATTACTCGTTTGAGGCTGTAAAAGTTTGCAGGCCATAGGGAAGGATGTGATTTCCATTCATGTGGAGGAGCTTGGTGTTGTAATTTCACAGCAAGAGATGTTTGATATACTGGTTTCCGACCCGATGGAAGGGGCCATCGATGTTGATTGGCGGGATTTCTTTCCTTATCTTAGGTGGATTCCCAATCCAAGACTAGAAGAGAAAATCCAGCGATTTGTCACTCGCAAGAAGGCTGTTACGAGATCACTGATCAGCGAACAGAAAAAACGTATCGCATCAGGAGAGGTTGTGTTCACTGTACACACTTCATCAGTATGTTTACTTTAAGGAGTTTCCTCCTGAACAAATGTATCCACTTTTACAGGTCATCGATTGTTATCTCGACTTCTTGGTATCTGAAGATGCATCACTGACAGAAGAACAACTGACATCTTTAATCTGGGAGGCGATCATCGAGGCATCTGACACGACCCTGGTTACTACTGAATGGGCTATGTTCGAACTTGCGAAGAATACAATGTGCCAGGTAATCTGATTGTATGCATTGCATCGTGTCGAGGGTACTTTATATCTTTTCCATATGTAATAAAACCTTTTGAATAAGTTCAATCTCTCCAATGCCTCAGGAACGTCTCTACCTCGATATTCAACGAGTTTGCGGTCAGCAGAAGATAAAGGAGGAACATATCGCGTCATTGCCATATCTGACTGCTATTTTCCATGAAACATTGAGACTGCACTCTCCCGCCCCCATCGTTCCCCTTAGATATGTTCATGAAGATACTCAACTTGGAGGTTATGACATCCCCATGGGCACCGAGGTAGTTAGGTTCTTGATCCCATCAAAATAACTTATGTACATTTTCAACAGATAACTGAAAGGTTCTTTCAGATTGCAATCAACATCTATGGGTGCAACATGAACAAGAACGACTGGGACGAGCCCCACAAATGGGATCCTGAGAGGTTCTTGTTGGAGAAGTACGACTCGATGGACTTACACAAGACTATGGCATTCGGGGCTGGGAAGAGGGCGTGTGCTGGATCTTCGCAGGCAATGCTCATAGCTTGCACCTCGATTGGCAGGTTTGTGCAGGAGTTCGAGTGGAAGCTCAAGGAAGGCGAGGAAGGGAAGGTGGACATGGTTCAGCTCACCACCCACAAGCTCCATCCTATGCTTGCTTACATTAAGTTAAGATGAGCTTGAAATATTAATGCATCTACACTGTGTAGTTTGGTTCTCTCTGTTCTGTTAGGGTCTCAGCGAGTTCTTTCGCTAGATTCTCCATTCTCTGTTAATGAGGAAACTCTTAATATTGATTAAATTTAGCTTTAGAAGTCCTATCTTTTTGTTAGAGACCATTTGATATTGTAAATCAGACTTGGTCCAGAAGATCTTTATGTGATATGTAAATTGGATCTTTATTTTCTCCTTTCTCCCTTAGTTTACACAGTAATATCAAGGATTCTTAGATTCTATGAAATTTCATTCTATCCTGCTTAATCATTAATGGAGGTTGATCATGCTTAACTTTCCCACATCGACATCGACTCCATGATGTGTCAAGGTTAGTTAACTAACTCTTTAACTTCATAAAAGCTTGCATAGTTGATTAACATGGACTTTTTCTCTTATACAATGACGATCCACTTCATCGCGCTTAGTGAAATCTTTTTGGATGTGATTATTAGGCAAGTTGGCAAGTTGATTGCTGACATATTGTCGCGACAGAGCTTCATTGGATGCTTATAACATTGGCTATGGACACAATTGCAAGTGGCATTGCCCAATATGCACCTTCAGCACTTGATTTGGAATAAACAGTATGTTTTTTGCTTTGTCGAGTAATGCGCTCTCCTCCAACATAATTATAATAACCTGATGTAGACTGAAGTGAAGATCGTCCACAAATCTAGTTCAATCAGGTCAGTATTCCTTTTCTTTTGTGCGGAAAAATCATCTGCGCGTATTCTTTTCAGAGAGTAAGGATTTCTACAGAATGCAGCAAGATAAACATCCGTTGCAGCATGCATGATTTGATTCAACACAATCACGGCAATGCGATTACCAGAACTTGAGAGTCTCACAGAAACACCCTTTTCATAGAGCTGAGATCGAAGATCACAGGTATAGACATGTCTCGTTCCTTCTTGTTTTTTTCCATTTGCACAGAGAGCTTCTTTATGCATTCCATTCGTAATCTTTGTCCACTTTGATGATCACATGTGTTTAAAGTTAAACCACTAATGATGTTCCACTAGATGCCTTTCTTAAGATCATGTTACGTACAACCTTTGAGTGATATAATCATATCATATATGTACCTTGAGATCGTCTACCCCTACTTGATTACACGACTCCATCTCATTCATATCTCGAAGGGCATTTCTCCAAATCATACGAAATCCATATGCTTTATAATACATCTGAGTTTCACCTAACCAAGGGGTGATAACCGGTATTGTACATGATCATCATGAACACCATTAAGAGTTAGACTAATGGCACGATAAGGTAAGCATCGCTAAGTGCTACGCCTCGTGGCTAGAACCAGCTCTAGAGTCTGATTACCGGGTTCGATACGGACATCAATGGCCTAAAGGACCAACACCTTTCGGGGATGTCAGATTCAGTAGAACCTTGTGGAAAGTCTACATATTGACTCAATGTTGATGTCATCATGATGTGTTTGATGTATGATGAAATGTGCAAGTGAAAGACGCTAACGCCAGCTGTGTGTATTAAGGGACCAACTTAACTAAAATTGTGAGTTAAGTGTATGAATACAACTCTAAGGTACCATTATCACGGATGTAGAAAACTCAGATAAGTCAATGGATATAATTGTTCCATCATCCTTCTTAGTAATTGTATTGGTTCTCCATTTTTTGTATCTTTCTTAAAGCATGCTAAGTTGTTTGGCTTACGAGCGTTTTTGTCGCTCCTGTGGTTTGCCCTGCTGCATGTTCCTCGGAAGAGTAGCGCATTGAAGCAATTGATTGGCTGACAAAAAAATTGACTTTTCATAGTTTTCCTTTTTGTTGTCTCATTGTTAGATGCACCCAAGAAACATTATGAGTTGTTCTATTGTAATTATTTCTCTTATGTTAATGTGGTCTATTAAGGGATGTGGCATTTGTCTTCAATTATGTCGAGCTACTCAATGAATGAATTTATTTTATTTGGAGTATCTCAAGTGTTTCCCTTTTTCTTGCTTCAATTTTGAATGTCTCCTAATCGTGGATTTGATATGCATGAGTAACACTCGAATTTGACGTGGCATGTTGTTTTATTATGCTTCCACTGGTCACACGGATCTGGGATGTTACACCATTAATTTGCAAATAACACTAAGAATAACATCAACATATTAGGTATTTTCTTATATTCTATCTTATGTAAATTTAAAACAGAATACATAAATTTACCTCAACCAACATGACGTCCCGCACAGGGAGACCTTGTTCCATCTCGCCATCCATCCCGGTCGCTCCTCCATCGCCTCCGCCGTTATTTTTTCCCCAATATAAGAATAACATATGTGTAACGATTCAATATAATACGAATATATCAATATACATTTTTAAGTAGATATGGATGCAGATATACATGTTTTCAAGCATATATGGATAATTTTTTTATTTCGGTTGAAAGTATACATACAGTGATACGAGTTTTGATTTTCCCTATATTGATGTGTACATTTGTAGGAGAAATCTCTTGCTCTTTAAGGGCCCTACGTGGTGCCCATGCTTATGCTACTATTCAGTAAATAATATCAATATAAATTATCATAGAAGAATTTTATAACAACTACATGTTTCGCTTATTATTTTTTTACTGTTATTGTCCTTTATTATATTTTATTTTTTTAGATATTGTCGAAATCAATTGGTCCAACATATTTGGCATGTTCTTTCGTCACGTACACAAGATGATCTTTTTTATAATTTAAATAATATATATGCAAGGATTCAATCTGATACGAATATGCATATTCATGTGATGAATACAATTATATAATTTTGTACAAATAGAAATATGAATATTACAATAATTAGTCAAAAGTCCCAATAGATGATTTTACCGTAAATAATAATTTGACAATTGTAGATGTTATCGGCAAAATGATTCTCCCATTCAAAGCACATGGTGTGCACTAGTTAAAATATTTATATTCGACGGATCTTTCATGCTTAATATACGTTATGGATATCTATGTGTTTTTAATGTATTGTTTGCATGAAGACTTGTTAAAACTTTAAAATCTATCTATACTGTTTAAAAAACCATTGCAAAATGATTTTCAATGTGTGTAAATATTTGTAAAAATTATATATAAAAATATTTTGGACTATAGTTTTCAAAATTATTTGTAAAACCTTTTTTAAATAAGTTTGAGGAATATATACATCGGCCTGAAATTCTTTATCTACATTTCTATAAAATTGACCACTTACCCTTTGTAAATTCTTAAAACCTAATTCTTGTAAATATAAGATGCATCCCCATGTAAATATGTGTACCTAGTTTTTATCCAAAATCTTCTGTTTTAAAAAAAATCACAACAAATATTTGCAAAAGTAAAAATACCAAAAACATTGCAAAATCTTTTTGAAAAACCTAAAAAATTACATATGTTAAATCGAGAGAAGTTATAATTTGCTAAAGTTGGATTGTACATATATTAAGGTATAATCCAATCCAATTAGATCCATGTCCACCCCTATTAACGCTGAGTGATAGTGGATCACTTTGTCACGACATTTCTCCGTCCATTGACTTGGGATTGTTTTGTGGGGTCAATTAAAGAGCATCTTCTTCTGTGGAGATCATCGAGCCATTTGGCTTCCTCGCCGGTCGAATTGGATAAGTTGAAAAAAAATCAATGACAACCAATCAATTTTGATTTAGTTAACATGCCATTCACATATAATTGAAATGTAAAATGAATCTTCAAAATTTGAAAAAAAAAACTCGATTTGACACTCGATAGTAGCTCTGTATTCATTCATTCGCCTTTATGAGCTCATAGAAGCTCACGCCTAGAGATATACATAATCAACAAGCGAAAGAGGGAAGATACTCGTTTGGTGGATCGAGACCTTTACGAGAGCAAATAAAGACATATCGAGTTTGACATCAACATGAGTGCTGCTACCAGGGGATCTAGATGTTATGTCAAACGTTACAAGTACAGTTGTTGTGACCATGGGGGCTATAGTCGAGTTGAATGACCGTAGTGAGATGTTAGATCTAGTGTTGTGACACCCGATGAATATCCATATATTAATGAAAATGAACGAGACTATGATCTAGACCAATGACTAATGTAATAAATATCGATGATTATTAAAAGTGACTTTATTTCTAAATAAAAGTATTGTTATATATTATGACTTTATGCATATGATCATGTGGGATTTTCTACATGGATTGCTTGGTAGTGTAGAGTGTGTCTATAAGAGAGAACTAACACAAGAAGTATGCATGCAGTTTGATGATTATGATTGTGACAATGCTTAAATGCCTTATTATAGTCCTTAAAGGTTGACAACGGAAACGAAATCAATGGGTTGGCAATTGTCAAGCCTTGGTAATACGATAGAGTTTTATATGAGATATTCTACACTAAATTGTAAGATAAGATTAAATATTGAAAGAGTAAGCTAATTCTTTTAAGATTGTTATCACTTAAAGTGATAACTATTGTCCTTTGAGGATTGTTATCATAGATCATTCCTTTTTATATTTTTATCACTCCAAGAGTTCAAGGATAAGTAGAGTTTGGATACGGATGTATCTCTCAAAATAATTGGGTGAATCCTTTAAAGTTGTTATCGTCTCTACGGTAAGGAAGATTTTTTTAAAGATTGTTATCAATGTAGGCGATGACTGCAAGTCTACTAAATTGTTGTTGTTGATCGTGGTGGGAGAATGTTTCCACGTGAACAATAACACATGATGATAGCTGATGAATCTCTGTTTTATCATCCTTATTTTATAATTTTGACCTTAAAACCCTAGTAAATGCATGTAAATACGCTTAATTCATGCATTTTATCATTCATGCAATGTTGTGTAAATAGTATATAAAATACGATTTTTAAAGCCAAAATTATATAATAAAGAAAAGAAAAGGAATAAAATATTGAAAATATTTCATGACCTGAAACCCTGAGACCTAGGCATCTCGATGACTAGGTCGATCAGGAATAAAGTAGGGGGAGATAAGGGATCAAAATACAATAAAATACCCTATTATTCCATTCATTTCCCTTCATTTTTGGGACCTATTTTTTGTTCCACCTTTTATACTTCAAATAAATAAACTTTGAACATGAAAGTTGTAGATAATAAAATATAAAAAAATACAAAATTGATTTCACACAAACATAATATACATTGTACAAAATATGATCTGAATAAATTTCCAAAATCCCAGCTTCCCAGACCCATATCTCTCAAATAAAAATTGGAATATATAAAAATTATCTTTAATTGTATATAATATTTAATAAGATATTTAATGAAGGTGGTTTCATATTTTTTGAGGTTACGGTTTGGAAGTTAGATTTGGACCCCTATTGTATACTTGTACCTAGGGGTGTAAACAAGCCGAAGCTGAGCGAACCAACCCAGGCTCGGTTCGGCTCGTTTAGCATACTTTCAGGCTCGGGCTCGGTTCGACTCGATAAAATGAAAACTGTAATCAAGTTCGGTTTGGCTCGGGTAAGATTCGTAAAGGTTCGGTTCGGCTCGTTAAAGGTTTGTTTAAGAATAAATGGTATGCATGTGTTTCTGTTCAAAGGGAAAAACTGTAGTTGCAGGGGAGGGTTTTGTGGGGTTTCGAGAATAGGGACTTAGGGAATGAATGACTGGATGGGTTTGGAAAAACAAGTGAATGCCCTTCTGTTAATATAGAATGTATTTTTTCCTTGTATATATACAATATGTATGTATATATACTTTTATGTATTTATGTGTGTATATAATCGAACTTTTAACGAACTGAACCTGAGCGAACATATATTTTTGAGGTTCAGTTCATTTATTTAATCGAGCCCAAACTCATGTTCATGTTCGGTTCGTTTATTTTCGAATCGAATCTGAATCGAACTTTTAGAGAGCCGAATCCGAGCGAATGTCGAACATGAGAAATTTCAGACAACCCTACTTGTACCGATTAAAATATTCATTTTATTCATTATTCGTTATTTTTATAATTTTAAATTTTTATAATTTTGAAAATATTAATTATAATATATTTGCGTACTAAAATATGAATAAAAATATAAATAAAATATTAAAATAAAATACTTAAAGAAAATATATAGATAAAATACCTATATCTATACATATATAGATAATACAACTAATTATTTAATTAATAAAACTAAATTAATAAAATTAAAAATTCAAAATTAAAATAAAATATTAAAATATTAGATGATTATACCTATATATGGCCCTCTAAAAGTAACTTGTAATTTGAAAGCTCTAAAAATAAATAAAAATCATAATAAAATACTTTAAAAAATAATAAATATTTTTCATTTTATAACATAAAATTAATAAAATTGCTTTTTTTAACGAATTTATAAATATTTTTCCATGAATTTTCTGGTTGGCCCGCGTGGACCAACCAGATCTCTCCGTTGGTTGACCTCGGTCAACTCTCTGACCGAGGTCTGCACTGTGTCAGAATCGAGTTTTTGTCCGATTTCACGGCCCTTGCACTCTTTTGTGATGCACCCTTCTTGACTTTTTCTTCCCATAGATCGATGATACACGCCCTAGTGTTTTCTTGGGCCGAACATCGCTGATTCGCTCGATCTTCATCGATTCTTAGAGCCGCTCGTCAACGTGTATAAAAATACCTCCGACCTTCCATTTGAATTTGATCGCTCTTCCACCTTCAAACCCTAGACATAGATACTTGAAAATCCTCTTGGTGAGAGCGGGAGTCGATTCCATCCTTCAGGGGTCTGCGATGTGTTAAATCGAGCCGGTCCATCTCACCGGAGTCGCGTCGTCGGATCTTGCTGATGGCATCCCCACAGTGAGATTTTCTCCTTTCTTTTGTGCTCTTTTAACTCCTTAGTGTAGCAGTAGTCAATATTCGCAAGTCTCAACTGTTGATTTCGTCAAACATCACAAGAATCGCAAGATCTCCGTCCGGTGGAGCTTCTTGCTTCGCGGGCTAACTCTGATCATCTCCGACGCCCTCCCGATCGCATCACCACCTCACCTCCTTCCTCCACATTTCCCCTCGCCTCGAGCACCTCCAGACATCTAAATCCATCGTGGTTCTAGCCTTTCGTACTTCGGCTCCTCCTTTCACCGGAGGTACGACTGCCACGTTTCACCACCCAACCTTGCCAATAAGGCACTCGAACCCTCTTTTCTTGTTGAGCCTAACGACTGCAGGGTCTGGAGGCCAAAGTACGCTATTTTGCGTCGATTTTTGCAGAAGAATAGCCACCTGGAGCCACTTTTCTTCCTTGGCCCCACAGCGGCGCTCCGGTGCTCGCCGTGCCATTTTGGCATTGCCGTCAGGTCGGGGACCCTTCCAGGAGACTTTGTGGATCGTCTGTGACTAGAAGGGAGCCGGTTATCATGAGATTTTGAAGATTAAAGTTCAAGCCTGACCATGTTCCTCCCCGTTCTTGCTGGAGTGTCCAAGGATTTCGGATCGAGCTCCTGCCCCAGAAGCAGCAGTTGCCATAGGATCAAGCTCCCTACGGTTGTCCAATCACCCTTGTACGTTTTAATCTGGGCCGTTGGGACCGAACCGTCAATGATCGCCTCTGGGTATTGTGCAACGGACCCCGAGCACTTTTATAATTTAATTTTTCAACAGCAAACTTCCTTCTGTCATTTAAAAACTTTTGTAATATTTACCCATAGGCCCTTAACCTTCATTGCATTTACTATTTGGTCCAGGCCCCTACGGCTTTTCATATTTCTGGTTAGTCCGTATACTATCTATTTCAATTATATATTCTTGGAAGAATTGCAGTTCAACCCTTGTATTTTTGGTAATTACGAACAGGCCCCCGCTAGTGGCGTACGTGATGACACGTGATTTTGGAGTTTTAACAGAGAGGCCCTCATGATTACGAATTTTGTAATTGGTCCAGTAAATTTAATATTGTGTTATAAAGTTTTGTAAAATTTGTACTTTGGACCATGGATTTCCTATTATTTACAATTATACCCTTGGTAGTAGTGTAGTTTCTCTTTTTTGTCTCTATTTATTTCATACATCTACAAATTTCAAAAAATCCCAAAAAATAGACATAGCCTCATGTTGCATTGTTCTTTTACGTTATTATTTTTATTTTGTAACTTGAAGCTATTTATTATTTATAAAAAAAATCAAAAATATTACGTTTTATCCCTGTTTGCAAAAGCAAATTCATAAAAATTATAAAACCTGTTTGAAAAATTCCAAACAAATATATTTTATATTTATTTACTTACTTTACAACATCAAACCAAAAATTACAAAAAATGTACAAGAAAACTCATAAATATTGAAAAAAACCCTAAATCCTTTATAATAATATAAAAATCCTAGAAATCACAAAAATATAGTTCCTATTTCTGAATTTTATTTTTATTATTATCTTTTTAAATTGGAGAATTTTTTTATTATTTACTATTTTTTATCTCTTTTTTAATTTCAGATATTTATTTTAACCCTGACTTTGGGTATTTTAGACTTTAAAAATCTATAAAAATTAGCAAAAATTTTAAAATAATCACAGAAATAGTAAAAAATTATATAAAACACAAAAATATTTTATTTGGTTATTTTTAATTATTTTTATTCACTATTGTATCTAGTATAGCCTATATTGTATATATATCTTATATATAGATTTATATATCTATTTTCAAAGAAAATGAAAATATAAAAATATAAAAATAAAATATAAAATCAGAAAATTAAAAATCAAAATATAAAATTATAAAATCATAATAATAATAAATAAATAAATAAAATAAAATAACTCACAAAAATTGTAACTTGGCTAAGTGTTTGTAGAGATAATCGGTGCTTCGATTTCTATGTCGTCTGCTCTATTCCTTTACTTCCTGTGTTCGACCCGTACTTGCTTGCCATTATACATTCTTAGTAGGGTACAATAAATTTTAACTCTTTCTCTTAATTACTTAATTATTTGTGTGGACTAATTGTGGAACAACGAGAGGATTCGAGTAGTCGCCTCAGCGACAGTGAGCCTGAATTGTCAGGTCATTACTTAGTGACTCCTATCTCTTCGTTATTTCAATAGCTTAGATGCTTTAAGATGACAACACAGATGATAGGATGGACGTAACCACTGACCTTACTATTTTCTGAAGTCCCAAGGATGAGACCTATCGTGAGAGTCATTATGAACGGAAACCTTAGGTTTTGACCCAAAAATCCAACTGAATTGGTGACAATTACATCCAAATATAAAAATCACCACGAATCCAATTATTATTATATCAAAGCATACCATAGCTTGAAAGATACATATTGCCAAGAATCCAATGCATCTAAAATTTTACAAATCGGACATAGGTGTTATGGTAATTTGAATAGTCCATTCTTACATAGAATGTAGAGCTGTCAAAGTAAAGCTCATAGAGTGTCTTTTTTCAACGTAGGATAAATTAAAGTGTGTTTTAAGGCAACATGGATGATACTTACATATACTGCTAAAAAATAACGACGCGGGTAGGATTCACATACTATACTATGAGCACATTCTTGAAGTGTGCACATTTTAAGGTATTATTTTAAATAATGAAAGTTCATGTGTAATCAATGCCTCTGTACAATACTTCGAGAAGGCTACATTTCCAAAATCACCATCATGATCTCTTCCAAACATAATGGCAATGATTCCTTGCTCATTTTGAATCCCTTTTATTAGCTCTGTAAATTCTAAAAAGCTGGGTTTTTGTTGGTAAGAAACAAAGTCCAAGTATAACATGAATAGCTATTAACAATGATAAAGCAGCAATGACATTCACTTAAGCTTTCAGATTTATCGGTGGGATTGTGAGAAAATTATCAAATTCGATATTCACTCAGTTTCCACTCGTTAAAAGTCTGATTCAGCGGTTCAAAAATAAACGAACCGAATATAAACACAAGTTTAAACTTGATTAAATAAACAAACCATATCAAAAAATTGTAGTTGACTCAGTCAATTTGTTAAAAGTTTGATGGACACATATAAACATATTTGTAAATCTTTATCTTGGATTAGTGAATATTATTTAAGAATAAATGGATGTGTTCCGACAATAAGTGGACTTTGTCTATAAATAAGTGAATATTTGCAGGATAACTAGACTTTATCGATATAAACTATCTCAAGATAAAGGGTCACATCGTGATGACAACATCTATTATGTATATGTCTCGAACTTTTCCATTCCTTGTCCCTCAAATTTACAAAACAAATATAAGACTCATTTATCCATTATCCCCATCTTATTCATTATTTCTCATTCGAAAGGATATAAAAATATATTACAATTATATTTTTTAATGAGAAGAATTCTTATTAATCTATTTTTTTCAAACTTGAAGAAGAATTAGAAAATGAAAAAAGAAGAGTGAATATTTACCCTATACATACCCTCTCATTAGAAAACTATCAAGTTTATATTCACTTAGATTTGATTCGTTCAAATAGATTCATATTCAGTGTCGGTTCGTAAAAAATGAATCGAACCTAAACACAAGTTTAAGCCCAATTAAATGAAAGAACCGAACCTAAAAATTGTAGATTTTTCAGGTTTGGTCCGTTTACACCCCAATTCATCGGTCCAAACCCCAATTTGTATGTCCAAAGATATCTAAGTATAATAGCTCTATGAGTCTAGTAGTTCTCACTAAATTTATTTATTTTAAATGATTCTTTTAAACTTTTCCAAGTTCACATATTGTGCAAAGGTATTTTTCTATAGATTAACTGGGAAGTCATTTGTCCAGGTTAAGTCTACTTAGTTTGTTAATATGTTTCATGTGAAATGTCTTAGTCTCGTGTGCAATAGTATAGTTTCGTCTTTGATGCTAATAAGCAATCTAGTGAACACCATTCATCAAATCTAAGTGTGTGCATGTTTCTATGCCGGCAACCTTTCAGAAAAAAACTTCTTGAGAATCTTCTTTTATTACTTCAAAATGTCTTTAGAAAAAGCCATTCTAACCTACATCGCATATTTACAAAGCACCTGACATGTTATGCTTTAATCATTTAACTAAGCCATCTTTATAAACTGGTTTAAGAGAGCTATCGGTTGTACCTTCATTAATAATCATACTTATGTGATTGTTGCTAAATGTGATTATTCAACTATTCTTGTATTCTACCTCGATGAACAAGCTGGTGTCTCCAGTCAGGTCCATGATCCATTTGCATCTATTTGTCGTGATTGATATTATGCGAAAGAGTACTTGATCGTGTGATAATTTTGGACTTGTCTCCATTTATGCTTATAGGGTAGACTTCACCCTTTTTGATTCCATAATTCTAGTCCTTGTGGCTTATGTTTCTCAAGTTCTTCGTATCTGCAAAATAAAGATCAAAAGTGGTCTTTGATATTCATTGCTTATGGATCCTTGTGATGTCAGTCTAGCTCCTCAGAGTCATCCAAGGTTCCTTATCTTTCTCGATCGTACTCGTTTTAAAATTGATTGAAATAGAAGGCGTAGTTTCGATGCTATGCCAGTGTCCCATTCAAATTCTAGTTTTTAAATGAAAAGTCAGTTGGCAACAAGTACGCTAGCACTTTTATTAGACTTTCTACTTAAATGTTCTTTTTGATATATGTAATATCTTTCAAGTAATTGACACTATTTTCTTACATGTTAATGAGAGTGGAATTTGGTTTGGTATATTGAATTGGATTGCATTCTACTTGTTCGATGATTATACCTTAAGTGGTTTGAAAAAAACACCCTAAATTGTAATTACATGAAGAAAGAGGATAAAAATATGAAAGAGATTCGATATATGTTAATCACATAATTAAATGAACTTTTGCGGCGTTCAGTTCAGAAATAAGCAGAAATAAAAATGGAGAATAAAGAGAATAAGAGCCTATTCTCTGTTCGGCTAGAAAGATAAGAATAAAGAGAATAAGAGGGAATAAGGGAAGGTAAAGTTAAATAAAGAAAGGAATAAGGGTGGAATAATGTGAAATAATGAGATGCAGATGTGAATAACCATACTTTTGGGAACCGCATTGAGCGGGAAAATGACCCCTTATTTGAGTTCTTATTCTTCAAACAAACAGGACCCTAAAGTTCCACACTCGAGTCAAAACCCCATCAAGAACACTCGCTCGATCGCCATCGTCCGTTTCTAGATCTTGGAAGTTGCCATATCTTCCCCCTCGAAACATCATAATGTAAATATTCACTACAATGACGGGAGGTTTATATATTTTTAGAAACAAGACATTATTGATTTATGTGAAAAAGGGAAAAAATGGGAGGAAAAGTAAGGACTACAATAAAATTTGAGGATTCAATCCTGATCTCCAAAAAAGTAAGGAAATTACAAGGGGATAGAAACATGAGCATGTGTGCCAACTGATAGGATGGAGGTGAGGATATAATTGAAATAATCACATGCTTGATTTGACTAAATGGAGGATGGAATTGGGATAAAATCGAAATGGAATCCTTTTTTTACTTTGAACCTTCCTTATTATTATGATTGGTCTTCCTAATTTCATTTTTCAGCAATATATGCAATATATAATAACTTCAATGCCATACTTAATACAATCACAACCTGCGACACCATTGTTATATTTGATATCCTATTTCCAAGGCGCCATGCTCATCAAACCAACTCAATTGCCCCCTATCATCTAAACTCTAGTAATCTTCACTTATCAACTAAAAACGTTTATATATTTATTCACAAGAAATCCATTCTATATTGTGTTAAATTTCTGTATTATCATATTTCAGGAATCTAATTTGAATTGTTATGGTACGGTGATATCATCATTATGTGGTTTTACTTATCATTAGAATATTACTTACACGGTTATATTTCTATTTTTTACTCTAATTAAAGAACTACTATTTGTAAATATGAAAAAATAATACATAATTAGTTACAAACCATATCTTGGATAGAATCAATTATTGATGGATTTGGTTTGAAGTCACGACTTGTGAAGAGTGCTACTTAAGTAATTTCAGAAATATATAAACTCAATGACATTTTTTTGTTTAAAATTTAGTTTTTACTCAAAATTACAAAAATATATGTTTTTTCCAAAGTTAAAGCTATCCAATTTGGATTTGTTGCAAATAAATTGGATAAATGTGTGTATGTCATGAAGAGTGGGAGCATGTTTGCAATCATGTCATTGTATGTGGATGACATTCTGCTTGTAGGCAATGACATACAAATGCTCAATGAAACCAAACAGATTTTGAGCAATGAATTTGAGATGAAGGATATGGGCAAAGCATCCTATGTTCTTGGAATTCAAATAACAAGAGACATGGACTCAAGGACATTGAGCCTTAGTCAAGAAAGATATTTTCATACTATATTAAGAATATTTGGAATGCAGAATAACACTCCAGCTTCAACATCACTTGTGATGGGAAAGAGACTCAGTAAGAGTCAGTGTCCCGGAAAGGGGCAGAAACCTTTAGATGTACCATATGCACAAGCGGTGGGAAGTCTAATGTACGCAATGATGTGTACTCGACCTGATTTAGCTTATCCAGTAAGCTTAGTCAGTAGATATCAAAGCAATCCCAGTCCAACACATTGGGAAGTTGTAAAAAGGATTCTTCGATATCTTAAAGGGACAATACATCTGAAACTTGTGTATCAAGCAGAATCGCTTGAAGTAGTAGGCTACTCCGATGCAGATTTCGGAGGGGATGTGGATGAAAGAAGATCCACAACAGGTTACATGTTCATGTTTGGTGGTGCAACCATTTCTTGGGGTAGCAAGAAATAAGGATGTGTATCTCTACATACACAGGAGTCTGAGTACATTGCATGTAGCATGGCCACCACTTATGTTGTGTGGATCAGGCGTTTTCTAGAGAACCTAAGCCTTGAATTGGTCAAAGGGCCACTTGAAATGTATTGTGACAATCAAGCTGCAATAAGCTTGATTAATAGTGGGGCTAATAGTTCTAAAAAAACACATTGAAATCCAATATCACTATATACAAGATATAGTGATGAAGCAAGAAATCACGGTAACCTACATACCTACCTGCGACATGTTGGTTGATTTCCTAATCAACGAAATAGTAGCAAGAACATACATTAAACATATTGGTTTAACGAGACTCAGGAATGTATGAATCAAGGAAGTGGTTTCATATATAATGATCCTCATATGATAAATCTCTCTCTCTCTATATATATATATATACACACGAATAGTGGGATCATATATGTTTTGACCACTTTGGTCAAGTGGGAGATGTAGAATGGATTTTGACCAAATCGGTCAAGAACCCCCGTCGGTTGTTGCGGAGCCGGCAGTTACGACGATCGGGTCTCACGAAGGCCTTAACCGCAATGGGCGTCAAAGGGGGCAGACGTGGCGAGGGCATATGCCCTATATAAACCTCCCCATAGGGAGGGTAAATGCATCACCAGAACGCCAATCGGGAGCCCCCATCCCTCTCTACTTCATACTCTCGTTCTCTCTCCTACTCTCTCAAGCGAAGGAAAGACGTACCTCGTAGGAATCCCATCAGAACTCAACTTGAACACAAATTTAAACTCGATTAAATAAACAAAGCAGACTTAAAAATTGTAGGTTGACTCATGTTCAATTCGTTAAAAGTTTGATACACATATATAAACATATTCGTAAATCCTTATCTTGGATTAATGAATCTTATTTCAGGATAAGTGGATGTTGTCCGACAATAAGTGGACTTTGTTTATAGATAAGTGAATATTAGCAGGATAACTAGACTTTATCGATATAAACTATCTCGAGATAAATGGTCACATCGTGTTGACAACATCTGTTATGTATATGTCTCGAACTTTTCCCTTCCTTATCCCTCAAATTTACAAAACAAATATAAGACTCATTTATCCATTATCCCCATCTTATTCATTATTTCTCATTCGAAAGGATATAAAAATATATTACAATTATATTTTTCAATGAGAAGAATCCTTTTATTAATCTATTTTTTTCAAATTATGAAGAAGAATTAGAAAATGGAAAAAAGAGTGAATATTTACTCTATACATACCCTCTCATTAGAAAACTATCAAGTTTGATATTCACTTAGATTTGATTTGTTCAAATAGATTCAGATTTAGTGTATGTTCACAAAAAATGAATCGAACCTAAACACAAGTTTAAGCACAATTAAATGAAAGAATCGAAACTAAAAATTGTAGGTTCAGTCAGGTTTGGTCCGTTTACACCCCAATTTGTCGGTCCAAAGATGTCTAAGTATAATAGCCCTATGAGTCCAAAGATGTCTGTTCCCACTAAATTTATTTCTTTTAAATGATGCTTTTGAATTTTTCCAAGTTCACATATTGTGCAAAGGTATTTTTCTACAGATTAGCTGGGAAGTCATTTGTCCAGGTTAAGTCTACTTAGTTTGTTAATCTATTTCATGTGAAATGTCCTAGTCTCTTATGTAAGAGTATAGTTTCATCTTTTATGCTAATAAGCAATCTAGTGAACACCATTCATCAAATCTAAGTGTGTGTATGTTTACTTCTTAAGAATCTTCTTTTATTACTACAAAATGTCTTTAAAACAAGTCATTCTAGCCTTCGTCGCATATTTTCAAAGCACCTAACATTTTATGCTTTAATCATTTAACTAAGCCATCTTTGTAAACTGAAGTAAGAGAGCTATCGATCGTACCTTCATTAATAATCATACTTATGTGGTTGTTGCAAAATGTGATTATTTCACCATTCTTGTATTCTACCTTGATGAACAAGTTGGTGTCTCCAGTGAGGTCCATGATCCATTTGCATCTCTTTGTCGTGATTGATATCATGTGAAAGGGTACTTGATCGTGTGATAATTTTGGACTTGTCTCCATCCAGAGTTGATTATGCTTATAGGGTAGACTTCCACCTATTGATTCGATAATTCTAGTCCTTGTGGCATATGTTTCTCGAGTTCTTCGTATATGCAAAATAGAGATCAAAAGTGGTCTTTGATATTCATTGCTTATGGATCCTTGTGATGTCAGTCTAGCTCCTTAGAGTCATCCAAGGTTCCTTATCTGTCTCGGCCTTACTCATTTTAAAATTAATTGAAACAGAAGGCATAGTTTCAATGCTAGGCCAGTATCCCATTCAAATTCTAGTTTTTAAATGAAAAGTCAGTTGGCAAAAAGTATGCTGGCACTTTTACTAGACTTTCGACTTAAATATTCTTTTTGATATATGTAATATCTTTCAAGTAATTGACACTATTTTCTTACATGTTAATGAGAGTGGAATTTGGTTTGATATATTGAATTGGATTGCGTTCTACTTGTTCGATGATTAGACCTTGAGTGGTTTGAAAAAAGCATCCTGATTTGTAATTACATGAAGAAAGAGGATAGAAATATGAAAGAGATTCGATGTATGTTAATCACATAATTAAATGACCTTTTGGAGCGTTCGGTTCGGGAATAAGAAGAAATAAAAGTGGATAATAAAGAGAATAAAAGTCTATTCTCTGTTCGGTTGGAAAGAAAAGAATAAAGAGAATAAGAGGGAATAAGGGTAGGTAAAGTTAAATAAAGATAGGAACAAGAGTGGAATAATGTGAAATAATGAGATGCATACGTGAATAACCATACTTTTGGAAACCGCATTGAGCGGCAAATTGATCCCTTATTTGAGTTCTTATTCTTCAAACAAACATGACCCTAAAGTTCCACGCTCGAGTCAAACCCCCATCAAGAACACCCGCACGATCGCCACCGTCCATTTTCAGATCTTGGAGCTTGCCATATCTTCACCCTCAGAACATCATAATGCAAATATTCATTATAGTGACAGGGACATTATTGATTCATGTGAAAAAGGAAAAAAATTGGGGAGGAAAAGAAAGGACTACGGTAAATTTTGGGGATTCAATCCTGATCTCCAAAAAACAGGAAAATTACAAGGGGATAGGAACATGAGCACTAGTGGCTAACTAATAGGAGGGAGGTGAGGATATAATTGAAATAATTACATACTTGATTTGGCTAATTAGAGGACAGAATTGGAATAAAATCGAAATGGAATCCTTTTTTTACTTTGAACCTTCCTTATTATTATGATTGGTCTTCCTAATTTCATTTTTCAGCAATATATGCAATATATAATAACTTCAATGTCATACTTGATACAACTACAACCAGCGAGATCATTGTTGTATTTGATATCCTACTTCCAAGCCGCCATGCTCATCAAACCAACTCAGTTGCCCCCTATCATCTAAACTCTGGTAGTCTTCACTTATCAACTAAAAAGTTTTATATATTTATTCACAAGAAATTTGTTCTATATTGTGTTTAATTTCTATATTATCATATTTCAGGAATCTAATTTGAATTGTTATAGTAAGGTGATATCATTATTCTGTGGTTGTATTTATCATTCAAATATTACTTATATAGTTATGTTTCTCTTTTTTGACCCTAATTAAAAATATTACTATTTATAAATAAGAAAAAATATTACATAATTAATTAAAAATCATATCTTCGATAGAATCAATTATTTATGGATTTGGTTTGAAGTCACGACTTGTGAAGAGTGCAATTTGAGTAATTTTAGAAATATATACACTCAATGGCGTTTTTTTGTCTAAAATTTAGTTTTTACTCAAAATTACTAAAATGTATATTTTCCGAAGTTAAAGCTATTTATTATTTAATTTCATCGTATATTTCTTAAGTCACGTTAAAAATATATTAAAAAAATATATATTGGCATAACATGGATCTGATTTAATATATTATTAATTAATATAATAGCCCCAGGTATAAAAGGTACGGCTTCTCCTCACTTTCTCCCTCCATTTCTCTTCTCTCTATCTCCACCACTTTCTCTCTCTACGCGCCACCGTCCCCGAGCTCCGGAGATGGGGAGACTCGATCGGATCGCCGCTCTCATTGTCCTCCTCTCAATCCTCCTCGTCGTTCCCCGCGCTCGATCCTTCTACCTCCCGGGAGTGGCTCCCCGCGATTTTCAAAAGGTGAGTCCTTGCGCCACGTATGGTGAGGTCTCCGGTGGCTATTCGATCGGATCCGTTAGGGTTTTTGTGGGTACTCCTCAGAATTCGATCTTGCATCGCGAACTGCCGGGATGCGTGAAGATATCCGCGGATTAGGGCGTCCCGAGCTGGAAATCAGTGGTTCTTGTTTGCTTAGATGACGACGTGTTTAGGGTTTTTTTTAATGCGAATGAGCTTATATGGGATCCGAAGTCATTAGGGCTTCGAAAAAGGAGGTATTTTTTTCTGATGGAATTTGGTGAGTTGTTTGGGGCGCCTCTGTGAACAAACAGAGGAAAGCTCGTGACTTTTGTGAATCCATTAGATAAAGGATATCCAATTATGGAAAGGATATAATTGTTTAAATTTGATCCTGTTGTTGTAAACAAACGCAATGAGACGAAGTTGGTGTTGCTATTATAAGGCAAGACATCATATTTACATACTGTGCACGTTTTGTTTGATTGTTGCTGAGATGCTGCTGCCGAGTTTTTGAACTGATGTTTTCGGTGGATGAAGTTTCCTGAATTATTAGCATGGTATTGTCAGTAACAATGGTTGCCATTTTCAATTTCAAGCTTTTATAGATGGTGCATTTATCGGTCGGTTGTTGGTTTTGCTTGTGTGCTTGAAGTTATATGCATAAATTTAGTTGTCATATACTATTGTCTCCAAGGTGCAAAGAGATTTTCAGATACTATTTTAAACCAGCAGCATACCTTGATTAAATTGCGAATTATGCTGAGAACGGTGCAGGTTAACCACTACACACAACAAGTAGTGATATTAGTTGTTGGGTAATGTCTTAAGTTTTTGAAAATGCCTAAATGTGAAAACCATCCAACTCTAGGAGAATGATTTTATCGTTATATTTGACTTAAACCAAACAATAAGTCAAAGGTCTTTTGTTGATCTTCGGCATCTGTACCTGCCACCGAGGAGCAGATGGAAAAGTTAACCTCCCATTGATTTCCAGAGATAGTAGGATTGATCACGTCGGCATATTTCCTTGAATGACTACTGGTGAGGTAATTTCCCATTCCCTGTTGAAAAAAAGGCAGAGGCTATTGACTGCATTCATTTACAAGAGAAGTCACTATAATCATCTTTAGATAAAGAGATCCTCTGGTTTATTATGTCCAAATTTAATGCATCTGCCATGGTAAATTTAAGTCAGCGCCTTGCAAAACACAGATTGTCTAATTTTAGTAGATTCTACTTCTTATTCCATAATCTACTGTTCTGGAACAGAGCTGTTTATGATTTTTTAGCCGTCTATGGATAATCGTCTTTGCACGACAGGGTGATGAGCTCACAGTGAAAGTCAACAAGCTTTCGTCCACCAAGACACAACTTCCATACGATTACTATTTCCTGGATTATTGTCAACCTGAAAAGATTATGAATAGTGCTGAAAATCTGGGAGAGGTTCTGCGTGGAGATCGCATTGAGAATTCAATTTATACAGTGAGTTTTTGTTTCTGAAATACTGAGTTAATAATCCAATCTGATGATATGAGTTAGTTCTGTGGATAATCTATAAATGAAGCATGCTTTATTAGGATAACTGTCATTTGCAATGATATATATACAACAATTTATTTTAAACAAAAAATCTTTCATGTCCGACTTAATGCTCAGATTTTTTGGTTATAGGAACTTAAGATCTGTATTTTCTTTCTACGTCCTGTATATCAAAATGTTATCTGTCATCATGTTTACCAGTTCAAAATGCGAGTAGATGAGGCATGCAAGGTGGCTTGCCGCAAGACACTAACTGCCAAGTCTGCAAAAAGTTTTAAAGAAAAAATTGATGACGAGTACCGGGTTAATATGTAAGTGTTTTATTATCGGTGCACTTCTTGCAGTGGTGATCACCATAATGCGAGCCATTCCTTAATTGTTTGCACATGAATGCCATTCTTCTTCTTTTTTATCAGCGAAGGTTCTCAACTTACTCAAACAGGTGCATTCTTGTTTTTACTGTTGCCATTCAGGATACTGGACAACCTTCCTGTTGCAGTTCCAAGGCTGAGAAAAGATGGCAGCCAGCTTGTCAGCTATGAACATGGATTTCGCGTAGGTGTGAGGGGAAATGTAAGTCGGTCGATGTTTTTTATTTGTCTGGTACTACAATATCGATACAATTACCAACTTTCTTCAATCTTGTGATAGGTCAAAGATGGTGCCTATTTCATCAACAATCACTTAAGCTTTAAAGTCGTGTATCATAAGGATCTCGTGACCGAAGATGCTCGTATTGTCGGCTTTGAGGTTACCCCTACTAGGTACAACACTCATGCTTTCTCGTAAATATGCAGCTACTTTTTGTTGGTATGCAGTCAAAGAAAAAAACAAGGTAGTTAACATAGCATGGGAAGTCTGAAAGTGTATTTTTTCTCTGCATCAGTCAATCATTACTTTCTCATGCACTGCTTTAGGGCAATCTTTTATATGGACTATGAGGTCTAATATTTTGATGCGGATACTAACCAAGAGTTTCACATAAGTTGTTACTTATTAATGATCAGTAGATGAGTTGTTTTTTTATGTCCCCTGTTCCTTAACAGTTCCTGAATCCTGATACAGATCGTCAGAGCTTCTCTTGTCAGTGTCTAACTTGTATTTTTTTCTCATTGTTTACCTGAAGTAAATTTGTTTGCAAGTAATTTCACCTGTTAAATAAATATTACTTATATATATACCCCATCTCTAAAATTTTATTTCTTCCTAGTGTCAACCATGAGTACAAGCAATGGGATGAAAAGAACACAAGGTTGGCAACATGCAATCCAAGTACCAAACTTGTTCCTGGCAGTTATAGCCCTCAGGAAGTTGACACCGGGAAAGAAGTTATCTTTACTTATGATGTTTCTTTTGAGGTAGGTTGTTGTGTCTTGACATGTTCCGTCTTCATCTCTCATATTATCATGCTTAAATAATTTTCTTTCTGCAGTCTAGTGACATCAAATGGGCATCTCGTTGGGATACATATCTGCTGATGAATGATGATCAGATCCATTGGTTTTCAATAATTAATTCTTTGATGATTGTTCTTTTCCTTTCTGGAATGGTGGCCATGATCATGATGAGAACCTTGTACAAGGACATAGCCAATTACAATCAATTGGAAACCCAAGAGGAGGCCCAGGAGGAAACTGGTTGGAAACTTGTCCATGGAGATGTGTTCAGACCACCAGTCAATGTTGGTCTTCTCTGCGTTTATGTGGGAACTGGAGTTCAGTGCTTTGGAATGACTCTTGTCACCATGATATTTGCATTGTTGGGCTTCTTATCTCCTTCAAATCGTGGTGGCTTGATGACTGCTATGGTCCTTCTGTGGGTTTTCATGGGCCTCTTTGCAGGTTATTCCTCCTCGCGTCTTTATAAGATGTTCAAGGGTACCGAGTGGAAGAAGATCACTTTGAAGACAGCCTTCATGTTTCCAGCCATTCTCTTCTCGATTTTCTTTGTGCTCAATGCCCTGATCTGGGGCGAGAAGTCCTCTGGTGCTGTGCCATTTGGGACCATGTTTGCACTTGTGCTTTTATGGTTTGGCATATCGGTACCTTTGGTCTTCGTTGGTAGTTATATGGGTTTTAAAAAGCCTGCAATCGAGGAGCCAGTGAAGACCAATAAGATCCCGAGACAGATACCTGAACATGCATGGTATATGCAGCCAGCCTTCTCCATATTGATTGGCGGCATACTTCCATTTGGAGCTGTTTTCATTGAGCTATTCTTCATCTTGACGTCTATATGGCTGAACCAGTTCTACTACATATTCGGCTTCCTCTTCATTGTCTTCATCATCCTTCTTATAACATGTGCCGAGATAACTATCGTCCTTTGCTACTTCCAGCTTTGTAGTGAGGACTACCATTGGTGGTGGAGGGCATACCTTACTGCAGGTTCATCAGCTCTCTACCTCTTCCTGTATGCGATATTCTACTTCTTCACCAAACTGGAGATCACCAAGCTGGTTTCTGGCATTCTGTACTTTGGCTACATGTTGATCGTGTCATATGCGTTCTTCGTCCTGACGGGAACAATTGGCTTCTATGCATGTTTCTGGTTTGTCCGCAAGATCTACTCCTCTGTGAAGATAGACTAACACAATGCAGATATGGGCTCAATCCTTACACAGGTGGATGCGTAGAGATCGTGTCGAGGCTGGCTATTCTTCCTGTGTTCTTATGCTAGGCCACATCTCTGTAATGCCAGAGCTAAATGTTTCTTTCTTCCTTATCTTCTTATTTTTTTCTTGGTAGTAAAGGAGGGTAATACAGTGGAACTTTATTTATATTGCTACAGTGGTTTTTAGTTTTTAACCTCTTTTTGTAATCTCTTGCTCGGTTAAAACAGATACACCAGGGGAAAACATTACATTGACCAGAACAGAATTCATCTATCGTTGAAATTGAAGTTAATTTGGTAACTGAATTGTCAAAACCAGGCATGCATCAATGACTGTCTACTTTTGAATTGGAACACCTGTATTATCATGAGTTTATTTTTGCTTGTGTGATCTTACACTTACCTTGTACTTGGAGAGAGAACTATACATCATTCAGTGAATGCAGATACTTGTAGTGGACGTGTTACCTGCTGGTGGGTCTAAATCTTTGTGGAGGTGGAATCTTCGATGCTGATGTCTAGGGCAATGTGATGGTGGCACCACCAGGGATGGATAGCATGTGCCTGCTTTCACTATGGAGTTGTTGACATATGAAATATATGGAGTCTAATTTGTATGATTTAGACAAGGGACACTATTATTAACAATGAGTAAAATGGGATGCCCCCCTGAGGTAGACAACCAGTGACCCCACTCTTTTTTCTAATTTTTTTCATGATATTTTTTTAATAAAATTTTGAAATATTGATTTAAAATAACAAGAGGAATATGCATTTCAAATTTCATATTAAATGTACATAATTGATTAATTTATAATTTCAAAAACTGAGCCCAGAGAGGATTAGTTTGTATTGTAAGTGGATCCCCATATTGGGATGCCTCCAACATTGAGTCGTTACGTTTGGGAGGTCAAGCACTATACCTTTATCCATGCGAGGGGGTCCCTTAGACATCATTTCCTCTTCCCGCAAAAAATTATGCAAGTATGCGATGGGGATCCGCTTCAATGGATTGGTAGTAGTGCGGTGTGTTTACCACTCAAAAGATTAGGGTTCAAATCCCTTCTTGTGGGGTTTACGTTTGGTAGTTGATAAACCCAAAAATCTTCATCGGGAGTCTAAGTATGCCTCACACAAGGTGGAGACACAGTCGCTGTGGCGACTCGCGACGAAAACCTCGGATTTGATCAACAGATAACCCACAATAATTAATCAAGCAGTTAAATCTAAAAAATGTGGAGTTAAAATTTATTATAACTCTACAACAATGTGTATAACGTGTAAGTATGCGTAGAGGTCGAACACAGGGAGCTAGGGATGAGCATTGGGCTGGGCCGGCCCGGCCCAGCCCGAAGCCCAGCCCAAAAAGCCCGGCCCGGCCCAAGCCCAAACGAACATTGGGCCGGGCTTGGGCTTAATTTTTAGGCCCGAAATTTTTTTGGGCCGGGCTCGGGCTTGGCTTGGCCCAGCCCAACCCGGCCCACGGGCCTGACCCGAAGCGGGCCCGAACCCTTCCCATATCCTACACGTATGGAAACTCTCACCTGTCATACACACTCTGTTCATGTATCCTATCTTCATACAATGTTTATAAATCAAGAAAGTCATGTGTGGGGCCTATGAGTTGATGATCTTTGTGTTTTATTTCAGAATTAATTTTTCTTAATTAGTCTATGTCTTAGATTTTGGTGGTTATTCTTGAGTTTTTAGTGTTTATTTTTTCTATTATAATATTTTCTGTTATTAAACCTTTACCCAATACGAGCATTATGCCCATTTTTTTAATATGCAGTGCCTGGTGCACTTGTTGTTGTTAATTGTGTAAACTTGGTTCACTCTTTCAATTTCTGTAATGAGAGACGTTTATGGTATATAACATTGAGTGGACTAGTATAAAATGAGAAATCATCTCCGGTAGAATTGAGTTTTAGTTGTTTTACAAGTATTATGGCATATGTTTTAAACAATTTTAGCTCGTCTAACTTGAATTGAGATTGGCTTTAAACACAAACTCAAAGTTAATAATATATAATGGGTTAAGATGGGCCGGCCCGGCCCAAGCTCGGCCCTTAGGAATTGGGCCAGGCTTGGGCTTGGGCCGAACCAAAAAAATTTTGCGGGCCTAGGCCCGGCCCAAGGCCCGAAGTTTTTAAGTGGGCTTGGGCCTGGGCTCTTCAGGGCCCGGCCCAACCCGGCCCATGCTCATCCCTACAGGGAGCAAACGGTAGAAAGAGGCAAAAAGAATGCTCAAAACATTGTCTTCTAGCTCTTGTCCAATTTATTATTTTTCGTGGGTTTTTAATTTTATATTTTTTTATTTTATTTTTGGGTTTAGAATTTTGTATTTTCTTTTTATATTTTTTAATTTTTTATATTTATTTTTCATTTAAATATAATATATATACATATACATATATATACAATATAAGATATATATAAATATTGTAAATTCATAAATATGTAAAAATAGGAAAAATATAGTAAATATAATATTTTTGTGATTTTATATTTTTCTAAATTTTTTTATTATTTTTCTGGAGTTTTTTGCTAATTTTTATTGTATTTTTAAAGTAAAAATATCCCAAATAATGGATTAATAAAATATATAAAATTAGTTTGGATACAAAATATAGTAAATAAGTCCCAAAATTACCCAAATCAATTTTAATATAAAAATATTTATATAAATAAAAGTATAAAATAGAAAAATATATTTTCGATTTTTAAAGGATTTTTATATTTTTCTAAAATATTTTGGGGTTTTTAGATTTTTAGGCTTTTTGTCTTCCAATTTTTATTGATTTTTTATCTGAAATTAAAATAGTACAAATTTACTATATATATATATTTTGGAATTTTTAGACGTGTTTTTATATTTTTTGGTATTTTCTAAGTTAAACAGGGGAATATATGTGCCTTTTTTCATTTTTAATAAATAGATTAAATGCAAAAAATGCTAAAATAAAGTATGGGCATAAAATTACATAGCATGAATCATATAACCCTATTTTTTTGGATTTTTAGGAGCACATTAGCTATATTTAATAAAATAGATAAAAGCATCAACAATGTAAGTCCTAGCAGGGGCCTATTTGTAATAAAAATTAAATTCCAAGGGCACATGTCCAAATTCGCTAATGTAATAAAATATTTATTAAATTTTTAAATATTGTTTTACAATTACAAAACGCGTCAGGGTACACATGCAAAATGCCCATCACGTGGGACTATACGTGACGCAACCTGGGAAGGATCAAAATGTAAATATGCAAAAGTCCAGGGGACTTCTAGTAATTTCTACAAAAATATATAGCATGCATCTAATTTTATTTGATTAAATGTGTACAAAACTCGTAGGGGTGTCCCTGTAATTTGCCCAGCTCATGTGGGATGACACGTGAGCAGAGCTGGACTGGACCAAATTGTAATTAAAGAATGATCAAGGGCCATTTTGCAAAATGTACAATTATTTTTAAATGCTAACTTTTATTTACAGGTCTATATATTAATTACAAAAATGTGGGGTTAAGTATGCAATTACCCCAATATAAGGCATTGATCGGGCAGCGCTGGCTATCTCACTTGCCACGTGTCGCTCATCCAACGACCAGTACCGCTTCATGGATCAACGGTGAAGATTAGATCGCCTCGAGCGATCGAACGGCTCTGACGCAGCTGCATCCTACGACTCAGATCAAAATTGGGGCACCTCCCCATATCCTACGGTAGAGAGGCACGGTCGAAGAACAGGGAAGAACCTTCGCCTGGGCGAGGTTCCTCCGATCAGATCTCGCTCCTCCGACGTTCATTGAAGCTCTGAGATGGCCTAAAAGATTCCTAGCAGTCTCCTCTATCTGCGGGGAGGCTCAAAATGCCCTGAAGTGCTCTAGCGCGCCACCACGAGCTCGAGGAAGAAATGGTGCCCAGGTATCTTGGAGTCCTTACAAAATTGAAACCTCTCGGGTTCCTTGGGCCTCCAACACCTATAGGAAGAGTAAGCAAAAAAATCGAGGGTGTTGGGCGTCTTTTGGGTGGAATGGGGAGAAAGGTGGTGCGGGCAGAGGTGCCTTCGGTGAGCGGTGGAGTGGGGCATTTGATCTCCAGATCCACTAGGGATCTGGTTGAAATGGGATGCCTGGGGTGTTGGGAAATAGAGAGGTTAGAGAATGGAGGTGGAAGCGGGGGTCGGAGACAGCGAGGTACAGTGAAAAGGGTTCCAATCCGGCAAACTAGGAATCGACCTAAACTTGCTAATTAACTACTTAAAACACGAATTAAAATGCATAAAAACGATCCTATGATTAAATCTAAGCTACTAAATGTAAAGGGGCGTAACTCTTACCTAGCCGGAGCCAAGGAACAGAGGTCGCCAGCGTGGGCGGCCTGGGTGCATCTCCTCTTACAACCGATCCAAGACCTCCATGGGACTCCTTCTGTCACAAGGATACGCGCTTTGGCCGAAGGTGGGGACTCAAGGATTCAGGGATGACCAAATTTACGGAAGGAGGATATCTTTATTTATAAAATAGAGCGGGCACCCATATTGATTGGGCTAAATCAAGGAATCGAGTGTATGTACAGGGGTTCCAAGATCTCGACGTGGATCTCGGATGAACGTGGAGCAAATCTCGTGAAGGAAGTGAAGGCGAAAGATAGACGTGGCGGTCGGGAAAAATGGCGGAAAATGCGGGGAAAGACAAGCAACTGTCCCAGAGGTCAACAGTCCACGCGCGCAGGAATTGATCCACGTCAGCCGAATAAAGACAAAACATGGGTATTAAAGAATAATTAATTAAAAATAATAAATGATTTTATTAATTTTCGAGTATAAAATAAAAAATGTTTATTATTTTATGTAGTATTTTATTATGATATTTATTTATCTGACTTTATTTATTAGTAGTATATTTTTAGCAGTTTATTTATATGTATATTCATCTATGTTTTGCATATTTTTATTTTTATTTTGTAATTTTTATTTTATTATTGGATTTTTATAAGTTGTGTCCCTATGAGATATTGCTATATCAGGTATGCCCCTCCATTTTTTGAAAAATCAGTTGTGCCCCTACCTTCTTGTAAAATTCACATTTCTGCCCTTTTGTAATATCAGTCATGCCCCTACTTTACCTTAATAGAAGGGTAGAATTGTGAATTTTACAAGAAGGTGGGGACATAACTGATATTCCAAAAAAGGGAGGGGCATAACTGAAATTGCAATATCTCATAGAGGCACAACTAATAAAAAGCCTTTATTATTTTATTATTTTATTTTATATTATTTTTATTTTATTTTTATGATGTTATTTGTACACTTAAATAAATAGATATGTATATTATGTAGGTATATTTATAGGAGTTTTACCAATGTTTTATGTACACATTTTTATTTTAATGTATTTTATTAAGTTTTATTTTGTTTTGTATTTTTAATAGATTACAAATAATATTTACAATATTATAAAAGGGATATTTACACCCATAACCCTGAGTAATCTCATAATTACCCCAGGAACCCTGCGCAAGCACGAATTACACCCATAACCCCAAATAATGTTTAACCCTTACATTACATAACCCTGAGTCAACTTCCATCCATTTTACCGTTAACTATTGACGGTATCCGTTATGTATTTTATATTTATACCCTTTAAGTTTCTATTATTTACAAAAAAGTTCATTTATCACATTTCTCCTCCACCTTATCCTCTTCCTCCTCCAAGCAGCACCCACCTCGTCCTCCAAGCAGCAAGCTCCTCCGACAACCTCCTCCTCTCCCCTTCGACCTCCAAGCAGCACCCACCATCCCAGGTCCCCCCGCCCCCTCGTGCCTCCGCCTGCAGCCCCCCCTCCCCCTCGTGCCTCCGCCTGCAGCCCCCCCTCCCCCGCGCGACTCCGCCTGCAGCCCCCCTCCCCCGCGCGACTCCACCTGCAGCCCCCCCACCCCCGCGCGACTCCGCCTGCAGCCCCCCTCCCCCGCACGACTCCTCCTGCAGCCCCCCCCTGCAGGCCCCCTCCCCCGCGTGCCTCCTCCCTCTGCAGCCCCCTCCCCCGTGTGCCTCCTCCGCCTGCAGCACCCCTCCCCCGCGCGCCTCCTCCGCCTGCAACCCCCCTCCCCTGCGCGCCTCCTCCCCCTACAGCCCCCTCCCCCGCATGCCTCCTCCGCCTGCAGCCCCCCTACCCCGCGCGCCTCCTCCCCCTGCAGCCCCCTCCCCTGCGCGCCTCCTCCCCCCTGCAGCCCCCTCCCCCGCGCACCTCCTCCCCCGCGCGCCTCCCCCTGCAGCCCCCTCTCCCCCGCGCGATGTAGCTAAGTACAAAGCCCCATATACCGCATCCATCTACTCGCCCAACCTAACTCTCTATCACATTAGCAAACCAGCAATGGCCGTGAAGAGTCTGCAATCACCTCCTCAAGATTAAAGTGGAGTCATCCTCCTCCTCCTCCTCCTCTTCCCGTTCAAGTACTTCAACACGCAGCTCAGCCCCACCAGCACCTCCACGATCGTTACCTCCGTCCTCCGCCGCTCCGCGAATCGCAACGTCTACATCGCCAACACCCGCGGACTCCCATCCAGCTTCTGCCTCTCGCAGCTCCTCTCGGCGTGCCACCGCACCGTATCCTCGGCCATAGGCTCCACCCACGCCAGCACCTTCCTCGCAGCCTCCCTCCCTCTCCCCACGGCAGCCTCACTCCCGTCCACCGCCCCTTCCTTGCCATCACTGCGGCCCTCAATTCCACTGGTAGCATCGCATACAGCTCCCTCCCCACCTCCTCGCTCACCATGTCGGGCGCATAAAGCATCCTCTCCGCCATCGAGATCACGTCCCCATACCGCAACTCCAGCCCCACCTCACCCACCGTTCCTGTCAATGCCTCCATCTCCATAACTGCCCATAACTTCTCGTCCAAATTCTGCTTCTTCGTCCCGTAGATCGGCCCCGAATTCATCACCATCTTCATTGCGGAGCTCCGCATTGCCAGACGCTCAAGCGGGCCGGATGCGCAGCTAGGGTGGATCCGGGGTAACTCGGCCCGAGCACGCGGAAGCGTCCGCGTCAGTCGGGGCTGACACATGGGAGCTCCGGCACCACAATGGCGAACATGGTGCACATCCGACCGAAGACAGTGATCATGGCGCGCGCCATGAGCTCTGCAGTTTTGCCGACGGTCTCCCCCCAGAGGGACTCGTCCTAGAGCCGATGAACGAGGCGCCGCTGAGCTACGAGCTTCTTCATGAAGAGTCCGGCGCCACGGGGGTTCTGCTGTGGAGGGGGTGACGGCGTGGTCAGGGGGCCACTGTAGTTCTTCCATCGTTGGAGCTTCCTTTCGGAGGCCTCCATCTCGGTGAGGGTTTCCATCTCGAAGTGGAGAGTGGCGATGCCGGCGGCGTAGCGTTCCATCTTGTGCATCTTCTTCTCGATATCGGGAAGGGAAAACCCGAGCTTGCGGTCGAAATCGGTCGAGGCGGACTTGAGGTCGGAGTAGACGTCCCTCCCCCGCTGCTCGGCCTCCTCCGTGAAAGTTCCCATCGTACTAGCTCCAGGATGGAACACACTTCCTCCTTCCTTCTTTTCTTTTTTTTTTTTGATTAACCTCCACCGTAGGATCATGAATTGGGTTAGATTAACTCAACTATCTGGTTGAGTTAACGAACGAAACTAACGGAAGGTTATGGGTGTAAAACAGCATGGTTATTCAGGGTCCTGAGGATAATTAGTGTTTGTAGAGGGTTTCTGGGGTAATTACCATATTACTCAGGGTTATGGGTGTAAATATCCCATTATAAAAATATTATTGAATAAATAATAAAAGAATAGAGTCCCTTTTTATTTATACATAAGTAAGAACATAGGTATTTTATCTATGTTTTCACATAGACTTAATTTATTTTATATTTTTCTTTTGGTTTTATTTTAATTTCATTATGCACATATATTATAAATAATTATTACAAATTATAAAAATATGAATTTATAAAAATAATGAATAATAATCGACTATTTTAATCGAGTCTACTATGCAAAAGGAGCCCAAAACCTAACATTCACACACTAAGTCCAAAAAATATGAAACCACTACCATTAAATATCTTATGAAAAGTTATATACAATTAGAGGTGATTTTGATATGTTTTGAATTTTTATTTGAAAGATATGGGTCTGTGAAGTTGGGATTTTGGTTTTTATTCTGTGTATAAAATGAACATTGTGTATTATTTTTGTACAAACTCAATTTTGTATTTTTATTTACATTATTATTTATAACTTTCATGTACAAAGTTTCTTTACTTGATGAATAAATAATAAAGAATAAAATAGGTGTCAAAAAATACATGAATAATGAATAAAAGAATTGGGTTTTTATTTTATTTTTGACCCTTATCTCCCCCTACTTTATTCCTTGTCGACCAACTCAATTCTTGACTTGGTCTCGAGGTTTAGGGTCATAAAATATCTTCGATATTTTATTCTTTTTATTTTCTTCTCTTTATTTTATAATTTTAACATTAAAAACTTATTTTATATACAAATAACACAATAAATAATGAATACTATTATGTACAAATTGATGCTATTTACGTGCATTAGATAGGGTTAAGGCCATATGATATGGAGATTCATCAGTAATTGACATCCAACGTAAAAAATAGTCGAATCTTTCAAAATGGATTTGAACAATAATCTATGTTGGGAAAAAGTTTCGTCATTTTTGTTATGTTTGATTGCTCTGTCTGGCTTTGTTGTTCTTTTCCATTTTTTCTTTCCTCTTCCTACAATGGCAAGGCCTTGTTCTTCCCAGCATGGAGTCCAAATGTTCTTTATGTTGTTTAAGGAAAATCATCATTGAGTTTCTCTATAAAAAAATAAAAAAAATCAGCAGCCATGACTCAAAAGCAACTCATACAATGGCATCAAACAAAAAGAGGAATCCATAGGTAAAACACACAAGCACATGTGAAACTATATAGAAAACAAGGGACTTGTAACATTAATCATTTGTTTATAAGGGCGTTTATGTGAACAATATTAATTATAATATATCCTAGATAAGCCATTTAATAGAGGCAAGAGATAGCTTCCATTTTTAGCCAAAACAGCTTTTTTTTAAAGATTGGACTTAAGTTTTTAAATAATAAAGTCACATCTTAAAGCAATGGTGTTGCTATCTCTACAAGTGATGAATTTAAAATTATAGCTGCCTTTTGAACATGCAGTGACTTGCTAATGCTGTCACCTTGCGGATCTTGAAACAAGCAAAAAAATGGGGAAGCATCTCAAAAGAGCACGATAGAATTTCAATATTCATTCTAAGAAAAATAATACCATATAAAATTGAAGAAATAAATTAAAATTTAATCAATAATGAAAATATTAATGATATGATAATCATTTCTTGCAAAATCAAATATCATCGACCATTTGCAATGGCAATAATGTATATGTGCTAATAAATAATTCAATCCCATCTGCCAACACCATGCAACCTGAGTTTAAACAGGAGACACATAGTCCCCACAAATCACATAAGTCAATCACTTAATACTCTAACATGATTTAACATCAACAAACAAACACATTGTTTCCTATCCTCGCCTGATGCAATGTATGTTAGCGCTAAGTCAACCACAATAGCCGATATTATTTAGGAGTAGTGTAGACAACCTGTCTGCAACGGTCAAATGACGGAAGTAATCATTTGCACGATATCTGAGTAGGGGTAAATCTTTTCTTGACCGTCAATGAACAGTATTTACTCATGTACATTTCTAAAAATATTTTATTTTTCAGTTAATTACTCGAAATTATAATATGTAGGATCTAGTATAATGAAATTTTTTGATGACGTTTATCTAATCAAAACATGAGTAGATGTCTATATTATGTAAAAACATCCGAAAAATCTAATTTTAAAATTGTAGGCCCGGTAATTTTGGGGGTTTCGAGTGTCCCCCTTGAGATTAGAACCCGGGTCCTTTAAGGTGCAGTCACATTACACTACCGTCATAAAGATTAAGAGAAAAATATAAATCAAAGTAAAATCATTATTGGTATATAAAGATTTTTGCACCGCAATGAAGCTAAACCAAATAGGTACACGTGAAAAAGTGGCAGAATATGATGAACCAAAGTTCGCTCAAAAAAAAATGAGAGGCACAAATAATTTGATAACATGATTGGATTGGAGTAAGCTACAATCAAATGGTTAGGAAGATGCTGTATGGACGGGTAGATTGATTGAAAAAATACATATGATGTAATGTGATATTATTTATACATAATTTTGATTACATTTATTATGATCGTAGATTTTTTATATTGACTTTTGTATTTGAAGATGATTAGAAATATCATAATAAATGGATCATGAAACCCATGCCGTTTTAATTCTAATATGATAATGTAACTAAAAATAGAAACTCCTTTAACAAAGTTAGTATGATGGATGTTTTTTGTGTGAATAACAACATTTAAATGGCCGAGAAGGTTGAAATGGTATGTGTGATGTGATATGTTATTGTTTATAAGATATATTAAATAGAGAAAAAAGAGCTTAATTCATGAAGTAAGTAATCTTACCTACTCCATGCTCATTTTTGGTATTTTCTTTATTTTTTGGAAAATACCACCATGGATTTTTATCACTATATCAACCTAATATGTCATTTCAATTTCGTCGAAAACAGGGAGTTCTATACAGTACATCTAGAACATGTAATTTTAACAACATTAAATTTGTTGTAATTGACTTGTTCTGGATAAAAGGCATAAGTGTTTCTGATGAAATTTGAATGGCATATTAGAGGTACATAGTTATGAAACTCCATAGTGGTATTTCTCCTAAAAATAGAAATTGCTAAAAATGAGCATGAAGTAGGTAAGGTTACATACTTCATAAAGTATGCTTTCTTTCCTCTATTAAACATATTTATGATAATAATAGGTTTTGGCGATTAGAGATATTATATATAATAAAAAAGGGGAAAACTGGGATAATTATTAGTTTCCCCCCTCCAACAAGGAAATGTTGCCTACAGATAAATATTTTTTTGCTTCACATAACTAGGGATGAAACGAATGTGAATATATTCGTATCTGATCCACTATCGTATTCGTTTTATACATATTTTGACATTCATATTCGTATTCGTTTTAAAATGGATGTGGATATGGGTATCACTTTGACATTCGCTAATATTCGCATTCGTATTCGTATATTTGTTTTGTACATAAGTATAAGTATAGTAATATGTTTATTTATAATTTGTGCGTAACAACATTTTATGATTGCTTTCACCATGTATTCAATTGTAGATGGGGGGGGGGGGGGGAAATAATCTTTCTTTAACAGATGATACATGAATATTTTCTGTGCATGAGCTCAATCTTATGCTCGAAATTACGTGATTATAACCTTTTGATCTCTTTTGAACCTCTTTGTCCCAAGTGACTTATCCAGGTTCATTTAAAACCAAGGTTTATCACTTAGGTTTATTGCAGACATTAGAAGGTGTCTTCTCAAGTGGGGTAAAGACAATACATTGAAGCTTAACATTATTGCTACTATAATGATCAAGCTGAAAAGGTTGCTAAATCACTAAACCACAAATATAATATATCCATAGATGTGGTAGATTTGATCGGTAAATGACCAATAATAGTCCAATTTCTTATCTTTGAGATGGAAAATCTGCAAGTCAGGTGGATGGTGGAGGCTATTGAGGGATGTGGCAAGACATAACATCTCGAGTATGGATACATCTCAACTTCCATGCCAAGAATAGAATGAAGGAATGTCTTGTATAATATTGGTTGTCAAAAGCAACTGTGTATTTTAAAGATCTAACCATTGATTTGCCTAGTAGAAAAACAACCATCCAATGATAATATCTCATTTTGTATGTGGGCTCTAGGATGCAATGATCTTTTGTGAGTTTTCACTATGTATGTTCCCGAGTGATATATCTTGGCCACAATATACCCTAGCATCAACAAATCCTTTAATCAGGTTAGCCCAAGAAGTAGAAGGATTGGACTGGAAAGGGATCAATAGAAATCCCTTTTGTGCTTTGTTGTAGCATTTGTGATTAATCATGTTTTTATGGTATTTTGATTTGTCATTCATGTATTCCACCTATCGCTTTACCATGGCCCAAAGCATGATTGAGTTGAAACGATGGAAGGCAGTAGCAGGAGAGGGATATAGTGATGATCATAGGTCTGCCTCACAGTTTACCGGATGAAAGCCAGGAGGATGGGAAATAGTGATGACGATAGGTTAGCCTCACATTTCTCAGATAAACGAGGTATTTGACTTGGGACATCTATAAACATGAAAAACGAATTGTTTTATTTATTTATATTTTTTTATTTTCTCTTTTAAGATTTTACATATATTACTCAGATATGTTATTGACAATTCACTTGAACACATAAAGAGGATGTACCCTGACCTTACTAATTCTTCCTCCTTGCCTTTTTTGCCCACCGCGAAGTGCGGGTATACTCACTAGTCTTTTCTATTACAAGAACATCTGAGTATCTATCATTCATAGAGCAACAACATGAGAGAGAGAGATCGTGAAGGAACATAGAAGAACAGAAGAAAACATGTAGTTGCAGAGAAGAGAACAAGAGAAGCACTAAGAGATGAGAGATTCAAAATCATTGTCATGGTCCCATTCATACATTTCCTCTATTATTTATAGTTGTATTACACCCACAACTACCATCAACTAACTACAACAAACTATATGTATAAATCCGAACCCGATTCCCTGTCATTTCTATTTTATACATACTTTGATATTTATATTGGTATCCATTTTTAAATATGATAGTAGATATGATTTTCTAAGAGTTATGCTCCTTTTAGATTTTGTAATATTAGTTATATTTTGCAATATCACTTTTGTTCTTACCTTCTTGCAACGATATCACTTGTGTCCTTACGTTATTTTAGCCATCAACTGGTGAATCAAAACATAGTTTATTCAAACTAATGTCCACGTAAAGATTTTGTTAACATTTATGCCTCTCTTGTAGTGTTAGCAAGAGGTTATGGCAGTGGAGGGTAAGATCCGGCGAGCTCCCTCGAATCCCTTCTTGGAGCCCTTGACCAGATCCTTCAACAACATCCTCACTGCGCTCATGAAGAACCTCTCCTCGATATTCTCTTCTTCTAGCAACCACTTTCAATTTCTTCTTTTAGGTTGTCCTCGACCCTGCTTTACCATTGCCTAGCACCACAACCCTCTCGCCCTAAGCATCAGCAAGTCCCAAGAAGTCTTATACGCTTCTGCCCTCTAGCTCCTCCAATTTCGTTCCAAAACCCTCGCCCTCAAGCTCTCCTCTATCACCAACCCCTGGTTACATCAAGGACCTCCTAGAGATACGTCGATGCCTCCCTTCTCCCTAGCCTTCGTCACCCCTTCCCCACTACCCCTAGCCTCGCCCCATCGGATTCACCCGACTTCCCCATCCCCTCTCCCAGACCGTCAGACCTCCCTTCCCCATTCCTAATCCCATCTCCCAACCTCTCCACTCCTGCATCTAGCTCGTCCGATCTCCCACTCCTCTGCCCTCACCCTGCAGCAATCGTGTGTTGTCCCAGAGGAACTGAAGAATGCCAACCAATTGCGGAAGAAGATGCAGGCGAAAAATGGTGAACCGAGATCTTTAATCCCGTCTATTGATTCCTTTACGATGGCATAACTGATTACTTCGTTGGTTAGCTCAAATCCGACATGGGGCACTTCTGATCCCACGAGGTCTCCATAATTGGGCTCGTGACCAAGTCCTGTGTCATCGAGCCACATCACATCTCTTGATCACATCCTACGAGGTAGGGGGCTATAGGGATGCAACCGAAGAAAGAAGAAGATAAAAGAAGAAAAGGAGGAAGAACAAAAAAATACATGTGTAACATAGATTTTCTTTCTAGTTACATGTGTGTTCAAAAGAACGCTTTTTCGTAAGGAGGATGGATAACAACTAACCCAAGGGACACAAGTGATAAATGTGCAAGAGCGTAGGGGCAATTGATATTTGCAAAAAAAGAGAGGCATAATTGATATTGCAGAATCTAATATGGACATATTTGTAGAAAAACATTATAGATATCATTTTGATATCTGCAATACTCTCATCTAAATTTGAATATCCATTTTAATATACAAATATATATGTGTGTATTTATTTATATGTAGAAAAAATATATTTGATATATTTGTTAGAATAGGAACCCATTGTTAAATTGATTCTCAATTAAGATCTTCATTCTACAAATATAACAAGGACGAATATGAACTTTCAATTTAAGTTTAACGTCAACATAAAACGATCACGTAAGCTTATATGGAAGCTCGCATTTGAGAAAAAAATTTAAGATCATGGTTACATTTGAAAGATGACGTCTAATTGTAATTTTCTGCATAGCTGGGACCATTTTTAAAATTACCTCAATTCTTATTAAATAAATACTATATTGGTTCCTTTTACATGTAAATTGTCCAATGTATAAAAGTTAATTTAGGAAATATTTTTTCCAACTATATTATATATACGGTGTCGTCACATCCGTCGATTTTATATATCCACGTGTCTGCATCAGGACCTATCCACGTCGTCCCCAAACCACCAACCAGTCCACGTAGTAGTATAGTACCAAGAGACGAAGAAAGCGCACAGACCAACCACCACCTTCACCTCCACCATCTTTCCGCCATCCCCAAACTGCCCCTCCCCTCCCCGACATTCCCCAGAAATGCCACCTCTCCCCTTCTCCGCCGCCGACGACAGCCCTAAGAAGCTCCACCGCCACGCCCCCGCCGCCCGCCGACGCCCCTCCGCCGCTCTCGCCATCTCCCTTCTCCTCTCCCTCGCCGCCGTCGCCCTCACCGCCTCCTCCCTCCTCCGCCCCCCCGCGGACCGTCACCGTCTTCCGCTGCGGCCGCGACATCGACACCCTCCGGACCTTCCGCTCGTCCTCCGCCGCCGCCGCCTTCGCTGCGTCGAGGCCGAAGCTGCTGGGGTTCGTCGGGATCCTCACGCGGTTGGATTCCGCGGAGCGGCGCAGCGCGCTTAGGACCACCTGGTTGCCCGCCGATCCGGACTCGCTCGCGGAGTGAGTGGCGATCGCTGATCCGTATTCTCTTTATTTGGAAAGATCGGATTTTTTAGATCAGGTGGTTCGTTTGGGGGTTTTCGTATGATTTCTATTTCACATTGTGACAATGTGAGAAGGGGTGCTTCTTTGAATCCTCTTTATTTCTTTAGCTTATGGTACTATGAATCAGTTGATATATGCCGAGTCGTTCTAAGATGGATTATCGCTGTGATATTTAACTTCTGGTATCTCCAAGAAAGAAATTTAGTAGAATGGATTAGAGGGACTGGTCGCTTAATAGTCGGTATCTGTTTCTTGTTTAGTAGATACGTGTAGTCAGCTTTACTGAACGCCTTCCCATAATGTGAATTTTACTCTTCAAGATCTTATATTGTAGCACACTGATCTTATATTCGAACATTGAGAAAGGTAAGAATTAGCTGGTGTATTTGTCTGAAGTCGGGCAACGGCATTGTGTCAAAAATCTTTTTAAATTGATTAGGCGTCTTGCGGGTGGTTACCTTCTCAAGGTGGGGATTTGCCGTGGTTAGACGTGGGTGGTTAGAACAGTTGCAACATGAGTTTAATTACATGGGCACCAAAAAGAAGCTTAAGTAGAACACTGCCCACAAATCTCGCAGTTGAAATGTCCAAGCATACAACAAATAATGGCTTTGGCATCACACTAGTGGTAATATTAACTGAGGCTGCTGTTTATTCCCGTGGGGCTTGAAGCTCTGCACTTTGTGACATTTGTTATATCTTCAATTCATCTGGCGAAATAACACCCAACCTTGTCTGGAGGTTTTAGATTCGACCCAAATGGGGCACCTGAGCTCTATGATGTATTTATCTTGCTAACATACACCTTGCAACTGAAGACATATTGTTAAACTTTAATTTATAAAGGAGTATTTGTTAATTGCTACCTGTTTTTACAGCTTGGAGCATGCTACAAGGTTTGAGTTTTAGATTTGTTATTGGGAGGCCAAGTGATAAAAAGAAAATGGTGGACCTGAATAAGGAAGTGGAGAAATATCATGATTTTTTGTTAATAGATGTCGATGAAGAAGCTGTAAATCCTCCTTATAAAACGTAAGAGTGAATCATGAGCTAGTTTTACTCGCAACAAATTTTGCATAGTCATTTTCACAGTTGTGTCTCTGTTCTCCCTCATTAGGTTGGCATTCTTAAGAGCTGCATTTAGTTTGTTTGAAGCAGATTTTTATGTAAAGGTAGAAGATAGCATTTACTTGCGACCAGGTATATTTCGAATCCCAAATTAGATTGATAGTCTTCAATTTAAAGTGTTACATTGTCTTTTTCATGGAAAATGTAATGTGGATGGCACATTTTCAGATCGTCTTGCTACCCTTCTTGCGAAGGATCGGCCCCATCCTCTGACATATATTGGTTGTATGAAAAAAGGTCCAGTGATCACAGATTCAAATAGTAAATGGTAAGTCAGTTAAATCGTGCCAATAAATTTTCTTTCCATAAATAGGTGTGTTTCATAGTGGGAGATATGATAACTTTAGTGCACTTGTTTTACATGCGGAACTCTAGGTATGAAGGTCAAAGCGATTTAATCGGCAATGAATACTTTACGCATGCTCATGGTGCTATATATGCTCTATCTGCAGAAGTTGTATCAGCAATAGTAACTGCCAAAAATGATAGGTTTGTGGTTTTTATATAATTAATATTTTGTTGCACAGTATGAATTTACATATTGTGAAACAATGCTACCTTATCATGTTTCATTTTCTACCTTTTTCCCATAAATTCTTTGATTTTTTAGACGCCCTTGCTCCTGTGCAATAATAGTTCCAGGTTTAGAATGTTTTTAACAAGTTTTATGTTGATCATTTGAAGGGTGTGTACTTTTTATCAACGTATAGATAAAGTCAGAATTTGATGCATATGGTATCCGTTGAAAGTAGTTTAGATGCATTCAGTTGAAAACTTGTTGAAATCGGTACCAGCAACAATCACCTTTTATCCATCTTTCTTAGATTCTGAGTTTTGCGGTTAAATGAATTGTAATAGTTCAAACACTTTAGGGATTCTCCTTTCAAGAAAGCTATTCAAATTTTATGAGCTACCTTTCCCAAAACAATAGTAAGATCGAAATTTTAAGCTGTGCTCTCAGTATTGTAAAGTTTTTTTTAAAATTTTAGTCATAGAAACAAGATAAGGATATGACCATAATATATAAACTCAACCACAAAGTTCTCAAAAGCTCTGGATACCGCATGTGCAAACTGATAAATGTAATGCTCAAAATTTTCCAATCAGTGATACTCAGGCTTGCTGATCTGAAATGGATGTGAACATGGCATGTAAATTGACAACTGAAAATGAAGCGTTTACTCTTTTTCTCGCTGGCAACTGTCAAGCACAGTGTTTTATCTTGTTCAATTAGCATCCAAGCCTTGTTAGTGATAGACCACAATCTATTCTTTCAGTTTACGAATGTTCAGCAATGAAGATGTAACCATTGGGTTATGGATGCTGTCTATGAATGTTCGTCATGAGGATAACAGAGCGACCTGTGAGCCACAATGCTCCCCCACTTCTATTGCAGTCTGGGATATGTCAAGGTGTTCAGGTAATTCGATTTGGTATATGTATGATGCTAATTTCAAGTAGAATACCCTCAAACCGCCAAAGAAATTAAACACGAAAAGAATGCATGTGTAGTAATCTTTAAACTTGTGGGGTGAGAGATATTTTTAATGGGTACACGTGTGCTCTTATGTTCTTTCACTGTTAACTGTTGTGCACCACTGTTATTGTAGCCTTCTATTAGATGAACCAAACCTTGATTTCTTCAAACCATGTCTAGTTAAGAAAAATGTAACATTTGTGTCCATCCTTCCCCATCATCTTCTTCCTTTATCTTGCTGCCTCCTTGGTAGCATGACGATATGGGCTGCCATGAATTGGTGGTGGAGGGGACTTGGCACGAGGAGCATGCAGTTGGCAACATGGACGAGAGGGGGCAGTGGCTGCGATCAACTGGGGACAGTGGCGGTGCACAACCACGCTAGGTGATGACAATGTGTAATGGTAAGATGCGCTATATCTGGAGAGCAAAGGAGTGATGAGGAGGGTCTGCGAGGAGGATCGGAGATGAGGTGGATGTGTGCAGCGGGGAGAGGATCGTGGATGGAGTAGAGGTGGGCGGCAAGGAGGAGGTTGGGAAAGTAAGGAAGAAGAATAAAAAATTATGCATGTACCCCTCTCGTTTCTTTCTAATTACGCTTGTGCATGCAAGTTAATGTCCGTTTGGAAGGGTAGCGGATAGCAACTAACCCGAGGAGTGAATATTAATGGCCCAAAAAGGTAGGGGCGTAAGTGTATCTGTAGAAACTCAGAGGGGCACAAGTATAAAAATCCTATATTTTAAGGGATGCAAGTTGATCAAGAAACAAAACATTCCAGTCTCACCTCCATTATGTATCGAGACATTAGGAAACTACTCACATGGCAGCTCACCCGCTCAAACTTCTATAGAGCCTTCTAATGGCAAAATCTCAAAACCAGTAACTTGTGAGTTCAAACACCGACCCATCAGAAACATCTTACTCCCTTGCAATGAATCCTTGAGGCTGTCCCTGCTTCCGATCCTGTGGGTGTCCTTCGACATATGATTAATGTTTTTCTTGTCAACGTGACTGAACACTCATCTTTGTTTTTTTTTCATCAAAAGCAAAACTAGGCTCTCTGCACTTCTGATGCCATGTGTGTCACTGGTCACACACTAATAATCTCTTTTGTCAGTGGAGTTGAACACTCATATCCGGGAATGTGACCGCATGAACCCTTATACACCTATGTGGTAAGTGTGCTAAGCCGCATTCTCCATGCAGGGCATTAGAGCGCGATTTTAGCCACATATTCAATCTGCATAGCTGCATATTTAATCTGCATTCTGGATAGAACAGTGTAACTTGGACTTTAACAGTTGGTTTAAGAACTTACTAAATTTAGTTAGTAATTTTTGTAAGCTGTAATAAGGAAATTATTGCTTATATTTCAGGTCATGTTTGGTACCCACTTAATGATTTAGTGGTAGTACAGTGTGTCTACCACGCAAAAGATCCCGGATCAAATCTCACTTTTGCAGGGGTTGTGTTATGTAGTCGACGACCAGCGTAAAAAATAGTCGAATCTTTCAGCATGGATTTGAGTAAGAATCCATGTAGCCGGGCCTACTTATAGTGGGAGAAGGCTTAGTACATTTTTTTTATTTCAGGTCATGTCTACATGGTTCAAAAAATTATGTTGCTGTACAACACCTCGTATTCCTTGCATTGTCCCCATAGTATCGCTTAGTCGTGATAATGCAGATAAATGTCTAAATGACTTAGCGTGTCACGTTTCTAGATCTTGACAATTTGTACTAGTTTGATTCTTCTAGTTCGCCAATAATAGCCAAATCTCATGAAACCGCCAAAATATCCGCTTGTCCTAACAATCTTTGTTGCACCTAACTATATAACTTGTATAAGATTGGTATGCTTTATGAGTTGCTTGTGGTTTTTGCAGGATTGTGTGATCCTGTAAAGAAGCTGAAACAGCTTCACAACAACACAATTTGTTCGAAAAACCCTACAGTTCCAGAAGATGAAAAGCGATAAATCAAAATGTCAATCTCCCGAACCCTGAATTGTTTCATCAGATTCTCGTGTGCCCTTTGCAGTGTTTCAGTCGCTTACACATACTGTCGTGGCAAAGTTAAATATACAGCACTCCAACACGAGCTTTTATTTATTTTCTGTGAGATCATTACTTCGAGTTGTGGCTGCCCTCCATGTAATTGTGCATTTTTTTTGGCGTTCCTTGTATAGTCCCTTGTATCCTCCATGTCAAATTTAACTTATTTGAATATGAACGGATTATTATTCAGACGTATTCTTCATCCTGACAATTTTGTGATCTTTGGATCTTGAATACAATTACAAACTTTGCCTTCATTGCCTCAGTTGTCTGCGATATCATTTTGCATGTTTTAGAAACTTGGAACTATTGCTGTTAAAGGGTAGTTTTTTTTTCTTTTTCGGAAAGGACTTAGGGTTTGTTGAGGATTTGTCATTGTGAATTCACAAGCTCATCCAACTTGAAATAGGTTAACGGAATCTCTCCAGATGAACCCATTTTATCTTGTGCAAACACTTTCTAAAAAAAAATTGATGTGTGACATTTTTTAGAATTGGGTGATTGTTTGAGCTCCTTTGGCTACAGGGATGAAGTTGCCTAAGCTTTCATTACCGGTTAGCGGCCTGGTATGGAGAACCTAGATCAACCTTTTTCTCTACTGTTCCGGGAAAGGTTCAAACCAGTATTTTGAAAATCAGATCAGATCGGTTGATTCTAGACCGGTCCGATTAACTGGTTTATGGTTTATGTCGGTTTGATTCAATTATTCAAATTTTAATTAACATGATCGGTTCAACTTTTTTTTGACCGGTTTTGAACCACATTTAATTTTTAAATTATTTAAAAAATTTGTTGGTAATGGGAGTTAAACCTATGACCCTTGGTTACCGATTTCAAACTACTAACCAATTATACTAACACAACTTTGCTTGTGAGTTTTAAATATAACTAAACTATTATCATGTTATAGAGCATCTAGTCCAAATAGTGTGTGTGTGTGTGTGGCGTGTGCGCGTGCGCGCGCGCTTGTGATTCCCGTCTTGGTGAGTTTCTAAGGAAGGAAAAAAGAGCAAGGCACTAATATAAAAGCTAGAAGAGACTTCTTGGAGCTTCGGTCAGACATCTGCGCGCGAGTAGGTTCAAAAAGGTGCATGAGTTGGCGAGGTTCACAACTTGTAGAGTTTACCCTCTTCAAAAGAAGAGGTAATAGCAAGTCTCCCTCGAGAGTGGGATGAACGATAGAATGTAGCAACAGGTGAACTACTAGAATATATTGTTGATCGATAGCAGTAAATATGTGGATTTTTTGCACCTGCAAAATGCCCGCACAACAAAAAAAACATCATTCTAGATATTTTGCCTTATATAAAAACGCACAATTAGGACGAGCATTTGAAGAATTTGAAGTGTTCATTTGTGTGAAGCTTACAGGATTCTAATTCATAAAAAAAGTGGTCTGTAAATTCAGTATTCAAATTATTTCGAGCTTTGACTTTGAATATTTTTTTTGGATTTCGTTTATAGATTGTTTTCCCCAAACTCTATCAAATGATCCCAAGATAGGAACTCCAGGCAGTTAAGTTTGAAAACCCCGTGCATTCGGGCAGATTCACTGTAATAAATGAATGCCTTTAAAGATAGAATGCATTTCAGTATATTAGCAAATGAGCGAGCTCTAAAGAGAGAAACAGAGGATGGATGGACGATGCAGATTACGACAACAAATTATCCACTTCTGCGAAAATCAGCAATACAACAAGACAAATTTCAGGTGGTCCAACAGGTTTTCAATACATGGTTATCCACAAGCCAAAGTTATTCGAACAAATGATCGTGTTGGGGAGAGCGTAAACGCAACGTAGCAGAACCTGGAGTTCATCAATGATAAGAAGCTACAGAGGCTGGAGTTACACTGGCGATGAGTAGAGGCCAGAATTTCGACTGGGAGTGTGAAGATGGAGGAAACTGAAATCCACCAAATGCGAGAACCAATGATAGGAGATCGACAACTTCAAATTAGATCATGTTTTCTATCTTCAGATAGGCCTTCCACCCACAAGAACATCCGGTCGATCATACTTGGTCTGGCTCGTCCCTGCACAACCCTCTTGATACTTTTGTCCATCATTTTGCACCAATAAGTTTCTACCAAAAAGCAATTAGAAAAGTGGAAAATATGTGTTTTGGAATGCTTATGCTACGAAAATTCGATTGTCAAGTATAGGCCTTGACAGCCATAGGAAAACATTTCACTGTTGCACTTCCAAGGAAGGGGTAGAGGGTTTGCCATGCACATCCAGATTCCCTAATGACATACCTCCCTCCTCCCTCCAGAGAGTCCTGCCACTAGTTTGTACAAACTCAAAAACCTGAAGTTTAGGATTACATAGCAGTTCTAAATTCTAATCACATAGATGATGTTCAGAGCATTTCTAATCAAATCTACTTGAATTATTACAACTCTTGCCAATCTGGACATTGAAGTCACTCCGCATCATCTTCATTGGAATAAGGACAGAAAAACTGATCTTGGCTCACAATGTGTTATTCGCGTCGTAGACAACATTTAATTCGGCATCAGACATAAATTCCAGTAGCCAGTAACAGGAATAAAGATCCAAAACCCTGCAAAAGGGGTAACTGTTAAACAAATTGCAGATTTTACATCAGCTTGATCAATAACCAAATCTATAGCTATTACAATAAGTATCCTGAATAGGGGTTGGATTATTTTTAAAAAATGGGCAATTCGCAAGATGAAAAAATAGACGATATGAAGATAACATATGAAATTTGGAAATAAAGACAAGATGGTGAAGAAAAGAAGAGATCAGAAAATCTGTTCCGCTCAATATTAAGTATGAAGCATCTTTTTTCATTTCCATTTTATCCAGAGGACACCAATCCAGATGAAATGAAGCATCAAAAATGCTAAGTTGATTAGTTGGTCAACCATATTTTTTTTAATCCAAAAAAAAGAGGGAAACGCATGTTACCGGTGCCCACCCCAAAATATATTAAAGCGGTAAAACTTACAGAAGCCAGGTCTCGAAAAGAGATCTGACCAAGGATTGGTCAACCATGATATTGTCTGATAAAATGTGTGGACTGAACTTGACCTTTTTGAAGGACATACGTGTATCCGCAAATTCTATTCTAATAGACGTCTGTACATTTGAACGAATCCGGTGTTAATTTAGATAGCCACCAACAGCCCTTAGATGAGCATAGTTAATGCTTCTTTTACTCACCAAGAAAAATGATGCAACACTAGCAGTGACAAGCTCATTTTGCAGACTCCGGTTTCTTCTCGATACCGTAGCTTCATAGCTGCAAATCACCCAAAAGAGCAAATTAAAGTTCATTAGTAAAATTAGTTCTGAGGTTGTAAAAGTTAAGTAGCCGTTAGATCAAAAACCTCATGGCGAAGAAGAAAATGATATTTGATGAGCATAAAAGGTCCAAGGTAGAATTTTAAACAGCATGAAATGCCTATCAGATCACTTATGAGAAATATGAACCAAAGATCTCAAAAGCATATAATAAAAGAGATAAAATAGGCCATTGTTGAATTGTGATAAGAGCACCGATCACATCCTGAAGTGTTAAACTGTTGATGCAGAAACTTCTAGTTCAGCTAACCCATGATGCCCAAACATCAATTTCAGTAAAATAATGGAAAAGACTGGAAGACCATCCAGTAACAATATATCCCCCCCCCCCCCCACAGACACACACACATTAAATATTTGTATGGTACCATATGAGGGCTTCTTTATATGCATTTTCAAGTATGTGCCTTAATTATTTAACTTCTAACACTACCAAACAAATATGTGTAATGGCACCATAGGAGGGCATCTTTATATGCATTCTCAAGTACATCGCTTAATTATTTAACTTCAAAACTGCCAAACAGATGTGTAGATCACTGGAGATTTCTAAGGCGAGACTCTTGGTTTTACAGACCGAAGTACCCCGTAGGATTTAAGCTCAAAGTAACAAAGTTAATCAAAATAAAAGCATATCGAGCAGTCTTTGCATATTGAATGTAAAAGTAAATAGGTGTCACAAAAGTGAGGCTACATTGTTGAAGTGAATGGGTGGTCACAAAATGTTTTCAGCACTCAATTGGCTTAGCATGACCCGATAAATTTTATGGATCAGGATGCTTCTTGAAATTAGATTTAGTAGTAGTATGCTAAAATTAAATCAAAGGATATCATTTTACGGCATCTGCATAGGTTTTATAGAAAAGTGTTCATGACCCAGTAAATTTCATGGAGCGGGAAGCTTCTTGAAATTAGATGAAGAGTGGTATGCTTAAATTAAGTCGATGTCATGTTACGGCATCTGCATAGGTTTCATAAAGAAGTCCCTATTCAAAAAAATTATGATATGCTGTGAAGGTGAAGTTAAGAGAGAAGCTATCAAAGGATGTCATTCTAAAGGCATCTGCATTGGTTTTAAGTAGAATTTATTGTCTAACTGCCATATTACTTCCCTAGATTGTATATACTTGCTGTCTTGCACCAGCATATCCTCGTACTGTGAGATCAAAATTACCTATTTCCACTATAGAAACATGAAAGATATTTTTCGTCTCTGGGGCTTTGAAAAACGGCCAAACAAGCTACTACAGTTTCCACACAAGGAATAAAAACTATGGTAATTTACATTTGAGGTCCCCATGTATGTATCTATCTCAAAATGGGTCCTCATGTTTCAAAAGTAACACCTTAGGTCCTGACCACTTTTTATCAAAGAAAGAATCCAAACTTTTTATCAAAGAAAGAATCCAACACCGCCTAAAAAATGGAGAAATGGACAGAACTGCCCATTTGCAAGACCTCGCCATCTTCTTCGCCGAACCAAGGCTGCAGTTGATTCAAAAAACGTTTAGTAGTTGTAAGTGTAACAAGATTCTTTGCATATGAAACCAAATTCAGCATGGATGAAGAAAGGATGGGACCTGTAACATGCATAACATAATTGTTAACAATATCAATTTCCTTGGCTTATTTGTCTATAACATGCAAATCTCAATTGTGTGTAACCTGTAATGCTCGATGTGCTCTAATCGGGCCTCATCTAGTGATATTGTCTTCCTCATGGTCAACACCCCCTCTGACATCCGGTCTCTCGTGCTCGACTCCGACTTCTTCCTCTCTCTCCCTCCTGGTGACATCATCGTGGATATGACCAGCAACAGCCCCGCCCTCGGTCGGGAGATCGTCTATGAGGCAAGATTCTGGGTCTGCTCGACCACTAATGTTTCTGTGCCCAGAGGTGATACATGTGCCATTGAGGGAAAGCTTGCGATCTTTGCAGGTGGAGATAAAAAGATCATCCGGCGGCTATCCCCCAATTAGAGTTCATGGGGAAGGTGCACATGTGGGGAAAACCAGGTACATGCAGAGCTGTAAGATCGCCAACCTGATAGTTGGGGTGAGGAACGTTCTGGGGATAAGCGAGGTTCTAGTGTTCGCAAAAGCGGTGGGACTAGACATGGAGGGGTTCTTCAAGACCATGATGAGCGGCTCCACTCCTGAGGACGAATGTGAGTGAGATATTTGATGAGAGATTGGGACAGGGAGACTGCATGCAACACTCCTATGCAGAGCCGTCCACAAAAAATGACAGTCCAAAGTATCATAATCCTTGGAGAAGTCTACTTTCAAAATCATAGCCTCCTTGCCATTGCGCTCCAGTCCGAAATAATTTCAAAGGCCATCACCAAACTATTCCCAATCTGACGGCCCGGGACGAATGTCGACTGCACAGGGGGAGACGAGGTAATCAAGGACTCTACTGAGATGAACCGCTAAAACCTTCGCAACTATGAGATAAATGGCATTCGAGAGTGCAAGCGGTCAATAGTCCTCGATCCTCTCCGCTGACCCAGTCTTGGGAAGAAGAAAAATCAACGCCTTGTTAAGCTTATCAAACCCTGCATTGCACCAGCAGAACTCCTCCACTGCCTCCAAGACCTCACCGCCCACCAAGTCCCAAAAAATCTTTATAAAAGCAAATCGGGAAGCTGTTCGGACCCGACACTCCCTCAGCATTCAAGCTTCACAAGGCCGCCTTAACCCCCTCTAAGGTAATCTGCAATGTCAAGCTATCTGCATGAGCCGAAGCAAGGCGCGAAACCCCAAGACCACTCCATCTCCAACGTCTAGAAGCAGACCGTCCCAAGAAAACATGATAATGAGCGGCGAATGCACTGCCCAGTTCCCTATCTCCCTCAACTCTGTTGCTGTCGATAATCATCTGAAAACATTGGTCATGCGCCTGCCACTAGCCACCATATGGAAGAAAGCGGTGCTCGCATCTCCCTCCTTCAGCCAGGTAAGTCACGATCTCTGCTTCCACTCCGTGATATGCTTCCTATCTTCCTCCCCAACAACTTTTTGGGTGGTCGCCCTTAGCCCCAATTCCTCACCATCAAGTTGTGTGCCATCCTCAATTCCGTCAAGTCTTTAGATCTCCATCTCCACCAAAGTCCTACGAGCTCTCCTAGTTTATCTAACTTCGTGCTTATACGTATAAAGCCTCTAATGTAGAACAGATAGCTTCTCTGCGAACCTCCACGTCGTCAAACCCGAAACAGTTGAGGAGGACAGTGGGAACTCACCATATCCCTGAAGGAGTCTTCCAGAAGCCAAGCACGTTCAAACCTGAAAAAACCCCTCGTCAGATACTGGTCACTGGAATCCCAAATCAGAGGGGTATGATCCGATCTAGCGCGGGGTCTACTCGAAGCAAAAGAGAGAGGAAATGCTTCCATGAACTCTGTCAATGCAAGAAACGGTTTATGCGTGAACGGGACCCCGAAGTCTGCCAAGTGTATTTCGTATCTGCAGCATCTAAAACCTCCAGCTCCAAGTCGTCAATCATGTCAGCAAAGTCAGAAGAACCCTGGTCCTGGCCCCCCGCAGTTACGAACGGTCAAAAGAGAGCAACGAGACATTAAAAGCTCCCCCAACAAGCCAAACACAATTGGGGAAAGCACCTCTCGCAGCACGGATATCCGCCCAAAGTTCATGTCGTAGCGTCGACTGACAAGGACCATACGCCGACGAGAAGGCAAAGAGAGCCGAAGTACTGGAACACTCCAAAAGAACCGAAAGGACATAGGAGCCCTTCACCTCCGACCGAAACCGAAAAGACGAGTCTCTCCAAGCAACAATCTGACCTCTCGAACTCCCCAAGGCATCAATCACCCGAAAGCTCGAGAGAGCATTCGTACCAAAAGAATTCCAAACACCCGCATCGCAGGAACCTAGCTTAGTTTCTTGAAGAAGAACTATATCACAGTCCCACTCCACAAATCCCCCCCCCCAAGCCCTTCCTTTTTCAGGGTCATCCAGACCTCTTACATTCCAAGAAAGGACCTTCATCTAGAAACAGCCTACGCACCCACAAGCCTCATGGCTCCAGTTATTTCCGTCACTTGGGACTTGCGCTCTGAAATAATATGTTCCTCCCCATTGGTCACTTTTTGCTTCTGCTTTCCCTATACCTTTTTGCGGTTCCCTTTCCGTTTTCCGAACAAGAAAGGTTGTTGCCTCCTACCGACGAATCTTCATTCTTCATTTCCTCTTCGGAAGTAACAATTATGCGCAATGTACCCGTAGCTTCCGACTCGGCACAAGACTCTTTATGCGGAGTCCTGGTTGAAAGGATTTTACATTCAGAAGGTTGCCATCCGAAAGACGCGTTGTCCAAAAAACCCAGTGATACAATCCAGGAAGAGAGGCCCTGGGGAGTGTCTTAAAGGGAACGGGGATAAGTCTCTAGGAGTAGCACGTTGGTGGTTCAGATCCAGTAAAGAAGGCCCAATGTCAGTAGCATCTACAAATGACCTACATGGTCATACCACAACTCTGATATCCACAGTCGAACCTCCATCTTCTTGCCCTCATGTTTCTTTTGCTTGTGCACAGCCCAAACCCACGACCACTGCAGGGCATGACTCTCGACGGTGTCCAACCTTGAACCTTCCCATATTTAAAACAACGCAGTGCCTGCGAGCAGCTCGACGCAATGTGTCCCGCTTTGCCACAGCGGAAGCACCGACGTCCATTCTTGCAATGGGATACGGAGATCCAACCTTCTCCCGCTTCGTAAGTAGCGATCAACAACGCTCCATTACGACGACGGTAACCTCTGACACGATCTTCCAACGCACCAAGTCCCGACGATCTCCCTCCCGGCGAACCCTCTCTCGTCGCATTCTCCAATCAGCCTAAATAAAATCCTAATTAACTTCTAATTTGACTCTAACTAACATTATAAATCAGAAATGATGATATTAGAATCAATCTCAATTTATATAACGTAATGAAAAAAAATACTGACCAATTAATTTAACTAATTACGAAAAAACCCAATTTTGAAAGATAATCAAGTTCTTGATTGCATACCCTCAATTTAAGTTTGTATGCATCAATTCTCCATTGTTTAAAAAAATCGCCTCCTGACGAATTGCTTGATCTTCGATCCGTCGTTAGAGAATTCCATCTGAAATCCATTGGTTCATCTTCCCAAATTGAGACAATTTCCTTCCAATCCAGCGTTGTATTTATTGATTTTCTCTGTTGAGGGGTATGGTTACAATTTTTCTACCCATTCACTTACATAGTCCCCTCTTTCCAAGATTTACTCTATTTTAACATGTTGGTAAAAAGGTTTCTATATATGGACCTTTTTTATAAAACTCCCAAGAGATATTTTTATCTCTTTTCTTATAGATGTAGCAACCTAACAAATAAGAGCCCTCCATATACTAGGGTTCAAGGGTTCCGTTCATGGTGACGGCGTCGAGAATGGCAGAGGCAGCAGTGATGGAAGCATACAAGGAGGTTGCATGAGTGCTTGCGCACATGAAGGAAGTGATCGTGGCGGTACTTCCTCATTTGATTCCAGCGCTCACTGAAGCGCAGGTTTGAGGGGGTTCGAGCGCATCTGATGATGGCTAAGGAGGGCTTGTGGTGGTAGCATACCGCCTCGTGCACCGAGCACCGAAGCTGGTATATGGGATCGAGCAGTGTCAGGTTTGGGTTTTCCAGTAGAAGAGCCAACTCTGAGAAAGAAGCAGCGAGTGGCGACGTCAGTACTACCAATGGCTAGGATGACAGTGCATTGATAGGGGTGGTAGCAACGCCTGAAGAAAGGTTGTAATGGTTTTGGCACCGGAGAAGAGATTGATGAGGGTGGTGTTGGTGTCGGAGAAGAAGCTGGCAGCGGTGACAGTGCCTCCTAGACAACAACTATGGATGCCAATAGATCGATAGTCTTGATACGTTCATCTCTTGATCTTTCATCGTAGATAGGTTCTAGGTCCTCCTTATTTTCTTGATCAGGAGTTGTAACAATGAAATCTTCATTTTGAATGATTATATTTCCATCAAACATGTGTTGTATTGATGTTGTATTATATGAGTCTTCATTATGATCGACTATATCTTCTTCTAGCCATGAATCCAGCCATAGTGGCACTTTGATGCTTGATAGGAGCAGAGTCTTCAACTTTTGTTGTTGTAAAAGCGAACTGTGATCCAAGCGACTCAGATCAAATTTCAGCTGCCAATAATCAGCAGGATCGTTGAATCGTAAGAATGATTCGATTTTCATGCTATGGTACCACTTGAACCGGTTAAGAGAGGGCGAGGAAGACCCAAGAAGTGTTGGAATGAGATTACATGAAGGGATCTTAGTTTTTTTATATCTAAGCCCGAGAATGACCCAAGATAGATCTGAATGGAGGCAAAGAATTAATGTACCTAACTCTACTTATTTTGGGAAAAGGCTTTGTTGTTGTTGGTACCACTTGATGTAGTCTAAAAAATCAAGAGAGAGAGAGATGTGTAATATGCCTCGCGAAATGAGAGAGAGGGAGGATTGAGAGGAGAAACCTTAAAAAATTGGGGGGGATAATGTCGGAGGAGCACTCCAAAACCAGAGCTCAAATTGAATTCATAATATAATTTCACTTATAATGGATCATTGCCCTCTTTATACAGGGAGGGGGTTTAATTACAAATTTGGTAACATACAATAACAAAGCATTTTCCCACATTAAATAGGTTCGACTAAAAAAATGATGAAGCCTTCTTCCGCTTTAAGTAAGGTATGCTACATTGATTCTTGTTAAATTTGGTAATATGATAAAATAAAAATCAAATGACTAACACTATCTACCAAAAATGTTGAAATTACAACCAATCTCATTTTTTTGACGTAAAGAAATATAATCGACCAACTAATTTGATTAATACGAATGAAAAATCCTAATTTTGAAATATCCCAAGTTTGTGGTTTCATCAATTCAACTTGCCCCTCAATTCGGGTTTGATTGCATCAATGAGTCATGGAGGTTAATTTCTTTTTTTATATTTAAAAGCTAGATCATAATGCACCACCAAATAAAAAACCAGCCCTTTTACAATATTAAATTGACTCAACAGCACGGTTAGGTTGCCTTCAAACTCGGGCATGGGGCCCAAAGTCGGCAAGCATCTATTTTTTTTGCCCAACCCCTCACTTAAAGCTAATAAAGTTGTAATCTAACTTCTAACAACTAGGTAAAGGACAAAGATTGCTTTGTCTTATCATGCATCGAAATCATTCTTCCATAATTTCATTGTACATACCCAGTTTCAAATACCTGGGGATCAATCTTTCAAAAAGATACTATTAATTGACAGAGGGATTACATATTGATGCAGCGTGAAACCAACGGATAGGGCCAAATATTTATCTAATTTTATTGGTCAATTTTATTTACGTTTATTTAAGTTGTCGTGTCTTTAATTAAATAAATGAGATCGCCTGTGATCTCCAACATTTACTTATAGATTTGATTTTTAAATTAGATCGGTTAATTAGTTAGAGTCTAATTAGGATAATTAGGATAATTTGTTGCGCATTTGACGCGAGCGGGGGAGGCGGTCTCGCGAGGGGAGGCGTACGGGAAGGGAGGCGGTCTCGCGAGGGGGGGAGACGGCTGGGCGGGAAGGAGCTGGGGAAGAGGAGGCACAGGCGGGGAAATGGGGATGCTGCCGTGCGGGGCGTTGGGCGCGGGACTGGGGAGGGTGAAGGCGGCGGGGAGGGTCGGACCTGGGAGGCGAGGCGCTGGTGGGAGAGAGGGAGGATGGCAAGGGCGGCTGGCGAGTAGCGGGACGAGAAGGAGGGCCGGGGGAAGGCGGCGAGAGGGAGAGGGAGGAGAGGGGAGGGAGGCGGTGGTAGGGGAAGAAAGTAGGGGGAAAGGGGCGGGCAGTGAACAGTGGGGGCGATGCGGGGATGGTGGGTGTTTCCCGCGAGGTGGTGGCGGTGGTCGTCCTCGCACGGAGAGAGAGGCCGTTGGGGGATGGCGGCAGCGGTGGCTGGGCGGGACGGCAACAGGGGTGGGAGGGTGATCGCGATGATGCGGCGGGAAAGGGAGGGGTCGGGAGAGCGGTAGGCGGGGCTAGGGCCTGGATTGGTGCCGTCGTGGGTGCGGGAAGGGGTCCCGAGGATGCGGGGCTGCCAAGGTCGGGTGGCAGTGATGCTGGAGCCGTCATCGGGGGTGTTTTCGACGGTGGTGGCTGGTCTGAAACCTCCGAGATAGCAGGTGTTTCGTCCGTTTTTCCCTCTAAATCGGCCTGGACCGCGGCCGATTCTTCGTGGACAGCGAGATGTTCGTCGTTGACAGCTAGATCTTCATCTTCAACTTCGGGTTCGGTGCTTGGAGGCTTCGATAGGGCACGCATAGCCTTGAGATTAGCCATTATCTCTCGACTTTTGGACTGGGACTCTTGATATCTGGATTGGAAATATCGATCTTGGACCTCAAAATCTTGCCATTTCGTCCGGAAGTTTTCTTCGGCTTGCCGTTTACGCTCCAACGAATGATGGTGTTGTGTCGTATGTCGGCGCGTATCTGTACGGATCGTCAGATCGTGAGGGCGATCTGTAGGTCATGCTCTGATACCAAATGATGCAAATCGGATTTTGCGTGTCGACAATAAAATTAAATATTTTGAACGATGGACTTTTGTGGAGAAAATGGAGGGGTTGAGGAGAAGAACACGCCTGTTGCGCGAGGTTGAAGGAGGAAGAACGCGTAGACCGCGAGGGGAAGGGAGAAGAGAGAGAGGGATAGAGAATAATTCTCAAATAATTATCAAACTGAACTCCCTAAAATAATAGACCCTCATCCCTTTATATAGGAGGGATGAGATTACAAACATAGTAAACTAATTTAAATTGACAACTAATTATCCTAATTAGACTCTAACTAATTAACCGACCTAATTTAAAAATCAAATCTATAACTAAATGTTGGAGATCACAGGCGATCTCATTTATTTAATTAAAGACACGACAACTTAAATAAACGTAAATAAAATTGACCAATAAAATTAGATAAATATTTGGCCCTATCTGTTGGTTTCACGCTGCATCACATATAATCAATACAAAGTGGTGAATGAGAAGAGCTACACGTCAACTCTTTGAAAAAATACCTTTGAAAATGAATTATAGTGAATGTAGGAGACAAGTTGAAAGTGTTGTGAGAAACTGTTGTGAGAAGGTTTGGAGTAGACCGGAGAAGTGTTGAGGCAAACTGATAAATTGAACGAGTTCATTAGATTGACACACAGATAGTTTTGTATGGAGAGAGTAATAGATGTAGCAGAGGGGAGATAAATCCTATAGCCAGACATAGTATACCACAAATATTCTTTATACATGTGCATGGGTAATAGTACAACAATCCTGTGGCGAGCCCCACTGCTAAATAAATCTAGCACCGAGAAATTTTCAGCATTAAGCAATGTTTTCCATGGGGATTTATCTCCAACAAAGCGTACCACCGACACGCCCATGCTTATGTAAAATATGGCATTTTTTGCCTTGACTCCAGTTGTATGATTTATTAAGCTTCTCGCATTAAATCATGGATGCTGATTGGACTACTTGTAAATGTTTGCATCTAATTGGACTACTTGTAAATGTTTGCATTTTAAGCAATGTTTGAAGCCACACCACTTTATCTCTGCAAATTGCATAACGCACCCATCTTTCAAACGTGTTTGACTTTCTCACAAGTCAACTCATTATGTGTGGCAATAGATCCACCTTGGCATCTTCAGTTCTTCTATAGATATCCTCCATATGTATCCATGACTGGTAACCCAAAATTCGAGCCATATATTACGGCGTGTCTCAGAGGCTGAAGTAGTTGCCTTTTTAATTTTTTTTGATAACCGTCTTTTTAATTTTTGTGCTTTCTTATTGTCATAGAGCATGCTAAAGTTGAGGAAGAGAATGACTATTCTAAGCTACTACCCATTCTATATGCATTGAAGAAAAAAGATTGCATAAGTGATAAGCCTGCTCGTCAATGATGCATAGGTCACATGTATATATCTGAATTGATTCTTCCATCACTTGCCCGAGTAATTGAAACAATTTTCTAGGAAACACAATATGTTTCCCAGTCACTTCTATCTCATTGTGAACTTGAAAGTAGTTCCAGAAACCAGGCTAATGGATGACAAATTGGTAAGATGTTTGCAAGAAGATCAAAATCATGACTGAGTACAATGGCCGTGAGATGAGTCTTAATTCGTCATAAAAAAATATGTGGTTTAATACAAGCTTGTGAGTCACTGGCTTCCGGGCCCATAAATAGGGTAATTTTAATGTCAGGTTCTTTCTTGAAAGCCCCTTCTTTGATTAATTTTAGACAATTAATGTGATTGTCAATGGATCGAAACCAGACATTTCACAGCATCCGTCTTTTTAGCACATTTTCGACATAATTATCATAACAACAAGTTTAAAAATGATTTCCAGAATAACACTTCACAGGTCTATCTTAAAAATCTGTTTGGGAGCGGTTTTTAGACAGAGGAATTTTTCGGCAAAATCGAATCTTGCACTCAAAACCACTGATGAGCACCTAAATTACGATATATCCCCTCTCCTTTTAGCCAATGCAATCCCGAAATCATATTTTCCACGTAACCCACAATTTCTTCAAAATACTACTGGTAAAAAATACAAAAAAAACTCAAAATGGGCTTTTTTTACTCTAAACATTAAAAAAAAGTGAGCAGCCACTCGGAAGGAAGACGGGGAGAATTACATGAAAAAGAAGGCGGTGACAACGAGGCCGATTGTGAGCATGAAGAAGGCGAGCGTCGGGTACCACTCCACGGGGATAGGGCTCGATATCGCCTTCGCGGATTGCGCCTGTGTCGCAAAAAAACACAAGCATTACACCACAAATGCGGCGGCGACGAGGAATACCAGAAGGAGAGATCGGAGGAAGGCGCGCTGGAATGGCGTCGGAAAACCTCACCATGAGATCAACGAAACCCTAGATGGGGATCCTGGAGTCGCGGCCGGGGGGATCGGTAGCTGGTGCCTTCTGCTGCTGGCAGTTGTGACTGAGAAATTGCGTCTTGCTTATTAAGGGTGAAGTGTAATTTGATCTTATCTGTTTATATTTATTTTAAGGATATGAAAAAAAATCACACCAAGAATACATTAAATAATAACTATGACCCTGTGAAGAAATTTTGAATCTTGATATATATAGAGAGAGAGAATTTATCCAGAGAGCACAGTGCCCATTTGGTACGAGATGAGCCTCTAATTCCAACCGTCAGATTTGTATCTCTCAATCCCTAAAAAATAGGAACCATAACCAAAATAGAAAGAGAAGCTAATTGGAAATATTAAGCAATTCTTAAATTAGTATATGTTTATGGAAACGTGTGTTGATAGATCAACGAGAGGCGGTTGATCTCGCATTTTTCGATCTAGCGATTTGCAAAGTGAGGCGATGAAACATGTAAAGAGAGGCGATCGTTTTTTATCTAATGCAAGGTATTGTATTTCAATTAGATTTTTATTTTTCGCATTTTGATTTGAATATGATAATATGTAGAAAGAAATTTTTTTGGATATTTTGATTTGAATCTGACTGATTATAGACCAGATTTTGATTTTTTTTTTATGTTTCTGGATCATGAGAAAGTGGGATTTGCAAAGATGAATATTGCATGTTTCTGCAAAGATCAAAACGAGTGAGATGATGAAAAGTTACTTACAAGATATACAATAAAAAGTTACTGATGTTTTTCTGCAAAGACGTAATCAATATTTATTCGAGAAGCATGATTGAATTTGATACACGATTTGTAGTCCATTGAATCTTTTCGAAGGTATTTTGATTTCATACAATAAAAAGTTACAGATGTATTTAAGTAATTTACTTACAAGATATATTTATGTTACTTATGCTAACACACTTATTACTTTTAATGTGTTACTTTGAAAATATACCGAGTTACTGATGTATTTAAGTAATTTACTTATAAGATATTTTATGTTACTAATGATAACACAATTGTTACTTTTAATGTTTTACTTTGAATATATACTGAGTTACTGATATATCTACTTAATTTACTTATAAGATATTTTATGTTACTACTACTAACAAAATTGTTACTTTAAATGTGTTACTTTGAAGATATGCTGACTATAATGTTGAGTTACTAACAATTCATTACAAGTTACTTGTCATATAACAAACGTTACTAACATTTCATTACAAGTTACTTGTCATTGAATGATTCTTACTGAAGCGAGTATATTGCTGAGTTACTAACAATCATTACAAGTTACTTGTCATATAATAAATGTTACTAACAATTCATTACAAGTTACTTGTCATTCAATGATTCTTACTGAAGTGAGTATATTGCTGAATCACTTTTCTTTATACAATTCTTACTATTCACGGATATAAATTAACTTATTGTTTCTTGCAGAACAATGCACAATTTGGTGTCTTGAAGAAGCTGTTGTTATGCCGAGGAGCGAGGGCAAAATAACAACATCTAAATGAACTAGAAGACAGTTGACATTTGGATGTTCACCATATAACTATAATTAAGTAATTTATGTGTGACTTTCGGTAACACTTGACGTATTACAAGTAATTAAATAGGCTACATAAGTAAAGAATGTGTGATTCGATAGTAATTCAAAACAAAGAATAAAATAAGTAAGATATATAGAAGCATCAGTAACATATAATAAATTGTAGGTAAAAGAAGGTAATGGAATAAGTAAGTTGGAATAAGTATAAAAAATCACGTAACCAGTAACTTATATATTGCTATCAGTAACACTCGATACATTATAAGTAATTAAAAATGTTATATAAGTAAATAAGAGGTGCTTCAGTAAGACTCAAAGTATTAAGTAACTATAACATTAGTAATAATCAAAATGACTTCAGTAAAATGGACATTCGTAATCAGTACTTATTGTATGAACATTAGTAATTCACATACTTAATTACTGATCCCACAACAATGGTTACTTGAGAACTGAATATGTACTACTTGAGTAACATGAATGAATTATTGATCTCTGTACAATGTAATATTACAGATGTAAAATAACTATAAATTCAGTAACAATCATAATGCGTTCAATAATATGTATATTTGTAATAGGTAATTATTGTATGGACATTAGTAATTGACGTAATCAATAATTATAATCAGTAATTTATCTTTTCTAATACAAACGTAGAATGATCATTCCATAAATAGAATATATGCCGACAATAATTTAAATGCATATTTTTTAGCTTACTAAAACCGACCACCTATTTTTAAGGAAATGATTTAATTCGAATTCTTATTATGTTAATAATGCATGCACATTGTTATTGCCAAAACCGTCCCCTTCCAAATAGAACCGACACATACACGTGGCGAGCCCACGTTTGGTGCTCACCACGACCCAAATCGGCATAGTGCCCTCTGGATATGCCCTCTCTCTCTCTCTCTCTCTCTCTCTATATATATATATATATATATGTATGTATATGTATGTATGTATGTAAATGGGGCTTCCCCCAGGGAGTAGCCAACTTGGCTACTCCCACCCCTATTTTTCCCTCATTTTTTTATTTTTTTGGAAAATAAAAATTTGTATATTCATCATTATATCCCTCTCACATTCTATTAAAATTTCGTTAGAAACAGAGACTCCTACGGCCTCCATCCAAACATGGTCGATTTAAAAAATCCTGCGACCGTTAAAAAAATGACGTTTGGATGGAGGCCGTAGGAGTTTCTGTTTCTGACGAAATTTTAATAGAATGTGAGAGGGATATAATGATGAATATACAAATTTTTATTTTCCATAAAAATAAAAAAATGAGAGAAAAATAGGGGTGGGAGTAGCCAAGTTGGCTACTCCCTGGGGGCAGCCCCATTTTACCCTATATATATATATATATATGTGGGTCCCATCAATATTATGGTGAGTCATTTATCGGATTCATCAGATCTTAATCTGACAATAGCATTAAAAAGTATATCTAAAAGGGCAATTCTATCATCTCAATTTTATTAAATCTGAGATCCATTAAATAGGTTCGAAATACCATTTATAAGTTTTTCTGGATTTGTTATTTTTCGTGATACCATTATTGATCGATTTCCAAAATTATTCTGATGATGATTTGAATTCAATCGTATCTTGGTAAATTCCAGTGTGTTTTTGTAAAAGTAAATTTTTTTATTTTGTAATTTCATTAATAATTTTATTTTGTCACTATATTTTTTTGTAGATGGGTATTTTTGTTTTGTAAATGGGTATATTGGTCTTGTAAACTCCGTTGAGTTTTTTTAAGAGTAATTTTCTTCTTTGTAAACTTCAGCATTTTTCGTAATGTGTATCTTTATTTTGTAAAATTTACATGAATCTTTGTAACTATATCTCGCTCCTTTGTAATATTCTCTCTATGTTTGTAAAAACTCATGACCAGCTTGTAAAATTCACGGGAGCTCTGCAAGATAAGAAATCGATAATGAGATTTGTAAAAAAAGATAATCAATATGTAAAATCAAATACCAATTATATAAGAAAAGTATACCATAATGCAAATCCATGGTCGTTGTCGTACGCCATGTGCGAATATACACCACCTTGCATCGTCGTCTTCCCCATGTGCGTCACCGCACCACCGTCTCCTCTCTCTTCATCTTCCTCCTTGGAGATACCACTTCTATCCTAGCAAACACTTAGGTTGTCGCTCATCCCCGTTGCAACCTTCTATGCCTGATGCTCATTGTCGTTGCAACAACATGCCGTCGCGGTTTCCAGGTCGCAACCTGCCTCCATCGCGTGCAGCCGTGATCTCTAGGTTGCATCCGTTCTCCGCCTCACCCGTGTGCCATCACTACGTGATTTTACCAATCATGTTGTTGCCGTCACGAGAGAATGAGAGAGGATGTAGATTAGGTTTTTAAATACCTCATCCTATATTTAGAGTTTGGCAAATGACCAAAATAGGTTTCTTGTCATTTAAATAATATGATTAATTGGTCATTAATCATAACCATGTGATTTGAATCAAACGGATGAAGTAGATGGCTCACGAAAAAAGTGGTGAGATCCTGCCTCATTTGAAGTTTCTCCTATATATAGGGAAAAAGGATCCTACACCAACGGATGCAGGAAATTCCCTACACCCGGCCTAATTTTTCAGCCTAATTTTTTATTATTTTTTGAGTTTTTTTGAAATGAAACCTTGTGGAATTTAGATCATCATGTATCACCATGTTGTCATTCCAAATTCAACTTAATTCGACACTTTTATCATTTCCATCAAGACTACCAAATTTTAACGATCTCATAATTGCTGAAATCAACCCTTTTAGATGAACATGTTAGGAATGTTTATTTTACATGAAATTTGAAACACTTATTCCCCTCAACATATTAAGTAAATCCCCCAACTTTTAATTCAAAAAAATAAAAAAATAATACGAAAATGGGGTGGGTGCAGGGAGTTTCCTACACCACTGGATGTGTATGTGTCTAAGCTAGGAAGCATGCCTACGCTTCGCAACGGGAAGAAAATCGAAGTGAACATCCACTATATTTAGTAATTTTTTAATTATCGTAGGACACCCATTACGAAAGAGAAACTATTGACAGTATGTATTAATTGTTTGAAAGTTGTCAATATTATTTAAAGTAGAAAGTTAGATTTGAATATATTATTTATTTACATATCTAAGATAAGAGAAGATGATATTTTCCACATTTCTCCGAAGAAACTATTTTGTGATATGTAAATTTAAATATATTTATTTATTTATACAAACTTATAGTTTCATACTAGTATGAAAATAATAAAATTTTAGTAAATATAAACACAACAGAAAGTTAAATATATAAGCACGATAATAATATTACTAAAGGTATATTATATTAAAGTGAAGGTAAACGTGTAACATCAAGTACGATATGGTATATATAAAGTACATAGAAGATGAATTAGTTTGTAAATGTATAATATTCTGAAATTTGTAAAGGTGTAATATATTCAAGTCGAGGGAAATGTGTAATACTGAATATATTCAATTTCAACAAACAAAATATTACATAGACATAAAATATTACAAAAAGAATAAGAAATAAAGTTTACTCGCAGAAATCATGAAAATGATACATATATGGAGAAAGGAATCATATACTAACATTCATGGAAAGCAAGAAGCACATAGTAATAACAATTAAGAGCTCTGACTGCAGATAATTAGTTGATGATATATAAATCACACAAACGTATAAAGGGAAAAAAGAATAGAAAGATCTAATAAGTTATATGATTTTAGAGAAGAAACATTTTCAATGTAACTGCTGAAGTTAACATAGAGAACAGATTACTTACCACTCTATATTTAAATATTTGTAATAAAGCACAACACCAATGAAGACATTATATATAAATAGAAGAAGAAATCGTATAATGGTATTTTTTCAATTTAGAATACCAGATTATGATCCATAAACCTCACAAACATATAGGTGCACGAAAGAATAGAAACAACAGTAGTTGAGAACAAATCCTGATATTAATTTAAGAATGTAAGAAGCATTCTGTTATGAAATCAATGAAGATGTGAAAATCAATTGGTAGTTATTAAGGGTAAGTCGAGGACATCAATATAGTCGTCTATAACGGTATGTATACGATAAAAATATGAGAAGTATGTCTAAACTCTAATTATATAATAATAAAAAGTTATTGTACATTATGATATTACATGGAAAAAATGGAAGAAAAAATTGATTTAGTAATACAGTAAATTCATAGTAGAGTCCGTTTTTTAAAACATTTATAGATTATAGCAACCATATTTTATAGTATAATCAGAGCAGTTTTTAACGCAAGATTCAAGCATGGGACAATTTAAAAGAATTTTAGATTATAACATTATAAGAAAAGTATACCTAACGAATAAAGATGTTGAAAACATGTAATAAAATTACAGTAGCATGTAAGTATATAGTCAATTGTGAAATATCACTAATATATCTTATAGTATATGACAGAAAAAATACACGATTGAGAAGACAATAATAGATCAAGGAAAAACTACTGAATGATGTAATATTATATGAAGGGATAAAATTTTGTTTTATGTTGCAATAGGAAAATTATTGCAATAAACACACATACAGAGAATAATATTATGGTAAAAAAAGATATAGTAGACAGTGTAACCATACCTTGTTGACCATACCAGTGCTTGGTGGTGATTTAAGGAAAAAATGAAGCAAATTGTTCTTCGTGAAATTAATTTGAAATTGCTTGTTTGCAGGAAGAAAAAATAAGATAAAAGGGGGTTCACATATAAAGTTTGAAATTTTAGACAACAAAGCAGGCGACACATACGAAGATGTGTAGTTGTTCAATAGTTTATATTAAAACAACATTTGCAAACATTTTAGGAACTTGCTGAAATGAAGTATTGGAATTGGGAGGTCGATTGAGACGAAGTTGACAGTTACTTGAATAATTGAGAAAAACAAATATTAACAGAAGAACGGGCATATGGACATTAAATAAATGAAAGTTGCTTATATTGATAATATTAACGGTGAAATTGTAATTGTTGATATCAATATGATTGTTACATGGAAAGAGGAAAAAGGACATATAGTAATAAGTTTATTTTATTGAATAATTTTAAGGTAAATTATGAAAAGCATTGGATTACAGAATCTTATACATTTCACTGTATACTATTTGAGTCAGTCCCAGATGTCGATGGTACAGTTTGCGATTGAATACTGTAACATCAGGAAGAAATGAAAAATTAAATATAATTTGACATATGTATGGAAGTAATGCAATCAAATTATAGTATATTATATATTTAAATTATACCTTTGATGAAGATTGCAGACTTCAAGAATATCTAAGTCTACATGAAACCTAGTTGAGGTAGTGGAGCATAAGACAGGATCACTTATGATAGAAGAAAAGTTATGGAATATTCAGAGGACATGTAAAAAGATATAAATGGCTAATTAAACTCTCAGGTAAGAATACTAACCAAGGAAATATTCTAAGCCTGTGAAGATAATGACAACTTTTTTCTATCACGACGGAGACTTGATGGAAAGTTTTCTGCTACTTTTCCCCACAAGTAATAGACAGTATTTTCCATATTGTTGCAGAACCCCATAGCCCTGAGGGCCTCCAGAATGAAAGCGTGCTCGATAGTGTCAAAAGCTTTGGAAAGTCGATCTTCAGGCAGGCCTTGTTGTAGGATGAACGCCTATCAAACCCCCCACATAAGTTCTTGAGTGAGGCGGATATTGTTGCCAATAGAGTGGCCCTTGATAAAGGATGACTGATTCGGTGATATGGGTTGAGGGAGGACCTCCCCAAGGCGGGTGGCGAGTAGCTTCACAAAAATCTTGTATGTAACGTTGCAGCATAAGATGGGCCTAAAGTCCACCAATCCAGAGGGGGATGGAACCTTGGGGACAAGGGTCAGGAAGGTATGATTCACCTGGCTGACCATTCCCCCACCATTGTATAGGAAATGCATAGCTGAGCAGACCTCCCCCTTAACCAGGGCCCAATGCTGCTTGACGAATCCCACGTCAAAGCCATCAGGGCCCGAGGCCTTGGTGGAAGGAATAGAGCTCAACACCCTCCAAATTTCGTCTCCACTGAACGGCCTCGCCAGCTACAAATTTGCACTATCAGACAGATAGCGTTTCAGGAGCGGAGGGGCCCCCTATCCGGGGCAAGGGATTGTAGGCCCAAGAAGACCAGAGTAGTGAATGGAGGCAGCCAGGGAGAGCTCAGAAGGCCTATTAATAACCTCCCCATGTTCGTCCAGGAGGGAGTGGATGAGGTTTCTGGTTACCCTTGAACATGCTGCGAGGTAGAAGAATTTTGTGTTACGGTCCCCGAGCTTTAGCCATTTCACCGTGCTCTTCTGCTTCCAGGAGTACTCAAGATCCACGTCTAGAGAATCCAAGTGAAGCTTAGTTTCATATTCCATCCGGGCAAGGATAGGGTCAAGGGGGTCAAGTGTCATCGCCGCATTGATAGAACTTAAGAAATTCTCCGTCGCAGCGATCTCAGAGAAGATTGTTGGACATGTGAGCCCTGGGCGACTATTCTTACAATAAGTGTTATTGTAATATATATATATATATATATATATATGTTTATCAATAAAAGTTATTGATGTTTCACTCCCTTTCTGGAATTAAATGAGTGAATGCACTATAAGGTCCCTCTGTACAATTAGGGTTATGTACCATGGCCATCTTGATGATCATATAGTTGTTGATTCATTGAATGAATCATAGAGGCTGGTGTTTGGATGAATATCTAAGGAGTTAGATAGAGGACTCATCAAGCACCTGTTGGACATGCGAGCCCACGGCGAGCCATTATGCAATAAATGTTATTGCAAATATCATTCTCTGATCTGAAATGAAGAATGAATAATTTGCAAAATAGGTCCCTTTGTACAATTAGGGGTTATGTACCATGGCCATCTTAATGATCATACAGCTATTGATTCAACTGTTGAATCATAGAGGCTGGTGCTTGGATGAATATCTAAAGAGTTAGATTGAGGACTCGTCAAGCACCGTCAAATGATTGTTAAGAGATGATTTCCATCCAGAATAGGAGATGGCAATCCTTTCTCATTTAGGCTTATATCTGACCGACCTCTTGATGCAGGTCCTCTGCATAGGAATAGAGATTCGAGGGTGTCAGATCAGTTAGGTCAAAGAGTTGACTTAACGAGATCGAGATAACCAAAGTCCTCTATCTTATGTTGTCACGATACAGGCACGCATCCTCTGATCGGAGACAGATGTGTTACTATATGTTTGAGTATGTACATTTGACAGACCAATAGGTTGATGACCTAACCAAGGTGTATACACCGGCGCGCTGGTGTGCATATAAGGGCATATGAGTAATACAAACTCTCAAAGGGATCATACAAGTTCAGTTACTGAACCGGAAGATATGAGCTCACTCATGAGATATTGGGAAGAATCAAATTCCATGCGCATGGTCGTCTCGCTTTGGAAGGATGACTGAATTTGTAGGTTTGATATATACTTTTGGAAAGTTTATGATCAAGACCTAGGTATGATATATGCTTTTGGAAAGTATATGATCGATACTGACTCTCAATAATCGAATGAGAAACTTACTGATGGAACCCTAAAGTAGACAGTGTAAAATTGATCTAATACTTCGGGTTTATTCTGAGTCTTCCAGTATGCAGGATGTACATGTATTGAGAATACCTGAGGGTGATGTGATCATAATCGATTGTATAACAATGATGCTTCCATTCCTAGGGAGTGATGAAACAGGTCTGGATTTTAGTGACTCCTCTCAATAGAGAAGCAATCTAATCTTGGTCCAAATGTTGGACATTGATCTGAATGTGATTCAGATGCAATAAGAAGATTAGATTTACGGTCTTGATTCAATTAAGCATCTATGGGAGGCCCGCGATCTGGATTTAAGATATGATCTCAATATCCAAGTCACTATACGTAGAACAACACAATCGCCTTGTCCTTATCTCCAAGTATTCGCGGAGAAAGCACATTATCCTTGAAAGGGTTCAGGATAATTTCATTGTTGATAATATGTATCCGAGCATTGAGAAAATAGATAATTAAATGTGATTTAATTATCATGATTAATATGAATTTGATTCATATTGTAAATAGAGTTGTCTTAGATAATTAAATGTGATTTAATTATCAAAGATGTAAATAATGTGAATGTGATTCATATTATTTGGGCACAAGAGAATAGAGATCCGAGATGATTAAATGTGATTTAATTATCATGGATATGAATAATGTGGATAGCAATATCCATATTAGTCATATATATTACAAATGTGATTTATAATATATAGGAGAGAGCTATTTACATTTGTTAATTAAATGTTAATGTAAATTGGATTCACATCGAACAATTAATTGAAAATGAAATTCATATTTTATTTTGGGTTATGAATATGATTCACAAATTTCTAATGGCAAGATTGCGATGTTCACAAAATAAATTAGATTTATTTTTTGTGAAATAATTTGCAACAAAAGTTGTTGCAAATATTGGAGAAATTAATGGGATAATGTATCTCATGGAATAAAAGGAGAAGGAGCGACCTTCCATGTAAGGAGGGTGGACGGCCACATTTCCTACATGGAATGTGGTGGCCGTCCACTCCATTCATGGAAGGAGGCTTGCCTCCTTTCCTATTTCTTAAATGGAGATCGATTTGATATAAATCAAATTATATTTAATATATATATTTGATTTTTATTAAATTAATTGTTGTTGGTTTTACCAACACAAATCTTAGCCATTAAAAGAAACACAATCAATGAGGACCATTGGATTTGTGTTGTCCCATGGATTGAGATCCATGAATCCCAAAATAATATAAAAGAAGAGGTACCCCTTTGCTCTTCTTGACACATAAGAGAACATAATGCTCTCTCTCTCTTTGTCTCTACACGTCTAGTCTCTCTCTCTCCCTCTCATGTGGTCGTCCACCATGGATGCCCTAGAGAGGTTCTCCATCGCCTCAGCGTCGTCGTTATGCTGCCCGATCATTTGCTCGTGGATCTAGTCTCCTTCGGTGCGCCTCGCTCGTGAAGAAGATGATGGATCTCGTGTGTCGAGATCAGGAGATCCACCGCTTGGATCATCAACATGGATTGCGAGAAGCACGCGGTTCATCCCCCGCTCGCAAGCGTCTCCTCCGTCGGATCGGACTTGAGACAGGAGGTCTCTTCGTTTAGAGACACAATCGCGATCACGCTTCAAGAGGTAATCCATTACTTGTTTGTGGTTTAGACGAAACGATCCGAGAAGTGTTCTTGAATCATGTGGTTTCGTCGCATGAAAAAATTTTAATTTCTGCTGCATAGAACAACTAGTGCGACTAGTCGTTCTTCGTCGTATTCGATACGACGCTCACGCTTCCGTGATGCACTTGAGGATCCAACTATATCCTTCAAGTGGTATCAGATCCTTAGGTCGGTGGTTTTGGAGATGATCCATTAACTGAGGACGACTTGGGTTCGTTAGGATTTGCGAAAGTTTTCTTGCATTTCATTTTCGCATCTCTGTTTGATAATTATTTTCGACACTGTTTAAATTGTTTAAATATGAAAATAATAATTTAAATTTGTTCCCCATTAAATAAGGAAACCGTAGGATCTGAGTTTACGTGATTTCGATTCCGTTTGCTCAAGTTATGCTCATTTTAGTGAATATGTATCCACTGTTTCGGGGATTACAGATCATGACGTAATTAAGATGTTAATTGTGAATTTGAAATGTCTTAGAATGCGTGCAAATCACTTAGGTTCTGTTGTAAATCAAATTAACAAACTTTATGAACTTACTTTGCTTGATTTGGATTTAAATTGATTGAGATATGGTATTTTTAGTAAGTGAGGGTCACTGCTGAAAATACTTCCTAATCAAGAACCTAGTAATTGTCATTTAATCAATTAGTGAAATTAAATTGTTTAATTTCCTGAAATAATTGTGTATAGATATTTGTGAAATATTTGATGATAATTATTCCCTTAAATGACATTGCCTTAACCAATATTTGATTAGATGTGATCTAGATCACTAATTGCTTACATGATATACATTCCAACAAACATGTTGCTTGAATAGGACTTGGGATTTGTTTAGCAAATCTCATTATAATGTTAATAAAAATTATTTTGATTATTATTAGATGGTATAATTTCGGTTGAAGAACCGATAATCATCTCAAGTACAAAATGATCTATTTTGCATTATACTTTCCCGAGGTGGATATGGTGTCTAGTCGGAGAGCATTGGAGCAGGCTGCAACGTTTGTGGTCCGTCCCACTCTCGTCGGTACTGGCCATGACAGCGGGTAGGGCTTGTATAATGTTTAAGAAATCACGATGTATTTCTAATTATTAAAATTCGAAATAATACGTATTTGAGATAATACCATAATTCAAATAACAATTAAGAATGTTTGTTGGATATTAATTGGATTATTAATTTAATATGATTAGATTAATTGGAATCTAATTAAAATTAAGACACTCTATTAATAGATGTGTCAATTTCCTTGGAAGAATTAATCATAATGAATACGATTCATAATAATTGATTAAAATTTGAATATGATATGGAGGATCACATAAGTGACATCCATGGTCTCCCGTCAAGGCGAAGGGTTCCGTCGCTAGGGATTGTATGTAGGAGACGCCTGTCCGAAGTGACAGCTCCTGTATGCAAGCGCATCTGGATCGGGCTCTTTGCTTCTCGAAAGAGTAAGGCCGTATGCGTAGTGACCCCAATATCGGAATCTAATATTATTGGGACGATATTGGATTGCACATAGCGAGTACTATTCCTGTTGACGGTTGGTTCAATTAATGACGGGTCAACATCGCCTTAGGGGTGGTGGGCCCGGGTGTTAAAGACCGAATTAGGAATTGCAAGTTGGACTTGCTAGGCGGAATATGTTCCCGCTTCTTTTTATCTGAGTTGCAGATTCTCGTGTTACTGGGCTGTAACAAAGATAGAGAAGGAGATCCAGATCTTGCTGAGATATAATGGTAAGTATATCTCTTATATTGAAAGTGATTAATTAAGGGAATAAACTTTCAGTGTTGACAAGGCAAGACAACTTTGATATAAAAATTCCTAAATCAAAGTAAAATATGTATATATATAAATATATACACTTTTGCAAATTTCTTATTTCAGATAATCCTTCATTAAACCCACTCAATGTTATACTCAATGATAACCGGTAATATATCATGGATTGGACTCATGATCCAGATATTGTACTTGCAGTTGGACACATAATGTATGTGGTTGCAATGTGCAAGTTTCCTCGTCTTAATGAGGAATGACAATTAAATAGATAATAGGACTACAACCCTAGGGTTTGTATGTCTCTGTAGTCTTGATCTCTCATCGGATGTACTTTGGAAGTGACATGTCGATGATGATCGCAATTGTCAATTAATCCTTATAAAGACTTAAGAAGATGTTTTGGCATACATATGTTCTTCTGACATTTATCATGAATGACATGGTCCAGTGCATCATGCAGAAGGGTAGCTCTAAAAGAGATATTGTATTCAAAATGTTTGAATACCTACCTGAACCAATGTGTTAAGAGTTTAGATGGATGTAGATACGATGAGTGTCATTGTTCTACTGTCTATACTCTTGTCATTCATGAAGCTTCATAATATTAATAGTGTGTGAATTTAATGAAGCATGTATAAATGTAGAAATGCTCTTACATTGAATTCTTTTGAATTTAACATAAGAGATCCTTAATCTTAAGCAATGGTTGTTTATAGATAAAGGGAGCGCAGTGGAAGCATGGGTTGGACCCAAGTAAGAAGGAAAGTCAAAGAGTTGATTGTACTTCTATGACTTCCATATGACATCCAAATAGTTGGATAAATGCCAATACTGTAATAAGTTGGTGTGTTGATAGTATGACTATCAAGTCTGTCTAGAATCCTTAGAGAAGGACTCGGATAGAGCATCAGAATAATCTACATAAATCATTGATATTGACTTGCTTATTGAATAAGATAAAGTTTTATAATTGTATCACAATCTTCTAACAACACTTGCAATGGGTTGCATATGTTTTAGAAGACTGGAAAATTTGATCTTAAGATTTATAGTCCTGTACATGGATATTGATGCAATTGTTGCAACCATCTCTGTTGAATTGATAGACTTCTCAATTTCAGTGGAAGCCCTTAGTCATAGAGAATGTCTCTATGATCCAGATATCAGAATACACTATTGTTTATTTCTAAATGTTGGAGATAAACATGAATTCTGGAATTTATCTATCATAAAGAGTTATGATGGAGATCTTTCAGATAGCAATCTAAAAATCTAGTGGACTCCACTAAATTAAAAAATTAATGAATGGTTCATTAACATTTCTAAATGCTGAAAATGAACCTTAAGATCAATAGGAGGATGAAGATCATTTGACAATGATCGAGCATCAAGCCTTGGACATTTGTCTATTGATTTGATCGATAGACTAGCAAGGGATGAAACTTTAGAATGTCTAAAATTTCAAAACTTACATACTTATGAATATTGTATTCAAAAGTAAAATGTCTAATACACCCTTCTTTGGGAATGGTGTAAGATGTCAAGGTATTTAGGATCTTATGCATATTGATGTATGCGGATCATCTATATCATAGTAAACATTATGGATATGTGATATCTATTGATGATTATTTATGATATGAGATTTCTTCTCTTCACCTAAAGAAACCTTTGAAATGTTCAAAGATTTCATAATTTTGGTTTGGAACCAAAGTCTGAAGGAAGATGAAAATGAATTTAGTCTAATCCGTGTAATCAGTACCTATTAGATGAATTCATGGTATATCTTATGGAGAAAGGAGTATCATTCCTATCTCACTCCTCCTGATAAATCTAAACTCAATACAGTTATAGGGAGATACAATTGGAACATGTGTGACATGATCTTATCAATGATGAATTTTAGCATAATTATCACTTAGTTTCCAGGTATATATGTGTAGTAGAGACTACAATATATATCCTTAACAGGATTCCATGCAAGTAAGCTGGAATTGAGCACTAGAGAGTGCTACTTCATTAGGAAAATAGATGATGGTATTGGATACCCTACTTTATGACCTTGAGATTCTTAAAATATCTCATCTCTCAGAATGTGATTCTGAGAATGTGATTTCCTGCCTGAGTAGGAGATGGCAATCCTTTCTCATTTAAGCTGATATCTGACCGACCTCTTGATGCAGGTCCTCTGCATAGGAATAGAGATTCGAAGGTGTCAGATTAGTTAGATCAAAGAGTTGACTTAACGAGATCGAGATAACCAAAGTTCTATATCGTATGCTGTCACGATAAGGCACGCATCCTCGGACCGGAGACAGATGCGTTACTATATGTTTGAGTATGTACATTTAGCAGACCAATAGGTTGATGACCTAACCAACGTCTATACACCGGTGCGCTAGTGTGCATATAAGGGCATATGAGTAATACGATCTCTCAAAGGGAACATACAGGTTCAGTTACTGAACCAGAAGACATGAGCTCACTCATGAGATATTGGGAAGAATCAAATTTCATGCGCATGGTCGTCTCGCTTTGAAAGCTTGACTGAATTTGTAGGTTTGATATATACTTTTGTAAAGTATATGATCAAGACCTATCTATGATATATGCTTTTGGAAAGTATATGATCGATACCGACTCCTAATAATCGAATGAGAAACTTACTGATGGAACCCTAAAGTAGACGGTGTAAAATTGATCTAATACTTCGGGTTTATTTTGAGTCTTCCAGTATGTAGGATGTACAGGTATTGGGAATACCTGAGGGTGATGTGATCAACGATTGTATAACCATGACGCTTCCATTCCCAGGGAGTGATGAAACGGGTCTGGATTTTAGTGACTCCTCTCAGTAGAGAAGCAATCTAATCTTGGTCCAGATGTTGGACATTGATCTGAATGTGATTCAGATGCAATAAGAAGATTAGATTTGCGGTCTTGATTCAATCAAGCATCTATGGGAGGCCCGCGATCTGGATTTAAGATATCATCTCAATATCCAAGTCACTATACGTGGAACAATACAATCGCCGTGTCCTTATCTCCAAGTATTCGCGGAGAAAGCGCATTATCCTTGAAAGGGTTCAGGATAATTTCATTGTTGATAATATGTATCCTAGCATTGAGAAAATAGATAATTAAATGTGATTTAATTATCATGATTAATATGAATTTGATTCATATTATAAATAGAGTTGTCTTAGATAATTGAATGTGATTTAATTATCAAAGAAGTAAATAATGTGAATGTGATTCATATTATTTGGGCACAAGAGAATAGAGATCCGAGATGATTAAATGCGATTTAATTATCATGGATATGAATAATGTGGATAGCAATATCCATATTAGTCATATATATTACAAATGTGATTTATAATATATAGGAGAGAGCTATTTATATTTGTTAATTAAATGCTAATGTAAATTGGATTCACATTGAACAATTAATTGAAATTTAATTCACATTTTATTTTGGGTTGTGAATATGATTCACAAATTTCTAATGGCAAGATTGCGATGTTCACAAAATAAATTAGATTTATTTTTTGTGAAATAATTTACAACAAAAGTTGTTGTAAATATTGGAGAAATTAATAGGATAATGTATCTCATGGAATAAATGGAGTAGGAGCCACCTTCCATGTAAGGAGGGTGGACGACCACATTTCCTACATGGAATGTGGTGGCCGTCCACTCCATTCATGGAAGGAGGCTTGCCTACTTTCCTATTTCTTCAATGGAGATTGATTTGATATAAATCAAATTATATTTAATATATATTTGATTTTTATTAAATTAATTGTTGTTGTTTTTTACCAACACAAATCTTAGCCATTAAAAGAAACACAATCAATGAGGACCATTGGATTTGTGTTGTCCCATGGATTGAGATCCATGGATCCCAAAATAATTTAAAAGGAGAGGTACCCCTTTGCTCTTCTTGACACATAAGAGAACATAAGGCTCTCTCTCTCTCTGTCTCTCTCTCTCTCTCTTTCTCTCTACACGTCTAGTCTCTCTCTCTCCCTCTCATGTGGTCGTCCACCATGGATGCCCTAGAGAGGTTCTCCATCGCTGCAGCATCGTCGTTATGCTACCCGATCGTTTGCTCGTGGATCTCTGTCTCCTTCGGTGCGCCTCGCTCGTGAAGAAGATGATGGATCTCGTGTGTCGAGATCAGGAGATCCACCGCTTGGATCATCAACATGAATTGTGAGAAGCACGCGGTTCATCCCCGCGCTCACAAGAGTCTCCTCCGTCGGATCGGACTTAAGACTGGAGATCTCTTCGTTTAGAGACTCGATCGCAACCACGCTTCAAGAGGTAATCATATTACTTGTTTGTGGTTTAGACGAAACGATCCGAGAAGTGTTCTTGGATCATGTGGTTTCATCGCATGAAAAATTTTTAATTTCCGCTGCATAGAACAACTAGTATGACTAGTCGTTCTTCGTCGTATTCGATATGACGCTCACGCTTCCGTGATGCGCTTGAGGATCTAACCATATCCTTCAGCACCGTCAAATGATTGTTAAGAGATGATCTCCAGCCTGAGTAGGAGATGGCAATCCTTTCTCACATAGGCTGATATCTGACCGACCTCTTGGTGCAGGTCCTCTGCATGGGAATAATGATTCGGAGGTGCCAGATTGGTTAGGTCAATGGGTTGACTTAACGAGATCGAGATAACCTAAGTCCTATGTTGAATACTATCACAGCATAGGCACGCATCCTCTGACCGGAGACAGATGTATTGCTATATGTCTGAGTATGTACATTTAGCAGACCGATAGGTTGATGGCCTAACCAAGGTCTATACACCGACGAGATGGTGTGCATATAAGGGCATATGAGCAATACGATCTTTCAAAGGGATCATACATGTTTACTAATGAACCGGAAGATATGAGCTCGCTCATGAGGTATTGGGATCGATCAAAGTCCATGCATGGTCATCGTGCTTCGGAAGCATGACATGAATATGAAGGTATGATATATGCTTTGGGAAAGCATATGATCGATACCAACTCCCAATGACCAAGATCGAGAAACTTAGTGATAAAACCCTGAAGAAGACAGTGTAAAATTGATCTTGATATTCAGGTTGACCATGGGTCTTCCAGTATGCAGGATGTACAGGTATTGGGAATACCTGAGGGTGATGTGATCATAAACGATTATATATCCATGACGCTTCCATTCCGAGAGAGTGATGAAACAGATCTGGATTTTAGTGACTCCTTTCATTAGAGAAGCAATCTGATATTAGTCCAAGTGTTGGACATTGGTCTGAATGAGATTCAGATGCAATGAGAAGATTAGATTTGTGGTTTTGATTTAATCAAGCATCTATGGGAATTTCGTAAGATCTGGATTTGAGATGAGATCTCAACATCCCAATCACTATACGTGGAACAATACAATCGCCCTGTCCTTATCTCCAAGTATATGCGGAGAAGCACATTATTCTTGAAGGGGTTCAAGAGTAATTCATTTGATGAACTTCATATCCAAGCAAGAAGGACTTGATGATTAAATGAGATTTCATTATCAAGCACAATATGAATGAGATTCGTATTGTGAGAATAATTATCCAAGATAATTAAATGGGATTTAATTATCAAGGATTAGAGAATGTGGATAATACTATCCATAATTTTTATGTATTATAAATATGATTTATAATATACATATATTTAAGAGAGAGAGAAATTTCGTAAATAGCATTTGTTAATTATTAAATGTGGATTGGATTCACATTTATTAATTAATTGGAAATGTAATTTACAAATTAGTTTGGGTTGTGAATATGATTCACATATTTTTCAATGGCATGATTGAAATATTCACAAATTAATTTAAAATTAATTTAGTGGATAATTTTGTGATAATGGTTGTTACAAAAATAGATTAAGAAATAATAAATAGAATAAAAAAGGAGATAAAAATCACCACAAAAAAGGTGGTGTCACCTATAGGCGACGCCCCCTAAATTTGTGGGTGATTTAGTTATCACTTTTTTATTTTATGTTATTATCTCCTGATAAATTAATTTATGTTAAATTAAATTGTATTGATAATGTTGCAACATGTATTTAATTTAAATATAAATTAATGTTGTTGGTTTTAGCCAACAAAAATCATAGCCATTGATTATTACACAGAGTCACATGGCTATTGGATCTATGTGTCCCATGGATTGAGATCCATTGGATCATAAACTAATATAAAAGGAGGGCTAGCCTAGCCTTTCATGTTACATTACTAAGAGTTGTAGAAGCCTACCACTCTCTCTCTCTCTCTCATTCTCGCCTAGCCTCTCTCTCTCTCTCAATTTCAAGTGGTCGTCCATCTTGAATATTGAGGAGGAGAGTATCTCGCCTTCGCCTTCGACGACTTAAGGATCTCCTTCTTCATTGGAGTTGCTTACTCTAAAAGAAGACGACGGATTTCGTATGACAAAATCATGGGATTCTTGCTTGGATCTTCATCGAGGATTGCGGGAGGACCGCGACTCATCATCGTGCCCATAAGTGCGTTCCTCGTGGATCGAACTTAAGACAGGAGGATCTCTTGCTTGGGATCTCACGATTACAACCACGCTCCAAGAGGTATTCCTTATACTTTGTGGTTTGATGAAACGATCCGAGAAGTGTTCTCATGATCATGTGGTTTCATCTTTAGTTTTTAAAAATTTTAATTTCCGTCGCATCTTGTAACTAGTGCGACTAGTTGCTCTGATTGCATACGATGCGATCGACACGCTTCCGTGATGCGCTTAAGGATTCTAAATATCCTTCAAGTGGTATCAGAGCCATAAGTTGAATAAGGTTTTGGATATGATCCGTAGACCTTGGACGATTTGGTTTTGAAAAGGTCGTGATTTTTTTGTCGCATTTCAATTTTCGCACCTATGTCTAATTGAAATTTTCAGTACTGTTTAAATTGTTTAAACACGAAATTTAATTGGATTTTGTTCCCCATTAAATAAGGAAACCATAGGATCTGAGTTTATGAATTTTGGACTTCATTTGCTCAAGATATGGCCCTTTGAATATACATGTATTCACTGTTGCGGGAACTGCGGATCTAAATGTGATTAATAAGTTAATTACTGTTTTGATTTTCCTCGAAATGCACTTGGATTCTTTAATAAATCAAATTTACAATCTTAAAAAATTGAGTTTGGATTTTTTGGATTTAAATTGATCAAGATAAGTTAATTTTAGTGATTGGGGGTCACTGTCGGAAATTGTCATTTTTTTATCATGAACCTTGTGATGAGTCATTCAAATATGATGATGAAAATTAATTGTTAATTTTTCTGAAATAATTAGTGATAAATATATGTGAAATATTTAAAGAGATAATTATTTCATTGAATGGCATTTGTCTAACCATGATGACAAGATAATTGATCTTGATCATTGGTTGATATGAATCCATCAACAAACATTGATTTCATGAAAAACCATAGTTTATCCTACAATAGTTGTAGGACAACTTTTACATGAAAAACCCTCTTGCTTGAATAGGATTGGGATTTTATTTAGCAAATCTCCTTATAATATAATCAAAATTGTTTTGATGTATATTATATGGTATAATTTCGGTTGAAAAACAGATGAGCATCTCAAAGTACATGATGATCTATCTGGTATTATCCTTTCCTGAGGTGGATATTGTTTGAGTATATATTTGCATTTATATTAAATGAGAATATAGATGATAGATATGGTATATATGGAAAGAATGAAGTTGCAGACAGCTGCAAATAAGATAGTAATAGGTTTCTGTTGAAGAAAGAAGGATATCGTTACGGTAGGAATTAATAGTAGACAATGAAAATACGTGACTACATGTAATCGAAGGAAGTCATTTTTTATCTGCAATTAAAGATAAGGAAATTTTATGCATATTAACATATATTTATTGTAAAAAAAGATATTTAACCACATGAAGAAAGAAATCTGTAGAATTAAGTAATAGAAATGTACAGTAATTTAAAAACTCAGAACTTATCATGTAGAAATGTTAAAATAGTTTGACGCAAATGTAAACATGCATATACATATTGGAAAAGGGTACATATTATGGTTAAAACTTATTAAAAAAATAGAGAAATCATGGAAGAGAAATGTAAGTAGTAGTAGCGTATATTTTTTAAGAGTATACACACATACTAAATTTATAATGGGAAATAAATGTAAACATGCATATTAAGAATATACATGCATACTAAATTTATAATGGGAAATAAATGTAAACATGCATATACAGTAAGTTACAAATGGTAATAAAATAAGGTTAAATGATCATAGCTAGAATCCTAGGTTGACGAAAGTAGTATCTGAATATGAATAAAGAATAATATATATATATATATATATATATATATATATATAGACACACACATACATTTATGTTAATAAGATGTACAAATGCAAGATATAGTTTATATGGACTCCGTGTGTATGTGTTTGCATTTATGTCAAAAGATTGTAGAAATGGGAAATATCGTGTATTTAGTTGGACAAAAGATATATGTAATTATAACATATAGCAGATGTATAGTCACTGAAAGGTTATTGGTACATGCAATAAACCGATAGAATTTAATTATACGAATACAAGGTACAAAGAAACACTGTAAGAACTGCAAAATTAGGATGTAGAAATGTTAAATACATTTGATACATATGTAAGGTTCTAACCTTAATTAAAATGAAACTATGTAAATTAACAGGGAGATGTTATGTTTGATTGAGATAAAGTAAGAAAATTTATCTGATGTAGCTTTCTGATTATAATTATTAGATTTATCTTTCAGTTTAGATCATTAGAAATAGTAAACTGTTTTCTTGATTAATGATTTTGCAATTATTAATATTATTATCTCTTCTTTTAACAATATGTATTTTTTTTGATGAATAACTTATTTATAATAGTCCTTTGATTGATACGAAATCACATCTACAAATTGGTTATCAGTTTTTTTCAGTACAAACAAAATTTCTATTTTGTCCATGTTTTCTAGGTCTTCTAATGTAATTCTTTTATATAGATGAAGTAAAAACTTTTTCTTATTTTTGATATCCACTATCAAAAAAATACGTATTAATACTATAAATGAATCAGAGAGAAGGAAGATACATGGAAAGAAGTAAATGACAATGATAAATAAAAGAAGAGTAATTCAATAATCTAAAAGTTTACTATGAAGATAACATGTGGAGCAAACGATTTGTAAGAGGCTAGTTATTGTACAAACGTATTTCATATTATATGTAACAAATGATATCATCATTGCCTCTCAAAGGTAATTATCCCAAGTATTATAAAAGAAAAAAATTAAGGAATTACGGGAATTTTGAGTAGTATATAAGTTGAAAATTAGCACAAGTAAACTACATGACAAAAAAATATTTAGTTTATTTGAAAGACATAGAAATGAAATGTTACAAAATAAAAGCTAGAAATTGTAGATACTGTATAATTATGAAATAAAAGATTGGTAAAAAAATTCTGGATAAATAAAGATTTATTGGTTGAAAATAGTAAGGACTATAAAATTTAGAACATATATATAAGATTGTTAGGTTCTAAAGGAAACATGAATGAATGTATTCATTGAGAAATTATTTAACAAAGGTATGAAAAATGGGTTCCATCAGCAATTATGAAACATTGCTACATCTTACTATAAAATATAATTGTAGACTGGTTTTTATAATAAAATTGTAGTTTCACTATATATGTGAAATATTTGTTTTTAAGTTGTATCTTAACGTACACTGAGAAGGCTCATAATACATTAGAAAAAAAAAGAGTACCATGTTATTTAAACAGTAATATTTAAGATTGTTACGTACTACACATGCCAAAATGATCATCATTATTCCTTGTAAATACCTATGTGTAACATACAAAAAATTACTAAACCCAAAAAAAACAAAGTTATGTTTCTTAATAACACGTAGATATCAACAAAATGAAGGAGGCTCATAATATATTTTTTAGATACATGCTATTTTGGAAATAGTAAACGGATGGAAAATGGTTGCATGAATACGTTGAATTTTTTACTCCATTTTAATATAAAAAAATGACCGATATAACTTACGATTATAAAAGGTATGTAAAGTGCATAGAGATGAAATTTAATGGATCATCATACATGAAAGAGGTTCTCAAAAATAAATTGTAACAACGAATTGCAGTAACAATTACGAAATTACTTAAATTTATACATACTGTAAGAATATAAAATAATTTATTTCATAGTAAACCATGTAGATAACTAACATTGAATGATCAATAAGCTATATGGGAGAGGACATCAAAACTAATAGAAATTGTAACTTCTTTTAAATAACATGTAACTTGAAAGATCTTAAAGAAAATTTTCAAAACTTTCATAACAGTTATCTGTATATTCATATTAGAAGAAGTGTATATGAAAAAAATATATGTAGTGAAAGAGAGTATGGAGTACAAAAATTTGAAGATATATATTGCAGGCACTATTATTTAAAAAATACAAGAACAGTAGAGATGAGTTGTTATGTGGATATGTGTTTACATTTTTTATAAAGAATGACTAGCTTGAAACATCGTAAAAAAAATTTAAAACTTTCATAACAGTTATATATACATTCATGTTAGAAAAAGTATACATGAAAGAGATATATGAAGCACTGAAAGGGACTATGGACTGCAAAAACTTGAAGATCTATATTATAAGAAATTGTTATTTAAAGTATAGTAGAACAGTAGAGATTAATTGTTATGTGAATATGAAACTGTTATTTAAAGTATAGTAGAACAGTAGAGATTAACTTGTATGTGAATATGTGTCTATAATTTTTGTAAAGAACAGCTAGCTTGAAACATCGTAGGAAGAAATTTCAAAACTTTCATAACAGTTATATATACATTCATGTTAAAAAAAGTGTACCTAAAAGAGATATATGAACCAATCAGGGGGACTACTGAGTGGAAAAATCCGAAGATCTATATTACAAGCAACTGTTATTTAAAGCATAGCATAAGAGTAGAGATGACCTCTTATGTGGATATGTGCCAGCATTTATGTAAAGAAATTGTACAGACGTTAGATATTATGTACCTGAGTGGATAAAAGAGTTGCTACATGTATCTGCCTTTGCATTTATGTCGTAAGATTGTATATATGGTAAATATAGTGTATCCAGGTGCACAAAAGATATGTACACATGACGTAGAGCAGATGTGTTGCCAGTAGTAGGCGAAATCTATCTATCTGCTTTTACTATTCGTAGGTTTCTACCATTTTTATTGCCACGTGTTCGATATAGTAACAACTAACAATAAGCAATCAAAACATGTTGCTGCATGCAACAAACTGATAGAATTAAATAATACGAATACAAAGTAGATAGAAATAGTATAAAGATTGGAAAGTTAGCGTGAACAAATGTCAAATAAAATGTCAGATTCTAACCTTGATTAGAATCAGGATGTATAAATTAATAGGAAGATATTTTGTTTGTTTCAAGCAAAGCAAGGAAATTTGTATGATCTAACCTTTCAATCTACTTATAAGATGTAAATAGTATTATAATTATAAGATGTAAATAGTATGCAGCAATGTTGTCTCTTGAAGATGCAAGCCCTCAAAACTTTTTCATTTCAAATCCTACTCAGATCTTAGCTTACATATCGTCCTCCACAACAAGTTTGAGGTCGCTCCATCATTGACCCACAATTTAAGAAAATATCTAAAATGAGTCCGATCAATCAAAAGTGACAACAATCCAATTACATGTCTAAACCTTAATAAACAAAATGCTACGACCTTCCTTAAGCAAAGGTTGTTGCACTTTAACTATTACTAGGATGTAACCCGCGCTTCGCGACAGAATATAAATTGATTATTTAATGTAAATTTAAATATTAATTTGTAATGTTTAAATTTAAATTAAAAATAAATAAAATGAAAAACGAGTAAAGGGAATAAACATGATGTATGAAATTAGGTAAAATTTTAATATAGTATAAGGTATAGTAATAAGTATTAATACGTATTTTTTATTTTTTATTCACATATTTTATTTGATATAGACTTTATCGGTATTTATTTTAAATATAGTAAATAGGAATATACATGTAATAATTATAAACTATAGACACATGTGTGTAATACTGATAAAGGGTAGAGGTATCGGAAAAAAACATCACAATCTACATGCGGTGTGTAATACTGATGAAGGGTAGGGGTATCGACACAAAAACTTCACAATCTACACGTAGTTAGTCATGTTTGTAGGGGTATCGATACAAAAACATCACAATATGCAAGTAGTTAGTCATGTGTGTAAGCCTTGATATGTACGTTATTTTTAAAGACATACAATATTGTAAAAGTTAGGTATTTGTATCAATAATATATTATATTATATGTATGTTATTTTCCTTGATTATATAGCTTAATCTTTAAAATTATTGGATTTGATATTTTTGAGATGATATGAATTTAAATTATAATAGATCCAAATGTATTCTATTCGATTGGCACCCCTATTCTTATCCCTTACAAATGTCATTTACACATCTTTCCACACACAAATCTATACTTATGATTACACGGATACGTATAATCAACTTCATTTTTAAGTTCACAAATATTTGGATGACTTTCAGGGAGCTGATATGTTTAAAAATATTGTCTTCGGTTAACGACCACAAAATCACTACAACAACCTTTGTATGCACGTATGAGGAAGGACACTTCCAGATCTTGTGGAGCAGGATCGTCATTTGCGTGCATATATACTTCATTTATTTCTCATATTTACCCTTCTCAATCCCTATTAGTTATGTAGGAGCTTGTCCGAATAGGCATGAACATTGTTAGAACTGCTTGGTCCGTAATTCATGCATAGGTTGCAAGTTTGATTGCACAAATATTTGCAAAAGTATCAACAAACATGAATCCGCTGAGCGTTAGATTCAGATCGAATCAAATGCTTCGTCTTCAAGAGGATCTATAGGTAATTATACAAATCTCCCAAAATATTTCCTCCCACTTGCTGATCACGTGAGCTCTGAAGCGATAGGGCAACGTGCGGCTGTAATGAAGCGTCTCAATTTGATCGAGAGTTGTTGTAAACATGGGAGTATTTGTTGTGTTCTTTCCAATATAAACGTGTTCTTCAGGCATAGGAATGTCGTGGGCGGCAAGTTGCTTCGTTTCATCTTTAAGTACAAGTGATTCGTGCTCAGATGTAGGTCTATCAACCGGTTGTTGCCCGGATGATTCGTGCTCAGATGTAGGTCTATCAACCGGTTGTTGCCCGGATGACCTCTTCAGATGTGTGACCTCTTCAAGGTTATGGTTGGTTGCTATAGAGTTTCTGGAGATGGAGCTGGTTCGGATTAATTCGACGTGAAAGTGTTGCTCTCTTGATCGGAATGGTTATTGTGCTTTCTAGAGATGAGACGGGTTCTTCCCTCAACCTGTATTTGGTTCAGGTGGCGGTGAATCTCACAATTGATCGGCGATGCTATCAATGTCCAGGATCCAGGTGCTCGATTTGGCTGCTTTGATGAAGGCTTCGAGTCGTCCTGACGTCTTGCTGCGATCGTGCAAAGTTATTCATCGATGGACCCAACCGAGACCCATTTATCCTCACCTTCACTCATCAGTCCTCCACCGTCAATACCCAACTGGAAGACTCCAACACTGGCAACCACCCAACGACCATTACCCCAGTCTCCTTCGCCAAACTAACCCTATTCATCTCTAAGCTTATTCAACCACCTTATCGCATCTTATCGAACAACAAACACATTTAGGTGCATCTAATCTGACCGCTCTCTTCATTTGGTAACCAATCAAAGTCCCAAACCGTATCGATCTCTCTTCAACTATATAACCCCATTACGAAGTTGCATCATACATGATCTGATATATCCATAGTTCTCTTACATCTTGAGAGGTTGGGGGGCACTCGTGACAATAACACCTTTGGCTAGGACTCCTTGGTGTTATCTAAGGTACCTCCTTTTTACATTGTTATTGTTGTTCATCTTGAAGCCACTGAGCTCATGCCATCATAGGGAGTTTGAAGCTACGATTAGGAGTACAACCTTTGCTCCACCATCAAGAGAAGACGACTCGAACCACTTCTGGGTATCTTCTCTAACCTTCATACTTCCTTTTTCCTTTTTTTTCTTCTCTTTTCGTGTTATCCATCTAGTTCTCTGCTACCCATTTTCTCCTTCGATCTTGGACCACAATTCGATGATCATCCAACCTTCAATTCTCCTCTACTTGACGTTCTAACCCTCCTCCCTTCCACCTTTGGTGGAGACCATCACTTGTGTGATAATGTTCGATCTCCCACACACTTGAACATCCTCTTCTCGTGCTTCTTGTGGATTTCACAATCACGGTCAAGTTAGAAAACTCGAACACCTATCTTCAACTTGTATGTTGCAGGAAAGGGGGAAAGAGAGGTAAGGTGGGATGATGTGGGTGAGCGCGAGAGGGTGGTCGTGCCAGAGGTAACCGATCTGTTGGGAGGGCTTGGACTTGGTCACAGGACTTTGCCGAGGAGGGTGAGCTTGTGAGGGTGATGGAGAGGGGAAAGGCCCTTGGTGGAGATCGTGACCTCCCCCGCGTAACCGCAACTCTCGGCAAGATTCACGAAGGCCTTAGGGAAGGGAGAGTGCAAGAGGGGAAACGAGATTGGTGGGTGCACCCGGCCCGGGAAGGGCGGAATGGGAACATGGGGAGGAAGAGCTGGGAAGAGACCACGTGTCATTAGCTGAGAAAAAAACCCAACTTTAACTAAGGTACATAGATATGTGAATAGATGAGATATGCTTTTCAAGAAAGCTACATCCAAATTCATGACAATGGCAAAACAATGGTAACTCTTTTGGTATCCTAAAATAGCCATAGTACACATCTAAAGTTGGACTACAAAATGGGAACGGTTGGAGCTGAGAAACAAAGGCCTCTCCCTTGATTTGGGGAGAAACTTGGGAATAATGGCCTCAATTTGCTCTGACGTTCGTCGGAAGGGGATGGAGGGGGCTACGCTTCTACTCCGTCTTTGCCTTGATTTGCTTCGGTGAGGGGGCAAAGAAGCTTCCAACACCCTCCATGACAGAGATTGCAGGGGAGCCCCATCGTTGTGGCAGAGAGGGAGATGGAGCACGAGCAAGGGTGAAGATAACCAACTACTTCTCAGCCCATTGTCCTAGCTATTGCCTCACCTCCATCTCAGTAGGTATATAGCTCCATTTTATGGCTTTCTTGACAAAAACAGTCACACTTAATGCCACTAGTTAGAATCTTATGCGAGTGCGTTGATCAAGCGCGTGCTCCTCAGAATCCATGTTGATGACCCAAGTGGCGAATCTCCTGATCTCATCACACGAGATCTGACGTCTTCTTCACGAGAGAGGTGTACTGAAGGAGACGGAGATCCATGAGCAAATGATCAGGCAGCGTAATGATGATGTTGCGACGATGGCGGTCCTCTCTAGATCATTATGTGGGCGGCCACATGTTAAGAGAGAGAGAGAGGACGTGTAGAGAATGAGAGAGAGTATGTTGTTGTCTCTTGTTGTTGTGTCATGAAGAGCAATGGGTGTCTCTTCTTATATAGTATCTTGGGAGTACATGGATCTCAATCTACGGACAACACAAAATCAATGGATGAGATTGATTTGTATTTCTTTTAATGGCCATGATTTTGTTGTAAAAACACAACAATAACAATTATTTTAATTTAATTAAAATACATTGAATACTAAATATAAATTAATTTTAACTTAAATCTTATCCTTGAAGATAATTGAGAAGGAGATAATCATCTTACCATAATAAGGGGGAACGACCACCCAATCCAAGTAGGACTTGGTAGTCGTCCACCACCTCTGTTGGTGGATGGCAATATTCTTCAAGTTCATGAGATTACATTATCTCATGAAAATCTCCAACATTATTCACAATTATAATTCACAATTATCTTGTGATCATTGCAATCGTGCCATTGAAAATTTGTGAATCACATTCACAACCCAAAATAAAATGTAAATTATATTTTTAATTAATGATCCAATGTGAATCCATTTCACATCAATAATTAATGAACAATTATAAATTAGAACATGCTCTCTCTAATATATTATAAATCACATTTACAATATATATATGATTAATATGGATAGCGCTATCCACATTATTCATATATGTGATAATTAAATCAGATTTAATCATCATGAATCTCCATTCTCATGTGCCCAAATAATATGAATAACACTCACGTTATTCACATCTTTTATAATTAAAATCACATTTTATTATCTTAGATAACTCTCCTTATAATGTGAATCAAATTAATATTATTCGTGATAACTAAATCACATTTAATTACGCATCTCTCAGTGCTTAGATACATATATCAACAGTAAAATTATCCTTAGATTCTTCCAAGGATAATGTGCTTTCTCCATAGATACTTTAAGATACGGACATGGCAATTGTACGTTCCACATATAGTTTGATTTGGATATTAAGATCATATCTCAAATCCAGATCTTGCAGACCTCCCATTGATGTTCGATCCAATCAAAACTGTAAATCTAATCTTTTCATTACATCTGAATAACATTTAGATCACTGTCCAACATTTGGACCAAGATCATATTATTTCTCTATTGAGAGGAGTCACTAAAATCCAAACTTGTTTCATCACTTCCTAAGAATGGAAGCGTCATGGTTATACAATCATTTATGATCACATCACCCTCATGTATTCCTAATACATGTATATCATGCATACTGGAAGACTTAGAATGAACCCGAAGTTTTAGAATCTATTTATAATATCTTCTTCAGGATTTTACCGTTAAGTTTCTCATTTGATCATTGGAAGACGATATTGATCATATACTATTCATAAGCATATATCATACCATGTGCTGATAATATACTTTCCAAAAGCATATATCAAACCTTACAAATTCAATCAAGTTTCCAAGTGAGACAGTTGTGCATGGAATTTGATCTCAATTCTCATGAGTGAGCTCATGTCTTTCGGTTCAATAAACGAGAATGTATGATCCTTTGAGAGATTGTATTACTTATGTCATTGCATGCAAACTAGTGCACCATTGTATAGACCTTGATTAGATCATTAACCTATTGGTATGCCAAATATACGTACTCAGACATATAGTAACACATTTGTCTCCGGTTAGAGGATGTGTGCCTATATCGTGACAACATACGACATAGGCCTTTGGTTATCTTGATCTCGTTAAGTCAACTCTTTGACCTAACTAATCCAATACCTCTGAATCTCTATTCTTATGCAGAGGACATGCATCAAGAGGTCGGTCAGATATCAACAATTAGAGAAAGGATTGACATCTCCTTCTCAGGATGGAGATCCACTCTTAATAATCATTAGGTGGTTCTTGATGAGTCTTCAATTTAACTCTTTAAATATTCATCCAAGTATCAACCTCTATGATTCAACAATTGAATCAACAATTGTATAATCATTAAGATGCCCATGGTACATAACCCTAATTGTACAAATGGACCTATTCACTGCAGGAAATCGTGTTTTCCTGAAAACTTATTTCGTCATATTTACAGGCTATTCTGTCACAAAAAGGTCGTTGTGACAGTTAAGTGGTTGGCTATAATTCGTAGGGAATAACCCCGTAGGGAATACTATTTTAGACAATTTCGTCGTCGGGAATAATATAAAATCTGTCACTATAAAGAACACCAAGTTATTTTTTTTAATAACTTATTCACGACGAATACCTCGTAGGAAATAATATTTTATCTATTTTAATCAATCACAATTTTATTTCAAAGATGACGAGCTAATCATGGGGAATGTGATTTTTAGTTAGCAACCAAACAATTGTTGTGTATGCCATCATTTCTTTTTACGACTAGTATATATATCTAATATGAAAAATCTTGAATGTATAGAATCCTTTATAGATCTCCATTCGATATGAAGTAGTGGATAATCCTCATTCAAGATACTTTTTTTCAATGATTTTATCATAATGTACCAGCAAGAAAGAATGTATATGACATGTAAAAACTCCACAATAAATATATTACACTGGATGATGATTTATAAAACATCGCCTTACATGCTCATTAAAGTGAATTTCAAAAGACTCAAACATACAATTGAAAAATAGTCCATTCATTGACATGTCCAACAATTTAAGTCATGGCCCTAAAAAACAAAATATAAAAGAAACATGTCCAAAAATTTGGTTGAGATATAACTCTCGGGGTTCATTCATTTCTTTGTTATATCCCACGTTGTTATCACCATCTTCACTTCAGTTACATCTTTTACTGGCATCAAAATTTTGACAACCGTCCTGCCAACAAAATAATAATCTGATAAGTTATATTTTATAGATAAGTTCAACTAAAAATTTCATCAGTTAGAGAAGAATTTTTTTTATTGATTTATTTTCTTTGAAAATATAAAATATACATATCCAAAAGGAACTGTTTACAAAGCTACTTTTGAAGTAAATGCACGTATTGAGTAGAGGTTTTGCATAATGTGAGCGGCTGGTGGAGATGAGCTTTGATTTTGTTACCCAAAACTTTCACCTCTATTGATTGGTGTTCCTACAGTACGTCCACCCTGCACATAAAATTAATACTTTACAAACTTTTAATATGTGTGTCAATATTACATATTATAAGAGTCTTACTTGTGTCATGTGGTGCATAAAGTTATGAAAATAAGGAGGGAACGGATATGAGTTTGGTGGTTGAGTAAAATGGTTTAAAAAAGTTTGGTTGGGAGTATTATGCAAAAAGACAATAAAAATAAATATTTTTATATATGATCATTCACATGGAATATCCAACGAAGACTTGTACATTTATAATACATGTGACATTGTACTAACAAATGCATGGACAATATTCTTAAGCTCTGCAATCTACGTCTTCATTCCTGTTCTCATTGCATCTACCTTATTCTAAAAATACAAGGAGTGAGAACATAAATAAAATAAATTGATAAAATCTCTAAACGAGCTACCTCGATGTTCTTTGTTGTAGTCTCAGTAATTCTTAACGTCATTGCATCTATGGGATTACGTAGACGTCGACTATTAGCACCAATGCCAGCATGTCTAACTCGATGTGGATTTTGTAGATGAGCAAAGATGTTGTATGCTTCAATAATTAATGGATCCACATCTTGCATATCCTCATCATCTCGCTGAGTATCGATGTAATCATTTATTTCCTTCTACAACATTATATAAACATAATGATATAATGTAATGTGATAAATTAAAAATAAAATGCATACCACAATAGTATTTTCCAGGCCATAAAATTCATTAATCATCTCCATCTTTGAAGGAGCTTGTCCATTCTTCTTTGTCTAGTCACAACAAAAGCATCTCATGTTAATGAGTTGAATAGAAAATAATATGTACAAGTGTATATTTCTTCAACAAATATACCATCTCATTCAAGACTCGAGCATACGACTTTTTTCCTGTAGTATGATTTAAAACTTTTGCATTTCTATTTTGTTTGTTAATCTTCATGATTTCCTGTACATGTGTTCGATAAGATTTTATAACTATCTTGCTTAAACTAACAATATAATATCCAAATTCTAATAGTATAATTTTTACCTGGTTTCGCGGCATTTCCCATTGTTTGATGCATTCTTCGAATTGAGCTTTGTCGATGTGTATATCACTGTCAATAATTTTCCACAACATATCAAGGTCATGTTTATTTTGCATCCATATCTTCCGTAATGTCCATTTCCAATCTCCGATACGATCATGTATTTTATTCAAGACATAGGACCATGCATTTGGATTTTCATTCGATTAAAATTTTCCTACAAGTTAATAAAATAATGAAAACACTATAGCAAAAAATAAACTTATGAAAAAATAAATAATCGATAATTAAAAATGATAATATTCTAAATAACTTAACTTACATTCAATTCTTCCCATGCATTCGTGTAGGAATTTTTATTTTGCTTCGTCCAATCTAAATGAACCTTCCATATATCTCCTCGACGAGCAAGAATTCCTATCATTCCAACAAGTTTGTTTAGAGAATCTTTAGGCCCAACTGGTTGTCCTTTATCATCCCATTCCAAACTTAAAGGACCATCGGTCGATAAAAGTCTTGTAAACAAAGTTGGACCTTGGCCTATCTCTTTTGTGGCAGATGATGCATCAACAAAAGGATCACATGATTCTTCATTATTTGAAATATCATTGTCAACTGCAACTCTCTTTCCCTTGTCAGCCAATCTTGAAGACTTCCTAGCCATCCTAAAAATAAATAATGCATATGGCATAATCAGAAGAAAAAAATAGCAAGAAAATATTATATGAATCAAACAACTTATGAATAAACTTACCTCCTTATGTTGGTTTCGAATAAAAAATATTGTCTCCAACTATATTATCTCTAACCTAAGGTACTTCATTATTTTCAGAAGTTGATCTACCAACATTATTTCCAATAGACAAGTTTTCTGCATATGATATGTCATACAGATCTCATGGAGGAACCTTTATAACTACATGCCAATTACCATTTCTTTCTTTTGGATCATGTACATAAAAACATTGTTGTGCTTGAGAAGCAAATATAAAAGGTTGATCGACATGACGTACTCGACAAAAATTAATAAGAGTAAATCCTAGTTTATCCCTTTTATTTCCAAGCTCACATCTTTCATCAAACCAAATACACTAATCTCGGCCCATATCTTAACTCAATTGTCTCTAGGATCATTATATTGTATCTGCAAGAACGTAAACACCATTGTTTTGTGTTTTTCTCATACTTTTTATAAATTTTTTTATGAAATCTGCAACCATTAATTGTATATCCATTGAAGGATCATACTTCAGGTGAATGTCCACTTGGAAGCCAAGATAATTCTGGATCATTTTCTTCCAAAATTTGAGAAGACTCCATAACCTATAAAGTTAACAAAATAATTTTATACTTATAAATATGACAAATTTTATTACACACAAATATTATACTTACAAATTGTTTAAACCAAGTAGGAAGATGGTGTTTCAGATCTAAATTTCATTGAGATAATTTTGGATTTTTTTTCTTCTATCTCGCTTTGATGCATCCTGAATTTAAAGGAATTAGGTTAATCATTTCTTTTAAAAAATAGATATTTAAAGAAATAGGTAACACTTACTTGTGATATTTGGCAGTTGATTCCAAATTGAAAAGAACATATCGATGTGCACTTTCCAAACTCCTTCTATCTAACATACGTAAGACACCACCTCCTATCGAAGAAGCTTCTGGATTTCGAACTTCCCGGTTTATCCTAGATGTGTTTCACTAGATATCTTGAACAAAAAGTTAGGTACTCTTATGCCCAATAACCTTCTGCAATAGATCCTTCTGGATGGCGTTTGTTCCTCACATATCATTTGAGAGTGAACAAATATCTCTCAATAGGATACATCCAACGAATGGACAGGTCCTGCTAATTTAGCTTCTGTGGCTAAATGGATTGGTAAGTGCATCATAATAATAAAGAATGATGGTGGAAAAATTCTTTCAAGTTCACAAAGGATAACGACAATATCAGTTTCCAATTGTTCAAATTCTTTTACATCTATGACTTTCGAGTACAACTTATTGAAAAATGAGCATAGTCGAACCAATGGAGCACTAATATCAATACCTATTGACTTTCTTAGTGCGATAGCAAGTAATTGTTGCATCAAAATATGACAATCACGACTCTTCATACATGATATCTTTCTTTTTTTTATGTTGACACATCGAGAGATATTAGAAGAATATCCATCGGGTACTTTCAATGAATTTAGTGTTGTCAGAAAAATATCCTTCTGTGCAGATATCATTTGATAACTAGCAGGTGGTATATACATTCTGCCATCATTAGTTTGTATAGGCCAAAGAGTGTCGCAAACACCATTCTTTGAGATCAAGTCGTGCTTGAATATTATCTTTGCTCTTCCCTTCAATATTTAATAAGGTGCCGATGATACTTTTGTAGGTGAAATTTTAAGATATAAATATAAATGTATAAAAATATAAGGAGGGTTATATAGTACCGTATTTGACGAGACGAACCAACTAGCCGAGGCGTTCAAGATGCACTGTCCTTAAGAATAGATTCGTATCTCCCACGGAAACTCCGATGGTGCAACCGGTACTGGTACGACTATCCTCCAAGATACAACGGCGAGATCTCGACGGGCGTGCACTCGCCAACGTCAAGATCGATTGAGCAACAAAGATCCTTCCTTCGGAATAGACTCACTCAAAAAGAGAGAAGGGGGAAGAGAGATAGAAAAATGTTGTCTCTCAATCAAACGCTAAAGGGCTTCTTTATACAGACGTGTGAAGAAAAGGGGTTACAACGCCATTGAGTAGCGTTGCAAAGAAAACCTGCCGTTGTACATGGGTATTAAAACCGTAAAATATAAAGACAGAGATTTGTTTCGATAAAGATAGAACGCCCACTATCTTTAGAATATAAAATGTTAATACATTCAAAACCACACGTTACTCACCCTAAATCTACAATAATATCAAATACATAATGATACAATAAGAAGGCTATTAAGAATAACGCACATCACGCAATGATGCAATTATTATATTAATAATAATATTATGGTAATAATAATGGACAAGTCAAGATGTAATTACATCTTAGAGGAAACGTAAGGTCAAAATTGAAAAGAAAGAATAAAATCGTAAGGTAATTAATCATGAGTTCCGAAGGTTGTAAAATAATAAATTTGTATTTGAAATAAAATATCAACAACTTTCGCATACATTATTTTCAACATGCATGACATCAATATTGTGTCTAATTTTTAAAAAAATTCCAATATGGTAATTGAAAAACAATACTGATTTTTTTCCAAGCATAAGGAAGGTTCATTTCATGTGAAGATCTTCTTTTCTTTTTACTTGCCAAGTACTCATCAGGAATTTTTCCAAATGTTATGTTTTCATAATTACAAAGTTACGCAAGAATGTCAGATCCAGATAAAGAATCTGGTGGTAACCCTTCATCAACAGTCCCATCAAAGTTCTTCTTGTCATGACGAAAATGATGATCCTTTGGTAAAAATCGTCGATGGAAACCACAACATTGTTTCCTTCCTTTCGACAAACGACGACTAATTGTATTCTTGTGGCAACAAGGACATGCAAGCTTTCCACTTGTACTCCATCCCGACAGATAACCATAAGCTAGAAAATCATTGATGGTCCAAAGAAGTGATGCTCTCATTATGAAGTTTGTTCTACTTGACACATCATATATTTGTACATCATTGTCCCATAACAGCTTTAATTCATCAATAAGTGGTTGTAGATACACATCAATATCATTCCCAGGAGCTGAGGGTCCAGGTATTAATAATGTTATGATAAAATTTGATTATTTCATGCATAACCAAGGAGGCAAATTGTATGGTATCAAAATAACTGGCCATGTGCTATGAGAAATGCTCATATTTCTGAATGGATTGAAACCATCACTTGCCAATCCGAGCCTAACATTTTGAGGTTCTAATGCAAACTCAGGAAATTCTGCATCCAAACTTTGCCATGCAACAGAGTCTACTAGATGTCGTAAAATATTATCTTTGACTCTATGATCATAATGCTATCGCATTTCTTTAGATAGATCAGAAGTCATATATAGTCTCCGTAATCTCGGTATAAGTGGAAAGTGCCATACATTTTTCTTTGAAATTCAATTCGACTTTGGTCTACTCCGACTCTCAATAGTCCATCGCGAAGCTCCACATATATCATAAAACTCTTTATCAATGGAATCTTTCCAATATAACATGCAATTATTCTTGCATGCATCTATCTTAGCATAATCATGACCAAGATCCTTGATAATCTTTTTTGCATCGCAATATGAAGTAGGAATTGATGTATTTTTTGGAAGAACAACTTTGAAAAATTCCAATAACAACTCAAATTATTTATTGCTCCATCCAGACTATACCTTCATATGAAAAATCTTCACTAAAAACGATAAGATTGTATGATTTTTGCATCCATCATAAAGTGGTTTTCGAGCATCTTCCAATAGACGATAGAACTTTTCTGCTTCTAAATTTATAGATTCTCTCAAATCTGAATCTCCAGTATCATTTTCACTGGCATTAGAAGATTGAAAATTTGTAGCTGTAAATCTATCATTTAACATGGTATGCATATCATTGATTGCTCCTTGTGAAGGCAATGATGAAGAGGCTTGATTACGACGTTCTCCATGAAGTAACCAAAATGTATAATTTGGTGTAAATCCATTAAGTATAATGTACTCAGAAATAACATCAGGCATATGTCGCTTTCTATTATCATATTTTTTACAAGGGCAGATTAATTAACCTTCAGAGACAAGTGTAGAATTCAACTTTGTGTATCCAATAAACTTTGAAAGTCCTTCTCGGAATTGTGCATCATTCACTCTATTTCGTCCATACGTCCAAGATCTATTAGCATAATAATCCATCTACCGCAAGAAAGTTAATTAATAAACTAACCATAAGCACTGATATGAAATAAACTTTTAAAGCCATTCCTAGTGCAATACCTTTTGAAAAGGTTGATGGATTCTAGAATACTTAGGACTTAATATATGTGACAAAACATAACAAATTTTCATTGACAACACTAATCTATTATATTCAAGAAAATCATGATGTGAAAGGAATATTAAAGAATTGAAAGAAAAAAATAACATGGAGAATGCACCTTTCTTTATCGAAGAACACTTGTGCAAGGAAATTATCCCAAACTCCAACCTATTCAACCATTGCAATAGAGAATTAGTGAGGATCTTAGACAATCTTCTACATCTAGATCTCTACTCACTGAAAATAATACTTTTTTTGGTATGTTTACATATAAGTAATGGGAACTAGTAAGATACATTGGGATATGAAGGTTGCGAGATTTTCAAAAGTAACGGTTACTAAATTCAAATCTATGAAGAAAATTTTAAATGTAGTTGTATCATTATGATTGTCAATATATCCAACTAATAACTAACTATGGACTATAACAGTGAACATCTAAGAACACGATTAAAAAAAACTAACGTTATATTCCAATATGATTGTGATCTTTCATCTTAAATGGTTAAAGTTCACATATAGTATTGGGAACAATTGTCATGTTTACAATATGCTCAAGTTATATTAAACAAAGATGTGTCATCATTTTAATAAAGTACTAACACATACAACTCATGCACTTTCATTGTCAACTGCTGCGAAGATTTTCATTATATGAAAAACTAATGAAATCATCACAAATATCAGCCAAGGATACTGCTTATTTGAACTTCAAATGAAACTAATTGTATTAGAACAATGAATATAACTATACTGTAAGTAACTATACATAAATAAAAATTCCCTCCTGATAAATCTAACTTGCATGAAAATAATAATAAATTGTCCTAGACTTTGCAATCCTCTCAGTTCTTCCCTTGTCACTGAACATAAAATAAAAAACATATATATAAGGGCTTTATATGCCTTTACACACTAACATTCCGAGCTTACAGCACATAAATACAAATGCAGAATTTATACAAATGTTGGAACCTCCCCTTCCCCATTCATATGATAATAATATATTCCCCATACCCCACCACATCAAGCAAAGAATAAAGAACAAAAAGACAAAGAACAAAGAAGAAAGGACAGATTCATAATTACATGATCTCATCAAGTACCCACTTGTCTCTCTCTTTAAATTTGTTTTTTGTGACTATGAAAGCATCGGACATGCCTTTGATCTCTCTCCCTTCTTTCCATACCATTGGCTCTCTCCCTTCTCTCTCTCTCCTTTCTTTTCCGCCTTTGTCCTATTCTCCTTGTAGTCTTCCCATGAAGAATCCTATCTCATGCATTTGGTAATAAACAACTTGGACGAAATCTCACCTTGGGTCTTGCAAGTGGCGGAGGGAGGAGTCTTGCGCCGCCCGTCGAAGATATGCTCTTGCACCCGGCCGTGACCTATTTCTCTTTATGTGATGAATGGGGAAATAAAATTGGGGGAACTTTTGGAAGGGGGGAAAGGAGCACCCTGACCTATTCCTCTTTTTGTGAGAGGTGGGAGAATACATTTGGGAGAAAAAGATGAATTATTGAAAAGGAGGGAAAATGAAATTATTTGGAGGGATTTTTTTGTCACGACCACCAAATAGTATATACCACGAATTACTTGTCACAAATAATCGATTCCTTTTCCTACAATTAATTTGTGGGGAATACAACTTTTAAGTGACAAACTGCATGTCGTCAGAAATATCCGTCATTTATAGGTCTTTTTCCTGTAGTGATTATGCAAATTAATTATTCTTCATTTCAAATCAAGGAATGATATTTGCAATAATATTTATTGCATAATGACTCATCGTGGGATCACGTGTCCAACATTGTCATCGTTGACATCATCCTCTTCGACTACACATTGTTCCTCTCATCCTCTCCAAGATGATTCAACGATATCACTTACGCTCCTCAGAGGAGTTTGTAGTTCACCGACTCCACTACAAGCAGAGTACCCACATGGGACGGTCAATGACGATCCTCTTTCCTACGCAAACCGTCCCTTCTGGTCAAAAAGGATGGGCACTAGACCGTCCCATTTAATACAGTCTCATTTGACCGTAAGGGACGCTAAATACGAACGTCCCCTTTCTGAAGCCATTGGGGACGGTTCCGACCATCCCTTCTACAATGAACAATAGGGACGGTGAGGACCGTCCCTTCATGACCATCCCGACGTGCATACAATCTGATGGTTTAAACCATCGCATCTAAAGCTGGAGGGGATGGGCATCACCGTCCCCTCTACGCAACCAAGGAGTTGCATTGGCTTTACGAGGACGATCATGACCGTCCCTTCTAATTTTCATCGAGGATGGCCACGATCGTCCCCTCCGGTTATATGCTTTTTTGCGACGCCCATAGAATCGCTTCGAGGATGGTTTAAACCGTCTCCTTTAGTCCCTGAGGCCCATTACGAGAGACAACTAGCTGTTGTAATACAGAGGAGATGGTTGCAACTGTCTCTTCCAATTATAAGTGGGGACGGTCACGACTGTCCCCTCCGGTTAAATGATTTTTCGGGATTCCCACAGAATCGCTTAGGGGACGGTTTAACCCATCTCCTTTAGTCCCCAAGGCCCATTACGAGAGACAGCGAGCTGCTGTCATACAGAGGAGACGGTTGAAATCGTCTCTTCCAAATATCAACGGGGACAGTCATGATCGTCCCTCTGGTTAAAATGTTTTTCATGATGCTCACAGAATCGCTTCAGGGACGGTCTAAATTGTCCCCTTTAGTCCCTGGGGCCCCTTACGAGAGACAATGATAACCCAAAACCCCGAGTGACTAAGGCAAAGGCAAAGGCATGGTCGTTGTGACCTCAATCAATCGGATGGGTATATCAAAAAAAAATCGAACCGCGAAACGAGTCAGAAATCGAACAAGGCAAAACAAGCGGTCCTAGCTATGATATTAACCTGGTATAGCTCCCAGGGTCGAACACAAGGAGCACGGGTTGGCTAGAAAGCCTACGAAGTAGTCAAAATGAGATAAAATACAGAGAAAATATTTTTGGGGATTTTTAATGATTTTTAGATTTTTTTTGGAAATTTCTAATATATGAAGAAAATGAGAAAAGCAAAAACAAGCACACTTGAGCAATTTATTTAACACACAAAAAATGATGCAAAAATTAAGGAAAAATTGTTTTTAAGTTTTTTAGGTTTTTAAGTGTTTTTGGTGAGTTTTTGAGATTTTTCTAATGGGTAACTTATTTTCTAAAAATCAAACAGTACTGAAAAGAATAGGTACTGTCCAGCAAGGCTTAAGACCCAAAGATAAAATATTCTTGGATCTCAAGAAGCCCTGAAGGTAATTTTCCTGTAATCTAGAAAGAATAAGGAAAATTTAGGCACCCTAATTATTGTTTTTGGATTTTTAATTTATTTATTATAATTTTTGTGGGTTTTTAGGGGTTTTTCAATTTTTAGGGTTTTTAAGTGATGAAAAATAGCCAAAATGGCTTGGAAAATCACACAACAAGCAAACTACAGTATCTAATTTTTTTAGAATTTTTGGGGGTGATTTTATTTTTTTTTGGTATTTTTAAACCTAGACAGTAGCTAAAAAGGCTATTTTTGAATTTTTAAAAATACTAAATAAAAGCGAAAATGTCCTCAAAAATCACAGAAATTACTACACCATGGCAGGAGCCATGTGTCGAAATCTCCTTGGATTTGGAGGTGATTTACTATTTTATTCAAAAATGCAAAGAGGGCACAGTGCACAAGGACCAATGCGCAAATACCCGAGAATCTGGGGGCTCTGGTGCAAATTACCCAGCAAGTCACGCGCGTGGCGCGTGGCTGGGGCACACAGGGGCTTATCTGTAACAAAAACCTACTCCTTGGACCTTTTGGTAACTGGTACCAGAAAGTCCAAGGGTATGGCTGCAAATACACCACTAAAATTCGCACATGCGTGAATACAAAGCTCACAGGGGTATAACTGCAATTAACGGAAACTATTTCTTCATTTCATAACAGCCCAGATCTACAGGACAAAAGATGTAAAAAGCCCTAAGCTACACGTGACGACGCACGTGGTCACATACAAACAGGGGCATACATGCAATTAACAACAACCACAAGGTCCACAGTGCAAGTAACCCTACGTAAATAAAGTTTTAAAACTATTTACAGGACTGGAAATAAAATGACAAACTAAGAGGGGGCCCTAAGATATTTACCCCTTTATTGGTCGACGGCCAGATGCGCGCCACGTGGTGGATGGACGGTCAGGATGGGCGGCGCTCTCCTTCTCTTCTTCTCTTGGGCTCGATCGACGGTACGAGGGAGGCCACGTGGAGGATCTAACGTCTGGGGCTCAGGTGTCTCTCTCCTCTGCTGCCAACGGTCCGGATGGGCTCCTCAGATGGATCGACGGTAGCTGCTCCTCAACAGATGGACGGCTGGGATTAGAACTGGAGCGGAGGCGTCATCGGACGGCTCTGGAGGATGATGGAGGAACTCGACTCCGGCGAACTTCGCCGGCCTCGTGCGTGAACTGCGGTCCTCCTCGGCTGCTGCTAATGATCGGAGAAGATCCGCTGGCTCGTCCCGCAGTTGATGGTGGTGGCTGATGGCCAAACCGAGCCCTGGAATGGCTCCGGTGAGGCTGGCGGCGCGAAGCTCCGGTCTTGAATGTAAGGGGGGCTCAGACACCTCCCTTTGAACCTGCAAAGCACTCAGAAAGCTTCGCGGGTCGAGGGCAAAGTGCCTCGACCCAAAGAAGCGGGGTGAAGATGATCGGCGCGGTGGGGCGAGGGAGCTCCGGCGAGCGGAAGACGGTGGAGCTCGACTCCCAGCTCCGGGGCGAGCTGGGTTGAGTGGCTAGGCGAAGAACGTGCGTGAGGGATAGGCGAAGGCGATGGGGTGCTCCGATGATCGAAATATGAGGCGAGATAGCAGGAATCACAAGAACACGGCGAACGGTCGATTTGGGGGTAACTCGAAATTAGACTAATCAAGAAGAAACGGAGGTTACCTAGGTGGTGTTGTAGACTATGCTGGAGCTCAGCTGGCTCCTGGTCCTTGCCTCAAGGGTCGTCAACTCCCGAGGCTCGAGCTCCGGGTGGTCGTCGGAGCACGGCGGCGCAAGGCAGCCGGATCGATGGTCGAACACCTTCTCCTCGCTGCGACACCGGCGGGGGCAAGCTGTCACCTTGCTGGTTGCGATGGAGCTCACAGGAAAGAGAATGGGGAACCAAAGATCGCGTGAGAGTGCGGCGGAGCTCGACCTTTATAGTGCTAGGGGTCCGGGAAGGATGGAGTCGGGTACGACGATCGGCGCGCGGATCCTTATGCAAACCTCCGAGCGAGGATCTCGGGTGCATGCAGATGGATTAGGGCCCGGGGTTTGCGGGTTTGGCATTCGGATCAGATGGGGAAAAGATCGAGAAGTCGGGTCCAGAAGAAGATCCGCGGCTCTGGTGGTCCTGGGGGAGGTGTTGACCGGGGGTCAACAATCCCCCGTGGACCAATCAGAGCTCGCCAAATTATTAGAATTTTATTTGATTTTTTTGAGGCCTTAAATGGCCGAATTTTCAAAAACTTAAAACATGAAAAATGTTTGTTTTAATTTTTTCTATTTTTTTTGTGATTTTTAATTAATTTTTGGAAATTAAAATAAGGTATATACAATATAGGTCTATATAGGTATATATATACAATATAGTATTTTTAATTTTGAATTTTTTAATTAGTTATTTTTATACATTTTTATTCCCATTTTGTATTTTATTTATTTATAAGATAAAATGAGGAATAAAAGACTATTTTTATTTTATTTTTATTATTTATATTCATAAGGGAAATAATTATTTATTTACACCTATATACATGGTAGATATACAAGGTATTTTTGTATTTTTAATTTTGTAATTTTTTTATTTGATTTTTGGTTTAATTCTTTTTATTTTATTTATTTACAAAACATAAAAAGAAATATTCACAAAAAGTTTTAGAAATAAATAACTTTATTTTCAAGGTGAAATAGGTAAAGGATGGTGGTCTATGTACAAGGTGAAAAGTTCTTTTTTTTTGGGTTTTTTATTTTTAGATTTTTATTTTGTTTTTAATGGCTTATAAATATGTACAAAATATATACAAGTGTATTTTTGGATGAGGAAAACATTATTTATTTATTTACATAAATATTTACACATGAGCCCCTATCTCCCTCTACTTGTGGCTTTTATGCGGTCAGGCCCATGCTGAGCCCTCCCTTGGGTTAGGTTGCTCAATATTTATTCTAAATATTTCCCTCTTTTTCTTTTTCATCTTTATTCTTTTATTTTTGCACAAAAACATGCTAATTATATCTTTTTACACAATGCATGCTTTTGCTAATTATTTCTATTTACATATATCTACATGTATTTGCAAAGGTTTTTGTAGCTAAAATATAAGAATAAAGAGTGATGAATGGGTATTCATCACCCCCCTATACTATACTTTGCTAGTCCCTTAGCAAACACTTATTTGAAAAAGAAGGGAAAAAGAAAGAAAAAGAAAAAGAAAAAGAGGATGTACATGGATTAAGGTTGAGTTATTAAACTTTCCTTCATTAAATTGAAATATGGAGCTTGATCAGATCTTTGGATTATTAATGTGTCGGAACCTTATTTGGACTTAAGCTTAAAACTCAACAGCCTCTAAGTTCCACCAATCTATGGACAAGACTCCTCAATAAACCAGATCAGAACAAGTCTACATACACAAACTCTAATGACCATGAATCTTTCCAAGCAGTGTAAGTGATATGTGGCTCTCCACCTCAGAAGCAACAAAGAAACACCCTCCCTCAACCTGGTAACTCTAATGCCTCGGTCTAGCAACTCTTTCCTCGAGAAGCGGGGTATTCCCTTCTAAGTTCAAGTGCAACCGGCTCAAGAAGAGGGGGTAGAAGTATAGAGTTTTGGAAGCCTAGCCAGTGTAGCTAGGTCTCCCGCTGCAAGCTTCATGAGATGTAACATGGATACCATAAGCTTTGCTTTATTTGACTATGTACACTCCGGTGGGGTTATTAAATTTTCAATCCGACCCACCACTTTTTTGGAGTTCTTTTTGCATTTTTGCATTTTTTTTTTCAAAGACTTCTGTACAACATATCTACATGGTGCAGCATATATACAAGAAATTTCCCCTTGAGCCAGTAGACTATCCCTCTTTTGAAGCTTTATTGCAACCCACGGCTTCTGTCTTTAGTCTTCATCACCACTAGACCAAGTTGAGGTGCACTTCCTTCACTAGAAGAAGAAGAGAGGTTCCGCCTAGAAGTACTACCCTCATATGCTACCCCAAGCCAAAGGAAACTGCCTCCTCACCACCTCATCCGTGGAGAGCCATGTGTAAGTGCAGGTGCAAGTCAAGCCATTGTCTCTAAGAGTCATGTGTGTGTTGTTAAGTGTTCTACTTAAGCTCATCAAGATGACATATGCTCATAGCCTAGTGGACTCAAAGAATTAAGTCCTTATGGACCTGAAAAGCCTTAACCCTAAGTCCTATAAGGTTCCTCTTAAAGTTAAGTGGATTAAGATCTTATTCAAGCTCCATTTCTCAATTTAATTCCAGGCTTAGTTTAAATGTCAACTCTCATCCAGGAAAACTATATACATATATGTACACAAGATGCTATTTACAAATATTTTACAATCATGCAAAAATTTTGAAAAATGTTTTGAAATCATGGATGATGATGATGCATGAGGTGCACGTTTTGCAAAAAGATATTTACAAACATTTACAGAAGTTTTTTGCAAACTTTTGATTTTCAAAACATTTTGGAAAAATTTTGTACTATATACATAATTTTGATACAAAATATTTACACAACTTTACACAAAAGATTTTTGAAATCCTTTTTACAAAAATACTTTGTACATTAGCTACGTATGTGCAAGCTAAAAGAGGTTTATGTACATGAAAAAAATTTTAAATTTTGTGATTTTTAGCCATTTTATTTATTAACACACTCACACAAAGTACGAGTTATGGCTAAAGTATATATGAAATATATACACACCCCCCCTATACTTAGCTCGAACGATGTCCTCAGAGTGATCAAGAGCGATGAAGAAGACATAACTCGTGCTTAGTAAAAGGGAAGTGAAAAGGAATGGCTATGTACAAGAACGAATGAATGAATAGAATAAAAGGAACTCGGTGGTTTCCCCCTATACTTAGGATTAACTAATCCTAAGTATAGCAAGCTGTACATGAAGGGAAAGCCGAGTGAAGAAGATACAGAATCTGCCCCCCTATACTTAGGGTAAAATATCCCTAAGTATAGGCAGCAAAACAGGGGCAGAACGAATGAAAAGAATACCCGCAGGTCCGACATCCCCCTTATACTTAGGGTAAAGTACACCCTAAGTATAGCATGATCATAAGATGAGAAAAAGGGATGTGGGACTAAAGAATAGAATGATATGGACAACTGGATCTATCCAGGCGGAGGAACAGTGAAAATCAGGCGTGAGATGCAAAAGATGTGAGTCAAGAGACCACATCTCACGCAAAATGAATAGGGGCACAAATAATAACGTCATGCGGCTCATGATCTAGAAATGGCTTGAGCCGCTGGTCGTTCACTCGAAAGGTGCTCTCAGAAGACAACTCGGATATATCAATACTACCATTGTCGTGCACCTTTCTGACGAGAAAAGGTCCCTTCCATTTGCTCTGTAGCTTCCCTGGAAATAGTCTAAGCCTCGCATCAAACAGCCATACCCTCTGTCCAATCTCAAAATGCTTGTGGCTGATATGAGAATCATGCCACTCCTTCACTTTTTCCTTATAATGTAGGCTGCTTGAGAAGGCTGCATCTCTCAGCTCCTCCAGGGCAGCTAACTCTGCCCTCCTCTGGTCTCCTATACCATCTGAATCCATGAGAATATCAGTGACTGCCCAAAGTGACTTGTGCCTCAGCTCAACAGGTAAATGGCATGGCTTGCCATAAACGAGGCGAAAGGGAGATGTACCCAATGGAGTCTTGAAAGACGTCCGATATGCCCACAAGACCGAGTCCAAAAGCTGTGACCAATTCTTTCGGTCAGGGCGGACGACTTTCTGCAGAATAGTCTTGATCTCCCTGTTCGACACCTCAGCTAGACCATTCGTCTGTGGATGGTAAGGTGTGGCAACACGATGGTCTATACTGAACTCGCTAGCAAGGGCCTTCACCTGGTCGTTGATGAAATGAGACCCCCCATCAGAAATAAGAACTCGTGGAACCCCGAACCGCGTGATGATATGCTTCCTCAGAAATCTGCAAACTGTCCTCGCATCAGCGGCTCGGGTGGGGATAGCCTCAACCCAACGACTAACATAATCTACGGCCAACAGAATGTACTCAAATCCCTGACTCTTAGGGAATGGACCCATGAAATCGATGCCCCATGCGTCAAAAACCTCACAGAAGTGAATGGGCTGCATCGGCATCATATCACGCTGTCCACAATTGCCCATCCTCTGACAGTCAGTACACCTCTTCACGAACTCATCCGAGTCCTTGAAGAGGGTAGGCCACCACAAGCCGGATTGGAGCACTTTCTGTGCCGTTCTCCTCCCAGAATGATGTCCTCCTGCCTCAAGCTTGTGGCAGTAAGTGAGGACGCTATGGTGTTCCTCCTGA